>JAWDJD010000005.1:185015000-185512500 GCA_035047305.1 Bradypodion pumilum
GCGGCCACCCCTTCTCTACCCTTCAGGGACAGTAAATTGGGTGCATCTTGGGGTCCCCGCAATCCTTTGAATGGGATTCGGAAGCCCCACTGGAAACCCTCAAGGAGGTACTTCGCGTCCTCTCTCCGTGGATAAGTTGAGAGCCAGCGCTCCAACATATACACATTAACTGGGGAGGGGGCCTTTTGCCTGGCTAGCTCCCTCAGCAGCAGCTCTGCCTGCTCCCTGCCCACCTCTACCTCTGCCCCGTGACCCGCCGGCCCGCGGACACATGGCGGCGGTGTGGGGGCCAGCGCAAGAGGGACATATTTGTATCGGCACTGCCGCTTATTGCACACACCGCTAGCTGAGAAACTCCAACACAGCAAGCGGGCTGGAACCCCCTGCCCCGCCAGCTGGCGGGAAGCCTGCATTGGAGCAGCTCGCTGAACGGCGTGGCCACAATGGTACCTATCCCCAGGCGCCGGACGCATGGGGGTCATGTACAATAGCCACAATTTCTGACAGGGCTCATCCCATCTCATCTCTGGGTGCAAGGGCACCCTCATTCTAAATTCCTCATCGTAAGCCAACCATGATGGGCCAGGAAAATCCAACATTGCCCTGTAAATATTGTCCAAATATTGGACCATAGGAATGGCCAGATCAGGCCGGGCCCTGAGGTACACCGCCATATAAATAAGATATGCGGGCAACCAGTTGGCCCAGGTGCGTGGTGGCTTACGACGGCAGGACAGCTCCTTGTCTTTGTCATCCTGTCCCTCTCTCTCCTCCTTAGTGGGCTCACGGTTCAATAGGGAGAATATATCCACGTACTCCCCCCGCCAAATCTTTTCCCTCGTGACCTGGGACAAATGATCACCAAGGGGCAACGAATAACCAGCCGTCGGCAAGGCCGTCACCGGCACATTAGGTACCCGGGGCATACGCAGCAGAACCTGGACAGTCCCTGCGATGCCCGACACTGCCCCGGGGGCGGAAACCCCCACCCCCAATGCTGCAGTATGGAACCAAGGGGCACTGTGATAGGCTGGCAACTGATGCCCACTCGCCTCGACCTGACGAGGCCATGGCCACTGAACCCCACCATTGGAAGTGGGCTGTGATGTGGGTGCATTAACTTGAACCTGATACTCACTAGCTGCACCCCCGTGAGCCGTCCCCACTGGGGGTTCCGGCCCACGGCGGGCGTCAGAGCTCGCGACCGGAATCGAGCTCTGGGGCTGCACCTGACCACTCTCCTGCTGTAGCTCCGGACGAACAGGGAGCTGCGAGACACCGGCCGGGGCAGGCTGGAGCGTCTCCAGCAGCTCAACCCGGCTGGCCGCTTGTTGCAGTGTGGCGGCCATTGAGGTGGCCGGTGGACCCAAAGGGCCCCCCGCAGCAAGTGAAGGGCCACCAGAAATGGGGTTGTGTGCCTTCCCTAAAGATGCCTCAAGCACAGCTAAACGCGTTAGCAATGCATCAACTGCCACAGATCCCCCAGTATAAAGTGGGCCGGGTGCGCCGGACGGCCCACCAGGCATTTGACCAGGAACCCCAGCATGAGAGCCAGGGCCCGAATAGGGCCATGCCCAAAACTCCGGCCCATGAGGTGCCGGAGGTGGAACGTGCTGCGCACCAGCACCGGGCCTACCCCCGCTGACCGGGCCCATGGCCGGCAACTGCGGGCCGAGGGCCGAAGCCCCAGGAGGGCCGGACAAAGGCTGACCAGCCGAGGGCCAAGCAGCCTGCATCGCCCCACCGGTATCGGTGGGGGTAGTGCCCTGCCGCGTGGGCGCAGCCCTGGTCCTCCAACCTGAGGGCTGCCCTCCGCGTTGCACAGGGCCAAAAGTCCTCCCCGTTGGCCGCGGCTTCGCCGCCGAGGCCCTCCGTTTGGGAAGCATAACAGACGAAAGAGGGGGATCCCTTTCCAGGGATCAACCTAATCGCCAAAAAGACAGAGCAGCCAGCAAACCGAAGGCTCTGTGCAAGATCCTTCCTTCCCAGCCGGGAAAGAGTAGGGCTAAAGAGCCGAGGAATCAAAAGCACAGCGACGGAGAAAGCTTCTCCTCTCCAGTTGCTTTTTACAATGGCAGCTCGGCTGCCTCGTGGCCACCCCTTTTATAGAGGGTTGGCCACGCCCCCTAACTCACCTGGATGTCTGAGTCCGGGTGGGGCCCCCCGCAAAGAGCGCAGTGGCCATTTTGGCGCCGCGCTTTCATTCTATTTAATCTGGATTTTCAGAGCTCTGCAAGAAAAAAAATAGAATGGATTGGATTGAAAAACACACACCATGATCTAACTTGCTCATCTAATATGAAAAGAATGTTTATGTTCCTTTTAAATTACAACAGCTTGGAAGATGTTGCTGTTGTCACCTGATTGTAATTTAGTTCTGCCATCCCTGAATCATTTTTTGAGACAACTAGCTGGTGTGACATATGGAGAAGTCTGGAAGCATCAGCAATATTTGATGTGCTATGCAGAGCGTGGAAGGGTAAGTTATATTATGAGTGGGATGCAAGGAAATATAATTTCAGTGCATTTGCACTGAAACTGTTATTTATTTCTTCCAAAGTTATAACCAAAACATCCCCTTACTACTTAGGTATGTTTTGTACCACAAACCAGTAGCTTATAGGTTTCTGATTTTTCCCCCTCCTATTTAGGTGCTGAATAATAAAACAAAAGTTTGAATTTTAAAAAGTAGCAAATGAGAAGAGAGGATTCACTTGAGAAAGCCTTGATGCTGGGAAAGGTGGAGGGCAAAAGAAGAAGGGGGCAGCCAAAAATGAGATGGCTAGATGGTATCGTAGACGCAATGGGCACAGAGCTGGGTGGTTTGAGGAGGATGGTGGAGGACAGAGGTGCTGGCGGGCAATGGCCCATAGGGTCACAAAGGGTCAGAATCAACTGTGCAACTGAACAACAAACAAAGCAATTATAACTAACATCTTGGCAGAGCCCTTGATATTAAGTACTGTACAGTATTTTAAAATGTAATTTTCCCAGGCTCTAATATCATGTGTACAGTACATTTTTAACCAAAAGGGCTTAGAATGTTTTTTTTTTTAAAAAATTGCTGTATTCACTAAGCAGACACCTGTTTATTCTACTTCTTGTTTGACTGCTAGCTTTTTTTACTTTACTTTTCAATTGTCATTAGTGCAAGCAGTTCTACTTGATAAGGAAGATGCTCACAACCTCAGTCCTCAGAAATCTTTGGTGAAGTCTTGATAAGTATTCTGTAGTGTCTATATCAGGGATGTCCAAACTATGGCCCATGGGATGGATCCAGCCCATGGCACCTGATAATCCAGCCCACGCTGCTCCCAGAAACAGAAGTTAAATGTACCCATGCATGCGCAAAACACTGCTGTAAAGCACCCCATTTACGACAGCTACGGGTAGGATTACCATAATTTCCTCTCACAAAAACAGGACAGAAGTAAAGGTTGCCCTTGCTCAAAAGCCAGTCGTATCCGACTCTAGGATTCAGTGCTCATCTCTGTTTCAAAGCTGAAGAGCCAGCACTGTCTGCTTCTGCAAACGTTTCCATGGTTGTGTGTCAGGCATGACTAGACACCGAAGTGCATGGAACGCTGTTTACCTTCTGTTTACCCTCCCACCAAAATGGCCCCTATTTATCTACTTGCCATTTCTTGCTTTCAAACTGCTAGGTTTGCAGGAGCTGGGACAAAGACAGGAGCTCATTCCATCCTGCAGTATTCTGGTATCGAACTGCTGCTACAGATGCCACAAGAAAAAGTTGTGTTCCCCCACCTCCTTGTTCACAAAGCTGCTGCTGCTGCCAGCTGCTAGTCTTTCCAATAGAAGTGCAAGAAAAATGCGTATTTTTTCCCTTCCAAATCAAGTTGTTTGAAAACCGTGAATTTTCAATGTTTTTTTATGGAATCGTGCATGATAGTTACAAAATGTGAAAATCACGGTTTTCCGTGACATATGGCAACTCTAGCCACGGGTGCATTTACGACAGCATTTTGCACATGCATGGGCATATTTAACTTCCACTTCTGATGGGATAAACCACATGACTAGCCCACTCAACCACATGACTGGTCCATGGCCCAAAAGGTTTGGCCACCCCTGGCCTATATTATAAACTTATTTTCTGGAAGCAATGCATTAGCTTTCTTTTTAAAAAGTTAGAACCAGAAAAAAATTAGAAGGAGCAGCATTGTTGGTAATAACTAACTCAAGAGCCTTTTTCTTGTAGAGGCAGAGGTCTGTAGGTCTGAAGATCTCCATTTGTGGATAGAATTTATGCTGATGGATTCGTGAAGAATTCTGGAGTTTATGATTAAAAAATATATGAAAGGTATACCTCTGTCAAAGACTTTATATCAGGAATTATCAACCTTTTAAAGCCAGGGGCTGGGTCACACTCCACCAGACAGCTTTGGGGAACAGACAACCATTTTCCCCTTCCTACACCACATGGCACTTCCTGGTGTGGTGCTGGGGGCACATGAAATGGTGCCATGGGCCGCATCAGGCCTGCAGGCCACAGGTTGAGAATCCCTGCTTTATTTTGTATGTTGTGTACAGACAGATGGGATGAGAGCCTTATGTTGAAAGGTACTATGAATTCAGGGGTGATTTTTTTAAAAAAATCAATAGAATTCATGACTGGTCATCAGCAAACAAAACTGGTTAAAATTATGGCTTCACTCTTGCTGGACTCCCTTTCAGTATCTATCCTTATCCTTCCTGATGCTGGCTAAGACTGGTGGCTGTTACAGTTTATCAATGTAAGGGAGGTGTATTTTGCCCACCCCCTTTTTAATAGGACCGTTATGACTGCTGGTACTTTTCCTGTGCCAATTTAAATATATCTCATATTTCTGATACTTCTGTTGTTTTTTATACTGTTTGTACTTTATTATGCAGTAAGTTTTATGAATAATTTCCATCACTGCACACTTTTTCAAATGTGTGTTTTCTTAAGTGCATACTTTACCCCAGATACCTGAGAATAGTTCCTTTCCAATTGTTTATGGATTTTATTATGCTGTTTTTCATTCCTTTATAGTTTATTTGCTTAAATCTAGATGCTGCTGGTTTTTATAACTTGCATATTAATGAAATAAAGATGATAACTATTTTACAACTTCACTGTAAAAGCTATGATATATGTTTCTACCTAGGTATATTATATTGCTTTGTTTTATAATTGCCTAATTCCATTAGAAATGCCCTGATAATGCAATAAATTTAGAATAATGTTACTTAAATGAAGCTGTCAGCATGCATGGAGTTCTAAAGAAAAGGAGAAGAAAAAGGTCATGGTCCTAATCTCTAAAATGAGATTTCTGTTCAGATTTTCAGTCTTAGGCCACTGTTCAATGCCAAACCCATTCCTTTCCATGTGTTCTGTTCAGTTAGGCATACTTAGCTTTCTGTGAACGTTTTAAAGTGCAGAGGGCTGATGACAGGAGTAAATTAAAGAAAGGAGCCATAAACCATTTGGAGTTCCCAAATCTATTTTACACATTACCCACTTGCCATTTCTAGGTAAGTGTTGCTCTATGTGGACTGCCCACGTATGAATGTATTAATATACTTCTCCCTATAAGTTTGTTCGCCGGCCACAGCCGCGCCATAATTCAGAATAAAGACTTCCTATCTTGGAAGCACGGGCTTTGCTGGAGGAGATAGATAAAGATTGGGCATACATTCCTAAGGTGTTTCCCGATTGACAGGCAACATCCTGGTTTAACATAACAATAGCAACAGATGTTTCCCTGAGTTAAGGTAAACAATAGAGATTAATAGACACAAATGAGATAGGGCCCAGGGAAACAGATGCTCCTTTAGATTAGAGTAGAACATTAGAAACCCTTGCCTATAGTATAGGGGTGATTTAGAAATGCTTAGCAAGCAGCTCCCCTCTGTAATCAGGGGTGGTGACCACCTCACGGTCATTACGCCCACAGGCAGGGTAATAAAAGCTTTTTGCCCACCTCATTTTGGGGCTGGACCACTACATCATGGCCTCGATGTGTCTTTATTCTAGCGCAGCAGGTTTTTTCATTACAACAGCTCTACCTGACAGTTCTGCCCATACCTGTCAACCCGCGGCTCTGGAAAAACGGGACCTGTGCACATCGCTTGTTCACAGGTCGCGTTCCACGCATGCGTGGAAAGGTTTTACCCCTTCCACGCATGCACGGAAGCGCTACGCCGCTTGCGCAGCCCTTACGCAGCCCTTACGCAAGTGACGTAGTGCTTCCGCGCATGCGTGGAAGGGGTAAAACCCTTCCGCGCATGCGTGGAAAGCATTTCCCCTGCTGCCAAATTACGGGGGTTTGGCAGCAGGGACCAGGTTATGACGTCAATCGATGTCAATTTACGGGGTAATCCCGGCCAAATCGGGAATGTTGACAGGTAGGTTCTGCCACTGCCACTTGGGACTTGCACCATACAAATCAACAGATGATTTTATATGTGCGACCATTAGATGAAAATGAATGCCCAAATTCACAATGTTTGTGGCTTCACCTTCGAGAAGGGAACAGGCAGTGATGCACTGAAGCAGGTTCTGTCCTGTTTGGGAGAACCAGTAGCAGAAATTCCCCCAGGTCACGCCCACCTGGCAGGCCACGCCCACCTCCATACCCCATTGTGTTGGCCATGCCCACAGATTTGACTCCACCCACAGATTTGGCCCTGCCCACAGAGGTGGTAGTAATTTTTTTTGAAGTGCATCATTGGGTAGGGGATTTTTTTTCCATATAGACAGACTACTGACATAGCAGTATGGAATCAGAGAGCTCTACAGGTTCCTCACCATTGCACCAGATATTGGGAACAACAGTGGCAGCAGGAATATTGGAAATAATGGCAACAGAAACATTTGTTACTGTAGTGTGTTTGCTTTGTCCATTTTTTGGTAGCAGTAAGCATCTCATCATTGACACAGTTTCCATTGGGTTCTAGGGCCTCTCATCACAAGAAGTAATCTAATCTTCATTTTCAAGTGTTTGCTGCAAGGTAAATTTTGAGGAGGATTATGAACAGAAAGTGAGAAATGGTGTCACATAACAGTAGGGACAGAGGGCTCTTCAAATGATACTGAAGGCTACAGACATTAGCTGTATTCGGATAGTCATAGCTTAATTACTGATGTGCATCTTTCTTTTGAGTAGCCCCTTCACTCCTCTCTTTCTAACAAATCACAATTAAGCAAGAAGCTTCATACTAATTTTAATGTCCCAATCCATGCAAACAGGGAAACCATATAGGCTTCAGAAAAAAAACAGTGTATTAATCCAATTTTAAACCACAGTTTAATATCTATGCTTCTTCTAAGGATGGCAAACATTGTTTCCCAGTTTAATCCTGTCTAATGCAAAGGGCAAGATTTGTGCTTGTCTCCATTTAATGAGAGATGATCATCTGAACTGGCTCACTGAGGAAAGGTAGAATTACTTTCTTCTCATTGTTCTTGACATGTTCTTTTTACCATCAAATCATGGGCTCGGAAAAGGCCATTAGTACCACTGCCAAAGAACCTCTAAAGACAGTCAGTTCTCTTTTGATAGGGAAAATATAAATGGAGGGTGGTGTGTTTTGTTTGTTTCAGTACTGTGTCGAGGATCTGGCTGCCTGTATTTAAAGCCAGTTAAAAAAGTATTTGTTTCCTCCAGTTTGTCCAGTTCAATAGGAGCTTTGTTGTTTCTTTTATTGACAGGGAGGAAAGCACCTTGGGACATGTTGGTTGAAAACTGCTGTAAAATAACAGTTTGTATTTGCACTGCATTACTTACCTTTGTGGATGGATCAATGGCAGTCGTATTTTACTCTGTTTCTCTTCAAAAAAAAATGGAATGCTTGAGTATCTTCTTTTACTATCCCTTCCATGTAGCAAATCAATGTTTATTTGTAATATTTATCATCTCCTTAATGCAGATTAGTAAGGTCTGTCAATTCCCTTCCCACTCCAGCTCACCCAAAACAAACAAAAGCTTTTAAAAGGCTGATTATGCAGACTGAGAAGCAATAACATACTACATTGCTACTAGAATTAGGACTCATGGTACAATATTTTCATGTATTTCTCCCTTTCTACAGTATATAAAAAGGAGCCCAGCAATGGACCATCCTGAGAGATTTGGTGGACCACCAGAAACTGCCTGGCAATACCAATATCTGGCATCGGCTTCATTCCTGATAAGCAAAGCAAGCTATATGCATTGGTAAGGAACTAAGGAAGTGAGAAACTAGATCCATTTAACCCAGGAGTTCTCATTCTTTTTAAGCCAGGGCCCGGGGCATGCTCCCTCAGACAGCTTCAGGAGCCGGACAGCCATTTTGCCCTTCCTCCACTTCATGGCACTTCTGGGTGTGGTGGAGGCAGTGGGGGGCCCAAATGAAATGGCACTGTGGGCCACATGTGGCCCGTGGGCCACAGGTTGAGAATCCCTAATTTAACCCAAAGACAATTTAGTGTTTTTTCCACAAAAGCAGCCTACATATTGCATATATGTTTGCTTTCAGAAATGAGGAAAATTTCAAAAACAGATTGGGATTTACCTGGAAGTCTTTGATTATTATCTAAAGTTTGCAATTTGATGATGATGCCGCGGCGGCGGCGGCGGCGGCGGCGGCGGCGGCGGCGGCGGCGGCGGCGGCGGCGGCGGCGGCGGCGGCGGCGGCGGCGGCGGCGGCGGCGGCGGCGGCGGCGGCGGCGGCGGCGGCGGCGGCGGCGGCGGCGGCGGCGGCGGCGGCGGCGGCGGCGGCGGCGGCGGCGGCGGCGGCGGCGGCGGCGGCGGCGGCGGCGGCGGCGGCGGCGGCGGCGGCGGCGGCGGCGGCGGCGGCGGCGGCGGCGGCGGCGGCGACGACGACGACGACGACGACGACGACGACGACGACGACGATGATGATGATGATGATGATGATGATGATGCATCCAGGTTTCCAAATTAGGGAGTGGCCATGCTGACTGGGAAATTCTGCAAGATGTAGCCCTGAAACTGTAATACAGTATGTCTATACTCTGAGGTATTGTAGATTTTTAAATCTTGGACATTAATTGCTACACGGTCCTTAAGTTGCAATGATTTGTGCAATTGAGTTTAATACTACAACAATATTGCAAAATTATTGCAATTGCTCAATTATTGCAATTGAGTTGAGTATAATTGCTACAATTACTGCATCTGTGTTTACTTCACAGTAAATACAGGCTGTTAGATTTTAGGTATGGCGACATAGTAAGGAACCAGGAAAGAATAAAAAAAATCCTTTGCTTTAGAGAAGAAAACAGGTGACACTAAACCATCCCCATCTTTCAGTGGCAGAAACGGTATTTTACACATGTTAAAATACACACCAAGCCCATTTTTCTTCCAGAAAGAATGAAAATGCTAGTGGCATATGGAGAAACCTGACAAAATTAAGCCTGAATGGATTTCATATGTCAACTGTAATGTGCAGAAAGCAATTTTGGAGTCTCCTGAACAGAGGATCCCCCATGTTGTATGACACACTTTTCAAAAGTCATTTGTGATACAGCATGGAGGTCTGCCATTTGATGGGTGTGTGTGGGGAGTTATACATCCCACAAGTCACACAAGCTAACCTCTGGGGCATGCCCAAAGTAGCACTTAGGATCCTGGCCAAGTGCTACTTTTTATTGCTTGAGTTTTATTGCTTAGAACAACTTGTAGGAGAGCTTTTCTTGAGCCAAAGACTAATGTTTCCAGCAAATGCTTAATTTTGCAGTATTCAGGGGGCATTTTAGAACATTTTATAGGGTCTTCAGCTTCTGATTTTGCAGAAGCAATCATTTATTGCAATAAATTTAAGAGCCTCTAATGAAACAAGATAACCACTTTTGTACCTAAGGCATACTAAAGATGGAAGTCCTATTCAAGCTTTCAGAAATGGGTTAGTCAGAACACAGGAGCTGGGAGAGAATTGTAACTTCACTCTCTACCCATTACTGTCTCTACAAGGAGAGGGAGTGTCTGAAGAGGAGGGCTTCAGTTACATATGGTGATCCTGGGAAAATTGAGATCTTGAGAAATCAAATGGAGATACAGTACTGAGAAATCAGTTTCTGATTATGTGATGAGTCTCCACAGTTCTTCAAACTGTTTTTAAACTGTCCTTCTTCATAGAGTAGAGGAGGACGGGTAGACTGCAGCTATTTCTACTCCCACATCTCATATTAATCTTTTCTTAAATACAGTAAAACCCCTACTTATGAAAAAAAGTCCATTCCGTAGGCCTTTGCTTAAATTGTTTTTATGTAACTTGAAGCAAACTCATAGGAAAAATTATTTTTTACGTAAATTGAAGCAAACCCATAGGGAAATGAATTTTTATATAACTCAAAGCAAACCCATAGGAAAAAGAATCTTTATGTAACTCGAAGCAAACCCACAAGAAATCATGTAAATCGGGACATGGTTTTAGCACAAAATCATTGTGCAAATCGAATTTTATGTAACTCAAGGCATATGTAAGTCAGGGTTTGTAGGAATCGGGGCCGCTGAGGGCCGTAGGTCCCGGAGGAGACTGATCAAGGAACGATACGAGGCAGTATGGAGGAGGATATGATCAGTACTTTATTGAGAAAAGGCTGCAACATATATAGAAGGAAAAGCGCAACGGTGGCAAGACTGTCACCTGACAGAAATTACATCGCCTGTGTACTCAAGTTAATTGGGAACCTCTTTGGGGAAGTTAATTAACTGGGGCAAACATGGACCTCGGAGTCCCCTTTGTTCAGGGATCAGGCAGGGGTAAACATGGCATCTGTTTGTGCCTGAGATTACACTGAGACACGGAGATGAGTGATTACTCTAATAGGTGACTGGGTTAGGCATTTGCTCTCTTCAGCAGAATCGCTGGTCAGGTCAGGAGTTGGGTGAATCAAACCCTATCATTTATCCACCCCCCTTAATTTCTCTGCCCGCAGAGCCCACGGCTCAAGGAGCGTTCCCCCGAAGTGGCCTCTGCGCGGGCCGTTCCATGCCATTGGGGCATGGGGAGACCACATTTCCCCTTTCTTTTTTATTTAAGGACCTGACCGACGACTTTGCGTAGGAGCAGCATCAGCTGTTGAGCGGGAATGACGCTTCGGGGTTCCTTCTCGGGGCGGCACTTCGAGATCAGTGAGGGAATACATTGCGCAAAGCAGCATAACGCTATGCCTAGTATAGTCACCCCCACTACCACCTTGAGTACCGTCTGGAGCCACCCCCACGGAATCCACGACCACATCCAGTTCCACAATGAACTCCACCAAGTTCCCCATGCAGACCCTTCTGTGATGCCCTGGACTATGGTGTGGAGATCAGTGAGCTGGCTCTGTATCTTGTGGGTGTTGTCTGTGAGGTTGAAGCAACACATGCCATGGACAGACTTGCAGCCCATATGATGTAACAACAGGGGATAATCGATAGCTGCTTGATTATCCAGTATGGCATGGCGAAGCTCTGCCTGCTCCTGGTTGAGCAGCGCTATTGCTGAGGAGGTGTGGTTGATGGCTTTTGCTAATCTGCAAGCCAATTGACCAATTCTCCGAGCATCGCCTATGGCTAAGCCTGACACGCTGAATATACTGACCACAGCCTGGTTTTTCAGAGCTGTGGGTCTGAATTCAGACTGCTTTCTGTAGCAAGGCAAGATAATGAGATGTGTCATTGATTTACTGTGACCTGGGGTGATTCTGCAGCTTCTCTGCAACTTCTGGCGTTGTGCAAATGTCTTTCTAACACCTATGGGGAGGTGTGAAGATAAACTGGGGATTATCGGCTACCGGGTGCTCAATCTTTCCAAGCAATGGGCCGGTGCAAAACATGGGCCGGTCTGGCTTCCTTTGGTGGAAGCTGGCCGTTATTAACAATATACAGAAATTCAAGTGTCCCTTGCAAATCCCAACTGGAGCATTGTACAAGGCATGTATAAATAATAGCAACTACAGATAACAATAGCAATAAAAGACATTCAGCTGCTTCTTGAGGCTTCCCTTCTTGGTGGGGCTTCATGTGCAACTTGAGTTTGGAAAAGTCCTTAGAAGTGGCACTGAGTGTGCAAAATGTTCATAGAAATGTCTTTGGAGATGTAAGTCATAAAGGAAGACGGACAGCTGATGACATCCAGGACAGTGACTGGTGCCGCTCTTTGCAATCATCCGGGTCTGATTCTGGCCTCTGGGACCTGCATGGGGAAGAGACTTGTTTGGGAGATAAAAATTCTGAAGGAGTTAGTTAGTTTTTGCACTTATAGGATAGCAATTGCTGTGCAACTATGGGACGTTGTTCCCTTTCTGTTTGTTTGTCAACGTAGGACTTGTGCCGAGGTTCACCCTTGGCCGTGGGAAAGGAGATGCTGCTCCACATGGGGAGCCGTTTCTCCCTTCTGTGCTGTTACCCAAACAAACTGGGGGAGGGTATTAATGCAAACGTGCATGTACTGCCATTTGCCAAAATGTGGGGATGTGTAACGTCCATTTGCCACACCTGAATGGCCTCTGTCCCTCGTGGGTTGACCCCCCACGAGGGCCCCCCCGGTGGCAGGTTGAACTGCCTTGCGAGCGCTTTGGCATTCTGAAGAGGGAATGCATGACTCTGAATTGGAGTAGTGAGAAACAAACTTAGCAAATTTTTGTCTATCACGGGAGTAATGTGTGCTCCCGGTAGACTGTGAAGCAAATTCCTGTGAAACTGGCTGTCAGCAATTATGTTGAAGCGTTGTTTGGCAAAGGTGCGCAAAGCGAGGTTCACGGCTGCCAACTCTGCCCGCTTGCGGAAGAGTCAGGAGCGTGCGCCAAGCTTGGTCCTCTTGCCAAGTAAGAACCTAATATGTGCGACCCCCATAAGTGAAAACTGTCCTAGCCCCCCCGAAGAGGAACCAGTGACATAAATTCACACAAGGCGACTGTCTGCGTTTGAGACGAGTCTGGGGTCTTATGGCAAACCTTGGCGCATGAAGCGCCAGGCTTCCCTTGGGTAAATCTCTCATGGAGGCCCCCCTGTGCACATCCATTCATGGTGTGCGTGCACACTTTTAGAAGAGTGCCAGATGGTGGCTAGCCTTTTGCCTGTGCTTAGACTAGCAGCAAAAAGGGAAGGGGTGGCCTGAAAATGCCTGTATCTGATTGAAGGTGTGACCTGACTGCACTCTTAAAATGGTCCTAGGCAGTCCTGGCTAATGGGTGGCACTCTGCACATGCTCGGGAGCTCAGGGACTAATCCTTCCTCTGTGCTCTGGAGTTTGCAAAATGTGTCTGCACACTAGAGAGGGTGCTGCGGGCCAGGTGCCATACTTAATATGACCTACTATGACTTATTAAAAACAAGTCAACTATGACGTGCCAGCTGTAAGGAAATAACACACAAAGATGAAAAGACACACAAGTTAAACATTTCCAGCAGGGAGTTCCACTGGCGAAAGGAGGAAAGACAAGTCAGAAGTTAGCACAATGAGAAGGCAACAACTCTTATCATAGCGAAATCAGATTAGGTCAGGTAACCAAGGCAACCGGGTTCTCCTGTTAAGAAAATCCCTATCAGTAATTAACCATGGAGCCTGTGAAAGGAAGGCTGTAGAAAGAAAGAAATTGGTTAAGGCCTGGAGAGGAATTTTGTTCCTGTTTGCGTGCTTTTTCCTGTGAAAGGGGTACAATGAGTGAGTTACTTTGCACAGATTAAAGTCAAAATACCAGAACAATATCTTTCCTAAGAGAATGAAGGAGAGTTAGAACGATTCTCAACCTGCGGCCAGATGTGGGCGAGTGGGCCAGAGCCCACGTTGCTCTGCCACTACCCCCGCCAAGCCAAGAAGGGCTGTGTGGCGAAGGAAGGGCAGGATGACTATCCGGACGTCCAGAGCTGCCTGCGGCCCCGGAACTTTGGCCCCTGACTTTAAAAGGTTGAGAACCGAGTTTACAAGATGATAACACAATACACACATGAAGACAATGCAATTCTCTCACTCCTAGTGAGATACGTGACTCCAAGACGCTAAGAGACATTCAAAAAACCTTAAACACAGAGATGGGGGTTTGAGGAACACAGACGTAGGGAGGGGCCCCATAGCTTATGATACAGTGAGGAAAACTCATAGAAGTGATTTTTGTTTTCAGATCGCGCTTCTGAAAAGAAAAATCTGTAAGAGTTGCAGAACCGGTTTCCAAGAGTGGCTTAATCCTTTGACAAAGAAAAAGTCTCCAGGGAGGAAGGGGGAATCCCCCGCCCTATTGCAGGTTAGGATTCCCCCCCCCTCCTCTCCTGCTTAAGCTGCCAAGCAGGCAAGGCAAGGGGCTTTGTTCATCATGCTTTCTCAAACTTTAAATAGTTCCTGCCCGTGAGCAGAGTGCAAATTGTTTAACACATATTTCACAGTGATATTACCACGCAGTTACACACAAGGAACACTTTTTCAGTCATACTGTGGTCATAGAGACAAGGCTTTTGCAATCATACACAGTTCTTGCAGTCATACATTCAGTGGTGCACCACACATACACACATTTATTTACGCATTCGCACATTCCTCCCCTGATCTGCAGCGTTCTATACTACACATGAGGAGATGGCTAATACACAGCTGGCTATTTGACAACCATCTGGGTGCTTCTACTTAGGGGCGAGTTTCTCTGGGCTACTCCCAAGGTGAGACCAGCAGATTCTGCCTGTGCCTTGGGGGAGCTCGGGGTACTGTTGCTGGGATGGTTCTTCTGGCATAGCCAGGGCGATGGCTGCCTCCTTTCTAGCCTGGGCCAAATGCATGCCAGGGTGGCCATTTGGCATGAAGACGATCTTTTGAAGATCTGCCTGGTCTAGATTGGCTTTCTCTTCTAAGGTGTCTCATTTTACCACACTGGAAGCAGGCGCCTTGGGGTTTTGGCACTGCTCTGCGCCTGAGTGTGGCAATGGGTCTGCTCTGGAGCCCTGCGTGGCCAGGGGCCGTGCGGATTTCCGTGAGCAGCGGGCGCTGAGCAGCCCTGCCTGAACGTGTGTCTGCCTTCAGATAGGCTGAGCACAGCAGTTGGGCGCTAGCTAATTGTGCCACTGGCAATTTCCCCGTGAATGGATCTTCCTCACCGCTGCGCTGAATGGAGTTCTTTCTTTGCAGGGAACTTTTGACTGTCAGAGAAGCGCCAAGGCCTCTCATGCCATGAATTCCTTCAGTGACGTCTGCAGCTGCCACTGAGGGAATGCTCCCTACACTGCCCTTCTTAAGCTGAAATGACGAATAGAGACTTCTTGGGGCTGATGGTTCTGACTGCGCTGGGGTTTTCTGGGTCTCTATCCGGACTGGGTCATCCTCTACTGAGAGTTTCCTACATTTGCTCCATGTGCGGGTTATGCCCTCTGGAACTTTCGGGGGTTGCTGAATGCAGTCTCCTATCTGATCCCAGAGCTCGAGGGTTAACGTACCTACTTCTGGGTAAAGCAGGCAGTGTTCCCCTAGGTACACCAAAAGTCTCGCTAGCTCCCTGCTGTGAAAACGCAAATTAAATATCCTGGCCAGGATCTTGAACTCTTCCTCACGAGTTCTTTGGCTAGCGGATGGACGCTGTCGCTGAGGACAGGTCCCCATATTACCTGCGATTGGGTCCTCGGAAGATTCCTCCTCGGGACGAGTCGACGCGTCTTTGGCAGGCAACAGGTTCTGGCGACGTCGCTTTCTGGGTAGAGCTCGGAGCGTGGACTGCGGCCACGGGCCCTCGGTGGCCACTGTGCTGTCAGGGGCTCACAGCAGGCCCTGAGCGGAACGCGCGTTTCCCTTTGGCGCAAGCCGCCGCGAAAGTCAGGAGCAAGCTGTAGGATGCCTCTCTGTAATGCCTCACCACGTAGCTGTCTTCCCAATCGGATGGCTTTCCGACTGGGGCTGCTGCTCTGTCCTCCGGGACGATTGGACAAGGTTCAAGCGCAGAACCTGGCTGTGCTGATCGCTTACTCACGAGTAGACCGCTCGGGGTCGCTTACTCTCGAGTAGATCACGTCAGGGTCACCAGATGTAGGAATCGGGGCCGCTGAGAGTCGTAGGTCCCGGAGGAGACTGATCAAGGAACGATACGAGGCAGTATGGAGGAGGATATGATCAGTACTTTATTGAGAAAAGGCTGCAACATATATAGAAGGAAAAGCACAACGGTGGCAAGACTGTCACCTGACAGAAATTACATCGCCTGTGTACTCAAGTTAATTGGGAACCTCTTTGGGGAAGTTAATTAACTGGGGCAAACATGGACCTCGGAGTCCCCTTTGTTCAGGGATCAGGCAGGGGTAAACATGGCATCTGTTTGTGCCTGAGATTACACTGAGACACGGAGATGAGTGATTACTCTAATAGGTGACTGGGTTAGGTATTTGCTCTCTTCAGCAGAATCGCTGGTCAGGTCAGGAGTTGGGTGAATCAAACCCTATCATTTATCCACCCCCCTTAATTTCTCTGCCCGCAGAGCCCACAGCTCAAGGAGCGTTCCCCCGAAGTGGCCTCTGCGCGGGCCGTTCCATGCCATTGGGGCATGGGGAGACCACAAGGGTTTCACTGTACCTGATTATGGCCTTTGTATACTCTTTATGAAGAGCAGCAAATAGCAGATGCCATACAAAAAGACAGGAATAGCCAATGGTAATTTTTTGTTCAAATTTCACTTTGGCCCTTAGCTATGGTTTGATACAGTGCACTTTGTCAGGAGAAAAGTATGCTGATTAGAATATGTTAATGTACATTTGATTGATAAATCAGAGAGGACTTCTTGAATGTCACACCTTTTGCCTTATTTTTGATTTGAGATGTTGCCAAAGGGACAAACAGAGATAACCTCCTTCAACATGGGGTTGCCTGCTCTCATGGCACCAGCTAGAGCCCAAGGCAATTGCTGCACTTCTCTTAGTCTCCAGGCAGAGAAAAAAATCTCAGGTCAAGCAGTGCTGGGGGAAAGTTCAATTTCTGCATACTAAGTGGCTTCAGTGTTTAAATACTCATGTCTACTTATTCCCAGCTGGTGACTGACCAGTTTAGAGTGATAGTTTTGTTTTGTTTTGTTTTGGTACATTCCTTGCACTGGAACACTGAAAGTTAAGGAGTGAGAGGAGAGGACTAAGGAAATAGCTAGTGGGTGTATGTACTTGGGTTCATTATGTCCTTTGAAGCTTGGGATCCCATCCCCTCTGGCATTACAGAGACCCCAGCCCAGTGACATCACAAAGGCCACTGGTCTTCTGACCTGGGTTCAACTTGAAATTGTAGGGGATGGGAAGCTGCTGAACTGGCAATCTACTCACCAGTAATTTGGCCAAGATGAGAACTGGTAGAATTCAGGCGGTTGAATAGCAACTAGGAACACTAGATTAGATCTCTAGTGAATTCTAAAACTGCGGAGATTAGGGCTCTTACATGGATGCTCCAGCTGGAATTGTCAGCCGTTCCCTCCAGTCCTGAGCCATCATCGAACAGTGCAGAGCTCTAAGTGCTTTTTGTTACGGGAGTCGAAATAGAAAATGGTGTTTATTTTTTTCCTCAGCATAGAACAGTAAGGAAGCTAGACCTGGGATCTTACCTGCTCATTTTGCTACGCTCTCAAATGGGATTCTGGAACAGACAAGGACACAGGCAGAACATGGATTTTATGAAACACAGTAGGCTATCTCATGCTACATCACAATTCAAGAAGCTGTAGTACTGAGGTTAGCAGGGTGAGAATGCCATTTTAGGAAACCGATTTTGGGTGTCACAGAAGGACAGCAAATGGTTAGATTGTTACTTTTTTATTATACATTTTCTGCTGGTGATGGGGAAAGAAGTTTCTGGAAATTTTGCCTTATGTTCTGAAATAACTTGGCTAATTTGGGGCATTATGCTATCATGACATACTGGGAAGAGCATCATTTGCTATTCTGCCTGAAGCAGTGAAGTATCTAGGTCTTCCCCTGTGAAGTCCACATGTATCCTCATTAAGGTGGCAATGTGTGAATCAGCCCCAGATGACTCAGTCAAAGAACAAGATGGTTCACAGAAGAATAAGGAATCTGCAAAATATAATTCAGTCAGTATACTATTCTGTGTCACTTAATGGTTGTTTGCTATCAGAAATAGAACTAGGGAATCCAGATGTGTAAGGTTTGAACCATAGATACATAATTCTGAAGAAAGATGTAGAGACTTCCCAGGTGCTGCATGTGAGAAGAGTACTGAGCAAGATCCATGGAAAGAGAGACACTGCTTGAGCCTGAAGTAGAACAACTACAGAAATCAACTGAAGGAGAAGATGATGACAGAGAGGAAGCTCCTCCTTTCACTTTGGGAGTCTCAGAGGCTTCATCAAATCTCACAGGTATAGATCTTTAAAAATAAAAAATGGGGAATAGGAGAGACATCTGCTGCAAGCCAATACACTGAAAAGCGAAACTGTTGTAATTTATTTTGCATTTGCATTCACATGGATTTGGGGATAGCAAAGACTCTAAACAAATAAGCAAAATGCCACATTGTGTATCACAGTTTATTATGCAGCCTTGCCCAATCTTGGCCCTCTAGCTAATTTGGTATTACACCTCCCAACTTTAGTGGCTTCTGGCCACTCCACCTGCCGGTGTTTGTTGGACCCTGCCCTTCCCCCTTGGACTTAAAAGGTGGGGGGGCCTGGATGAGCTGCTGCTGCTGCTGCTGCTGCGCTTTCTGGCCCTGGTGGGGGTGAAGAGGCCCCCCGGCCACTCTGCCTGCCAACATTCATTGGACCCCGGCCTCCCCCCACAGACTTAAAGGGTGGGGAGTGCTGGATGAGCCGCTGCCGCACTTTCTGGCACAGAGGCCTTCTGGCCACTCCATCTGCCGACATTTGTTGGGCCCCAACCTCCCCCCCCCCCCTGGACTTAAAAGGCAGTGTCGCTGTATGAGCCACCACCACGCTTTCTGGCCCTGGTGAGGGTGGAGAGGCCCTCCTGCCACTCAACCTGCCAGCATTTGTTGGACCCCGCCCTCCCCCCTCGGACTTAAAAGGCGGGGGATGAGATTCATTGCTGCTAACATGTTATAATGTAGCTGTTATGAATGGGTTTATTTTTGATATGATTTTTTGTATTGTAATTTGACTTTGTAAACTGTTTTTAATTGTTTTTTGAATTATACTGTATTATATTGTATTGATTGTGATGTTGTTGCCACCTTGAGTCGGCCTCGGTCAGAGAAAGGCAGGGTATACATTAAAATTTGATTGATTGATTGATTTGATCTCCACAGTATTTCTTGATATTTTTTTAATGAAGAAGTTGAATCATCCATATTTCTAATGCATTTGTGCTAAAAAGGTCTTGTTTGGCATTAAGACCCCATAAATCCACCACTTGCCAATAACTATGTAAGCCTACTTAATTTATCAAAAGAATGCTGCTTCTGTTCAATAAAATGTAGTCTATTTGCAGTCTATTATGTAGTCTATTTGATTTCACTATTGACCATCTGATAACCTCCATGTGTAGCGTCATCTGTTTGGTTGTTTGAAGCATGTATTTGCAATAAACAGATTTTTGGCTTTGCAAAAGTTCTATCATGAGAGTAATTAAAAATGAAATTGCCTTGCAAGCATTCTTTATGATTAACACTTTCTGACAACTGTCCACTTCAGAACATCCACTTGGCAATCGAGTTGCAGAGGTCAATAGGAGAAGTTCCATGGCTCTGACCTATTAGCTCTGGCTCCACTACACCACTGAATGTGGGACCAAAGCAGGACAGGAATGTAACATTCACATTGATGTGGTACATTCATACATGTTCAACACTTGATTATCATAATAGCAAGTGATAAATGGTGTGCATAAATGAGTCATCACAGATACAACACCTACCCAACAGAACTTTGTCTTATCATAACAGTTCAAAAACAGTGAACTTTCATTTGAGTCAGTTCTGCTGCTGGTTGTCAAGTGCTGACAGATCAAATAATGTGCATTCCATGTGTGATCCATGCTACTGGGTTTTATATCAGCCACAAGGAAAGAAAGATTGAGAATCCTTAGACATAATAACTCCTGGCAGACCTCCAATTCATAAACTGGAAACCACAGTGAGAAAACATAGATCTTCAATAGGAAAATGGGGAAGACAAAACAAACTACTCACATGTATTTGATACGTTCTATTAATGGTGACACATATAAAAAATCAGAAGAGAAATTGAGATGGTTATGCCTGAGCAATGTCTTACATTTATTCAGAACTTTGGTTTCTCAAATAGTGTCCTTTCTGCTATGTTGTCTTCTCCAAAATCCCTGTCAGATGGTGCCTTGGCATGCCACTATGAACATGCTATTAATGTGAGAGAGGCATGTGATATTATGCATTATGACTCTGGTTTTGGTGTCCCTTCTACAGCTGTATTATAATACCACTGATGAAGCTTCAGACTTCTGACCATTAAGAAGGAGGAACCTTTTATAGCATGACATGTCATTGTTGACTGCAAATTGTATCTGAGAATGCATTTTTTCCTGAAGCAGTAAAAAATGTCACTGGCGTGAATTTGTTTCAGGTAGGTCCCAGCTTGCCATGAAGTGACCCACATGCTATGATCTCGGAGCAATCTGCTGCAGCACATATGAGATGAGACATACAGGATTTAACACCAGGATTGCAATGGACTGCCACAGCCTTGAGGAAATGGACAAGGTGCACCTTCACAGCCAGTCCATCTGGCATGGACTCTTCCATCGCCATGAATGTTGGGAATCAGAAACTTGTTCCTCCTCTGCTCATTTTGCCGTTGGGTCCAATATGATGGTTTCCAGTGGAATTTCCTCCAATAAGGGGGGCCGTTACCCCACCTAAAGGAGCTTATCCACCCACAGCCATTGGCCCTTTAGGGAGTCAGGTTAGTTTCCCGCCGCCTGACACTTGGTGGTCTACTCTATTACTGTAGTGAGATGTCTGGCCAGACACCTTTTTTATATCACAATGTTTTAGCTATCTGGCTCCAGAGCCAGATGTTGGGAGTTTGGTTCCACACTGTGGCTCCTTGATAAGAGCTACTCAATGAACCATAAAGTTACTTCTGTAGTTCAAAAATTATTATTTTTTTTAAATTATGCATCATATAAAAAAACTGTAAAGAAACAATTGGTGGAAATCAGAGGAAAAATGTTTCTGTGTAAAGTGTATAGGCTGAAATCTAGTAATGAATTACAACTAGAAAGGGCACTTTGATTCAGAAAAAGTTTCAAAGGTGTTTACTTGCCAAATACCCATTGCTTCAATGGGCCTACTCTACTTGTGATTCACTACTGGATTCCAGCCACTCCTATTTCATTTCTTGTTATGATGTGCAATTGTGTTCATTAATGTGAATGACCTTACAGGTGGATTATTCAAATGTGTGGAGAATAAGTCAAACATTAGTTATTAACCATGAAAGGAAAATTATACCTTCAGGTTCAGAAGCAGTAAAATACTTATTTTTGCAAATTTAATGTAAAAAAAATAATTGAACAAAGAAAGAAAAGGAAAACATGAAACAGAACAAAAACAAAATAAATAAGAATAATATATATAAGTGTTATTACTCACATATAACCACCATTACAAATTTGAATTATGGGTATAGTTGTAACCATCACTACATACATCTCTAATTAAGCATATAAATCCGTGTAGATCTTCCAAGTGTCCAAGTAAATGTCCCCATTAAACATGTGTCTGCATGATACCTGTTCAAATGCAATAAAACCTAACAGATTCTCCAACCACTCTATAGTAGATGTTTATCTTTCCAGTCTTGGAGGCAGTATATCTTAATAACAGTTTATCTGTTAGGTATATCTTAAAAGCACTTGCTAGGAAGGAAGCACTACAAGATATATATTTTTACTCTAGCTTCCTGCAGTTTTCTCAAAGGCATCCCACCTGCCTCTGTGGGAAACTACATTTAGATAGACCTTTGGCTTGATCCAGAAGTATCTCCTTATTTTCTTAAGATTCTATGATTATACAGTGCTAATATGTGGAAATTTAGCCAAGAAAGTTCACTTATCTTATCCCCGGCTGCATTTTTGTTCTATAATATTGTTGAATCATGTCTGTCCTTTTTTGATCAGATTGTCTTGCAAGAGCTATGTAGAGACTAGCAGTATATTTCAAGCATAAACTTCCATCTGGCTTGATAATCTACTGTGTAGGGGGGAGAGATGAACATAAAGAAGAAACATGTACAGTATCTGATAATGGCAAAATATTTCTCCATATGCTGGAAATTTAAGCAAGTTAGTTAGCTGGAAACATTAAAATGCACATATCCATGTTGCACATGATGATTTATATTCATCGTGGGATTTACAGTACAATACTTCTGGTTCTAAAGTTAGACGGCTCTATGCCATTGTCTAAGGGACATCTAAGTGTCCTTGCAATGCTTTCCATTCTTTGAAGAGGCTCCTTCTCTATCCTCCATTGGCTGCCTGAAACTTACTCATCCTCCACAAAAAGTCTATTATTTGGCTGGCAATGCCTCTCTGGAAGTACATCAAGAGGTGCTGGAAAATAATGAGTAAAAGCTTTACACATACAGTACTCACTTCATGGGCACCAACCTCCTAGTTGGCAGCTAAAATCAAGGAAAGGTTTTCTATATACTTCTCAGGCTTCAAATCATCCAGTCCTCAACGCTCCCAGAAGTGGAAGTAAAACGCGCCCACGTATGCACAAAATGCTGCTCTAAATGCACTCACTGCTGTTGTAAACACATTCATGACAGCTATGGGTGCATTTAAAGCAGCGTTTTGCACATGTGCTGGTGCATTTTACTTCCACTTCTGGTGGAAGGAACCACGTGACCGGCCCGCTGAATTACGTGACCAGCCCACAGCCTGAAAAGTTTGAGTATCCCTGGAATAGACTAAACCTGTAAAGAGCAAAAACATTGAACACTCCTTGCCAAAAGGATGAATGCCAAAGAGGATTTCCGAGGTGGGCAAGATTCTGACTGGCACTCATTAATAGACTTTGAATTAAAGTGGGAAGAGCAAAGAATAATCAAGTAAAATCGGGCAACTTGGGCATAGAACAAATTTTGTATGAATGAGGAGAAATTAAATCAATGCAGCGTTTATATACATGTAATTTATGCTCCACCATGTGTGTAAATAAGATTTATTTCATTGCTGAAATAACACCATTGAAATAACACCTACTTCTGGTGAAAAATAAAATGTGCAAGTTTTGATATGAACAAAGAAATATAACTCCATTTTCCTCCAAGGAACTCTGTAAAACAGAGGACATGGATACCTAGAGTTAATTCCTAGGGTTAAATATACCTGTTAGTTCCAAACAGATTGGTCTCAGAAAAATCAATAGGGCATAAATAGGTGTTGACCTACCAACCAATACTAATACTAATACTAATACTAATACTAATACTAATACTAATACTAATACTAATACTAATACTAATACTAATACTAATAATAATAATAATAATAATAATAATAATAATAATAATAATAATAATAATAATAATAATAATAATAATAATTTCATGTCAGAAATTATTCTGGGTTGAGAGGATTTTTGCTGGAGAACCTCTGCTAAGGGGACATCCCAATGAGGCTTATTTCAATGTCCCCAAGATATTTTCCCACTGAAGTAGACCCTATTTATCTACTTGCAATTTCTTGCTTTGGAACTGCTGTTTTGGCAGGAGCTGGGACAAAGATGAGTGCTCAATCCATCATGCAGTACCTTGGTCTTAATCTGCTGACTTGATGGCCTTCCAGCTAATAAGGCGAGCTTCTTAACCACTGAGCCACCATGGCCCTAATGGGACATACATAGGTGTTGACTTAACAATAGCATACCAGGTTAGTTCCAGCTAAGTAATGGGCCTACTCTAGTTGAAATTAACAATTGAATGAGTCCATGAGACACATGCACTACACACTACCCACCTCAAAATGTTTAGAAAGATCCTTCATTCCCTTTAAGGAGTAGAGGGGGGGGTCTTCACATCCCCCCTCCCTAGAGCTATTTTATTTATTTATTTATTTATTTATTTATTTATTTATTTATTTATTTATTTATTTGGATTTATATGCCATCCTCTCACCCTAGAGCAACTCAGGGCGGCATACCACAACATAGATAAAATACAAACCCCCTTAAAAAAATTCAATGAAAAACTATTTAAAACCATCCCAAATTTAAAAGAGACCCTCCCCTCCCCACCCATCAGTAAAGACCAAGATAGCTTTTATTTAAACTAAGAGGTGAATAGAGGGTTGGAAATACTGGTTAAGTTAAAAGAACAAGGTGTTTTCCCCAAAATATTACTTGTCATCCCATTCACCCCTCCAAAATATCCAACCCTGATTCAGTCCTTCAACTCAAGGTTCATCCCCCTTCACTGTCTTTCTGACATTCACAGGGTATGATACAGAAGATTGTTAGGCATAATTCTTATACAGGTTTTGAGGTGAATCAGACATAATAGTCTATTGAAATATGGAACCTTAAACATTAACACATTTTATTTGGCATAAACTTTGAGAAATACAGCCTACTTCATTAGATGCAATATGCCAGATCGAGCCTGTCAAGAGGTTAAAATGCCACAGGACTCTGTGTTGATTAACCAAGTTTGGTTCCCTCCAGAGGTAGAGTTGCTTGAGGTGTATTGGCTCTTTGTAACAATTTTGTTTATTTACACTACAGTTTGAACCAAAATGCAGAGACAGTTTAAATAACATTTGCTGTTCCTGCTGTGTGAATCTTGAAGGAGATTGTAAACCTGGCAGCGTCTTAGACTCTTTCTCAGCCCCAGCCTAGATTCTGATTTCTTCCTGGTAGAAAATCACATCCAACTCTGTCATTGCCCCACCCACAGGGTAAATTGGAAGAGCCCATATCCAAGTTGCTCATCATTTGTTAATGAGGACATGTTTCTGGACATATGGACATATTTACCCATCATTCACACTTGATAACATTTGACAGTCAATATTCTGGGGCTCCTTTATTATCCTATATAATTTAATAGTATTCAGTGATGAATCCTTTCATCAGCCCTTCAGGAATGTCATATCCTATTGCTGGCACAGCAAAAAATGGCCAAACGGAGAAAAGGATACAAACACAATGTACCGTTTGTGTATGCCCAAAAATGATGAAGATTCGTTTATCATTATCTTCATCATTTTTGGGCATACACAAACGGTACATTGTGTTTATATCCTATTGCTGGCCATTCATTTTTCCTCTCTTAATTATGTATGTTCTAATGATTTTACTTCACAACAGAAGCAAATATATGCTGCTACATTCTCTGTTTAGCGGAAATGTTCCCAACGTTAAGCACCCACCTGTCTCTGATAAGTTGCTCACTCTTGTTTGCCTTTGAAGGAATGGTTAGGTTCTCAGGAGCCAATTTTAGGAGCACCAAACAGAAACAGCCTGATTCTAAGGTTGTTGCTTGCAAGTACATGCAGACACACAAAACACCATTTTATTCTGTGCTTCCTGCTCCAATATCTCCCTTAATAGTGTGTATTGCCTGCTACAGGGTTTAAAATAGGATCATATTAGGAGTAGCCCTACAGGTTATAGATAGTGAAGTTCAGGTTAGTAATACAAAGGTTGTTTAATGTGAGTACAGCAAAACAACTGCTTTTTAACACTGAATATGAATATTGTACATATGTGTGTTCATGTGCACATCATACCTGTCAACCATCCCGATTTGGCTGGGATTACCCCACAATTTTGCGCCAATTTGTGCCATTTCACGACCCGCCCGGCAAAACCCCATAATTTTGCAGTGGGGGAAAGGAGGCACTGCGCAGCCCATCTGCGCAGGTCGTGTTGCACGCATGCGTGGAAGGGCTCTACCCTTCCATAGCTCCCTTCCATGCATGCGCAGAAGGCTACACTGCCTACATAGAAGGCTATGCGAGTGGCGTAGCCCTCCACACGCATGAGTACAACGCGACCTGCACAGACCCGGTCTGCGCAGGTCCCAGATTTGCCGGAGCCGCGGTTGACAGGTATGCCCCTTTCGGACCTTCTGGACCTCTTCGCCGTCGCTGCCTTCCGTAGACGACTTTGAGGCCCGTCGAGTTACGTGCACCGCCTGTCCGGACTTCCCGTGCACCGAATTTGCCGCCTTGCCGGCTCTAGGACGCCACTCACGCCACTGGTGCATCTCGTCCACTCCGGCATTCGTGGACTCTGCGGCTTCCGCGGCCTCTACGACCTCTGCCAACGTGGGTGGCGGCTCCTTGTTCATCAAGCTGCGCTGCACCTCCTTGTCTTTCAGGCCACACAGCACGCCGTCCCTGAGGGCCATCTCTAAGATGTTGTCCCATTTGCAGGGGGCGGCGGCTATCCTCATGGCGGCCACGAATGTCTCAACCGACTCGTCCGGCGCTTGGACTCGCCTCCAAAACGCGCTCCGAGCGGGAAACATTGCCCTCGAAGGACTGAAGCGCTCTCGCAGCAGCTTCATGATGTCGTCCGCCTTAAATTCGCTCACCTTCTTCGGAGCGATGATGCTCACCAGCGTCCGCTTGGTTTCCATCCCGAGCATTCTGGTGAGGATGGCCCTCTTCCTCTCCTCGTCGTCTCCTTTGACTTTGAGTTCCACCAGTGCCGCCTGGAAGTCCATCTCAAGCAGCTCCCAGTCTTGCGGTTTGGTGATGTTGAACCCGCTTTGCGCCCTGGCTGTTCCGTGGGGATCCATATCCCACCTTCGTCGCCAATTTGGTGTATGCAAACCAAGACACAGGACACAGCCTCGGGCTGGGTTAACTCAGGTTTATTGCATCGTGGACAGAGGGAACATGAGGTAATGGCGGATCGATAGCTCTTTATATACGGTAGTAATACATTTGAACGTGGTTCCATGATAGCCCATTGGCTACTGTCTGCGTGACGTCATTGTGGGTCACGCCCTTCTTGTCCAGGTGTAGGTGGTGGCGGGAAAACTTCCCGCGCTGTTGCCTTTGATGAGTTTGGACCAAGGAGCTTGGACGCTCGCTGCTGCCAGCTGGTGGTCATTAGCTCGCGTCCACTTACAGGGTTCATGTGATGCAGCTGAGGGTTACATTGTTGCTATAGGCAAGGTTACATTTGTTCAGATACATTGTGGAAGGTAAAACCATTAGAACACAACACCCCTCCCCCCTAGGACGAGACACAGTCTCGAGCCCACACTTAAACAGTGCACATGTGTGCATATACTGTATATTGGTATATGTGTATATATACATACACTCAAAGTATTTTGTACAGTATCTTTAAATCTCCTGTTTCCTAAGACACATTTTTGTACCTTTTCATGTGCCCTTTGCTTTTCATTGCTACAGCCTTTCCTTTCAAGCTGCCTGGTATCAGTAACTGCATCCTTCTAGCTCTATCACACATAACAGAAATGCATTTTTTATCCCTTAACAAATGTAATTGATTGTTTAACTTTCATAGATCTATCGTCTCTTGATGCCCTCCTTTTTACAAGGGCATCGCCTCCCCAATTCCCTCCTCTTAATATTGACTGTGTACTTTTGATTTTGAGTTATGTGTATTTGTCAGTATGTGTAGACTGTACAAGCCCCCAAGACATGCCATAATCTCCAAGAATATTTGCTGTTCTTACAGTTTGTTTTAGACAGAGTTCTTTATCTTCTAGATAACACATTGGCATTTATTCTTTTTTTTAATGTTGCAGGTTTTTAGTTTTGGAAAGCAAGCAGAGGTAGCTAGCAAAGTATCAGCCATCTATGTGCTAACTAGAAAATTCTAGCTCAGAGACAGAAGAGTAAAACATCAGGAGATATGTTGTATATAAGGATTTATTGTGTTTAAATGTAAAACTGCGCCAAACCGGGAACCCGGAAGCGCGCCATTTCCAAAGGCGCCAATTTCAAAGCTGTGTCAGAGCGGGAAAAGACTGAACTCTGTATGTCCTCTGGAAGCCCACCTAAATGTATCTTGTTTTGTAACAGTCCAAACACTGTATATATATTGGCCACCACTTTTACATACTCCCCAGTCTGGAACCTGAGCTGAATAAAGATCACTGAGTTTAACCCAATCCTGCTGGTTAGAATATTTCTTTGTCTGGACTCAACAAGATATGAGACCCATGTCTGACTTTGCTGTTTTCCATACTGTTTCTGGTAACTGTCTGGCACTGTGCTTTGTGCCTAAATGGGGCCTAAGGAAACAAAGAGGGTCAAACTGGCTTGTATACTTAGATGGATTTAGAAGTAGTACTGTATTTTTTGAACCATAAGACACAGTTTTCTCCCCCAAAAGTGGGGAGAAAATGAGGGTGCATCTTATAGTCCAAATGCTGGTCTTCCACCAGCTGTGGCTGTTGTAAAAGGATATTTTACAAGAGCCGCAGCTGGCCGAAGACTACTACTGCCGCCTCTCAGCTGTTCAGCTGTTCCGGGGCAGGGGGGGAAAACATATTTAATTTAATTTAATTTAATAGTCATATTTATATATATGCTGCCCACTCAGGTAGAACCCGACTCAGGGCAGCATTACAACAAGTTCTAAAAACACATAAAAATACTTTAAAAGACCCATATCCCACCCACTTTAAAAGACCCATATCCCACCCACCCATCCCACCCACTATAAAAAGAAGAAGAGAGAGTTCTTAATTGTTTACATAAGCCAGCAAGCGGGGACCGTGATCCCATTAGGGCCCCACACCTGCCCTGTCAGCCAGGTCTTCAATCCTTTCCTGAAGGGCAGCAATATGAAAAACAAGTAGCCACTAGAGAGCGGAAATTGCAATTTCCCATTTAAATGCATTGGAAATAAATTTCTTGTATTCAAAAGTTTTCTGTTTGAATGTTCCCAATGCATTTATGTGGGAAACCAAACCTGTGCTTAAAAAGAAAGGGGTTCACTTACCTTGATGCCTCTGTCTCTACTCCATGTGGACAAAATGGAGGGGGAAAACATGCTTCCTGGTTGAAAGGAGAGCAATTCCAATTCCAATTCCAATTTTAATTTGTACCCCGCCCCACTCAGCACATGGCCGACTCTGGGCGGCATTACAACATAACTGAAAATACAATATACAGTGAAAAATACAAGCAAAATTGATATCTATATAAGCACAATATGCAATATAATACACATTACAATAAAATAAACAATCCCTAAACTATGCCAAAATAAATAAAATAAAGTACAGTATTATATTTTATGAACAGGGCTACAGTAAAATTATACAAAATTCACACTTACAAGGTTTACAAAGCAACTACATATCATATAAAAATGCTATTTAAATACTAATGCTGACAAAATTAGATAAACATTATCCTTGGCTACTAAGTGTCCCCGAATGGAGCCCCCCCTGTTCAATGCCCATAGACGGAGCCCCATGGCTCAGAAACGATCATGAACGGAGCCAAGGCTCAAACGTCCTCTTGTCCCTCACCGAGGATGCGGCACAGCTGGTTTCTCCCACCTCACCTGACCAACCGGGCCAGGGAAGGGAGCTGAGGTGGTAAGGGCAGCTGCGCTCCAACCTCCCCTGACCAGCGGGGCCAGGGGAGGGAGCCGAGATGCGGCGGCGGCTCCGGAACGCCAACGGCGGCAGCTTTTTCAGGGCTCCGCCATGGTGATGCAGGGCAGCTGCGCTCCAACCTCCCCTGACCAGTGGGGCCAGGGGAGGGAGCCGAGATGTGGCGGCGGCTCTGGAACGCCAACGGCGGCAGCTTTTTCAGGGCTCCGCCACGGTGATGCAGGGCAGCTGCGCTCCAACCTCCCCTGACCAGCGGGGCCAGGGGAGGGAGCCGAGATGCGGCGGTGGCTCCGGAACGCCAACGGCGGCAGCTTTTTCAGGGCTCCGCCACGGTGATGCAGGGCAGCTGCGCTCCAACCTCCCCTGACCAGCGGGGCCAGGGGAGGGAGCCGAGATGTGGCGGCGGCTCCGGAATGCCAACGGCGGCAGCTTTTTCAGGGCTCCGCCACGGTGATGCAGGGCAGCTGCGCTCCAACCTCCCCTGACCAGCGGGGCCAGGGGAGGGAGCCGAGATGTGGCGGCGGCTCCGGAACGCCAACGGCGGCAGCTTTTTCAGGGCTCCGCCACGGTGATGCAGGGCAGCTGCGCTCCAACCTCCCCTGACCAGCGGGGCCAGGGGAGGGAGCCGAGATGTGCAAGAGGCTAGCCTAGAGTATAACTTCCTTCCTCAGTGCAATTGGCCTGCCTGCCCATTTCCCATGCAGCGCCACCACTGGTTGGTGGTGCAAAATACAGTATTATTATTTTTTTGTTTTCCTGCTCTGAAAACTGGGTGCGTCTTATGGTCAGGTGCATCTTATGGTCCAAAAATATGGTATTCCTTTGAGTGATGGAAGATATCTGACATAGCACATATTTCTCCTCAACTACATATATTGCATTTAATATGTACTGTTTTGTACTCTTCTCTAGAAAAGATGTATGGCCTAATGCAGGCATGCCCAAACTATGGCCCACAGGCCAGATACAGCCCCCAAAGCCATTCCATCAGGCCTGCAACACCCTCACCAAACCAGGAAGTGAATATGGATGCTTCTGCACATGTGCAGACACATCCATATTCACTTCCTGGTTCAGCATGGACGTCCTCATACATACACAGAAGTGTCCGTATTCACTTCCTGGTTTGGCACAGGCATGCTCGAACATGTGCAGAAGCATCCATACCAATATGGTATGGAATATGGTACTTCGGCACATGCACAAAAGCATCCAGGCTGAACCAGGAAGCAAATAGGGTCGCTTTTGTGCATATGCTGAAGCATCCACGCCAAATCAGGAAGTGAATATGGACATGCATCCATAAATATGCCCTGTTCTGGGGGCGTGGTCTGGCCCACTCAGCTGTTCTGGGGCATGGTCAGGCCCCTAGCCCAAAAGGTTTGGGCACCCCTTGTATATGTTTGACTGGGGTGGTGGTGAGAAAATGTTTGAAAAACAAGTTGGCTATAGGGGATACTTATTTCCCTTACTGTCTTGTTTCACACTAAGAAGAGATTATTTCTGCGGGGGGGGGGGGACTTTTGTAAAGTAGTTAATTTCAGTTATGATTACATGGCCCCGTAAAAAATTAGCAAGAGAAAAGCGGGAGAGATGATAAAGAGGAGGAGTCAAATATTGCAGCACTGCAATACTAACAATTTTATTTGTGTATGAGCTTTCATGGACCAAAACCTACCTCTTCAGACTCAGAATTTTAAACACTTGCCCCATGACCAAATGAAGAAATGGGTAATAAACAATGACAATGGCTTGTTAGCTCAGGAATGGGACCATCTAGCTATAAATTACTCCAGTAGACTTAGCTGTCAAGGGAATGCTAAGAGGGACAGGGTCAGATCTGTCAAGGAAGACAATAAATTGACATTCATAAAATACTAGAGAAAGCTATGTTATTAATATATGTAGTGAGCTAAGAAGCCCTGATCTCTGTTAAGACCCTTAGAGATGCACTGGAGCTTGTTTATGTATAAATGTCTGCTATTTCTCTCTCACATTCTTTCTGGTATCCCCCCTCCATTAATAACCACTATGACATTCTTAGGGGCTTCAGAAATATTCTGAAACTGATCTCTCTGTGATACCATGTCTGATGATAGATTTATGTATATTCATTCTTTTTGGCAAAGATTGTCCCACAAAGTAATTCTTTCCTGTTTCTTAAAACTCACAAAATTGGTTACTTCTCCTTACAGTACTTTCAAAAATCTGGCTACTGTAAATTAGCTGGCTTATAATGCTAAACCTTCATGGACTGTAATGCTAAACATTCACCTTAGCACCACCTTGGTACCCACAGCAGAGCAAGAGGCAGCACAGAGAAGGGTCTGTTCCTTTGAATCATGTTCCTATATGTTCCCACAACCGTTTAGTGAAGCCTCACCATTGTAACAATTTAATTAACTAAATGTTTCAGAAGCATCATAAAAAATATGATGTTATCCATCATTAAGTTGCAATCATGTTGTTACTTAGATCTCCTTGGATTTTGTGAAAAGGCATTAGCTGAAGTTACTCGCTATCTATAATAGGGTACTTCTACATCATACCTGTCAACCGCGGCTCCGGAAAATACGGAGAACGGTTCTGAGCAGGTCACCTTCTACGCTTGCGTAGAAGGCTTCTACTATCCCCTTCTGCACAGATCGCCTTCTATGCATGCGTAGAAGGGTTCTACGCAAGCATAGAAGTGTTCTATGCAAGCATAGAAGGGTTCTACGCAAGCTTAGAAGCCTTCTACGCATGCGTAGAAGGCGATCTGCACAGAAGGTATGCGCAGTACCTCTTCCTCCCCTCCCCCGCTGCCAATTCCAGGGTTTTGGCAGCTGCGGGCGGGAAATGGCGCAAATCAGCGCCAAAAATCGGGAAATCCCTGCCAATCCGGGAAGGTTGACAGGTATGTTCTACATTTTATTTATATTTCTCATGGACAGGTTATTAGTTGGCCTGGACCTTAGGCCTAGCTGGCCCTTCCTTCTGCTTGCAGTCACATGTTTTCATTTAAAACAAACAAACCAAGGTTTGAGAGAGAGAGAGAGATCCTATAAGAGTTTCCGAAACAAGATGAGATGTGGCATGTGCTGCTACTGGAAAAATCCAGTATTGCCCAAATTTGGACAGAGGTGTGTCCAGTTTTAGAGTGAGATTTAACCCCATGTATCCCACTTCCAGTGTCCCTAAATTTAATTGAAATAGTAGCTACTCATAGATCGTAAGCAATTGGGGGGGCAGAGAGGGACAGTCATCATTAGTTTTACACTCTTAAAATGGTTCTTAATTATCTTGGATTTTTAATGCAAATGTAAAGCCTACATTGGCCATTTGCTTTACAAATTCCCTCTCTTTCATTCTCTCTTTGCTGAATGAGCAAAAATTTGAGGATAACAAAAGCCTTATTTCACAAATCTACACCCGTGCATTGGACTAACCATCATTAAAAGCAAGTCTGTTGTTTCCTCTCTGCCCCTCTCCCATGTCTGAAATGGAGACCCATTATGCCACGAGAAACTTTGAAAAATGCCTCATATTTAAATAACTGAATCATAACATTATAAACTTGATAGATGTTTTAATTAACTGAGATGCTAATACACAGTAATTACTACTGCTTGGTGGGAAAATATATTGTGGAGTAGAAAGAGAACATATTATTAATCAGACCTTTAATTTTTAATTGCTGGCCTGTTTAGTTATTCTTTCTTATTAATTAATAGTTGCAATGGCACCATATGGGGCTCATGGACTGAAAAGAAAGGGGCACCTCACTCCCCAAAGATATCCCGTGCTTAGTCATGAACTGTGTGTGAGTTGTGTGGTACATCTTAGTAAAGGTAAAGTCCTCCCTCGCTTTAAATCCAGTCATGTCTAGCAGCCAGTGACCATCTCTGTTTGCAGCCAAAGACAGCACTGTCTCCATCTGCAGATGTTTCCATGGTCAAGTGGCAGGCATGAATAAATGCTGGAGCACATGGAACATGGTTACCTTTCCAGCCAAAGTGGTACTGTTTATCTACTTGCAATTTCTTGCTATCAAACTGCTAGCTTGGCAGGAGCTGGGACTGATGACCAGTGCTCTCTCTGTCATGCAGCACTCAGGTCTCAAACTGCTGACTTGCCAAACTTTCAGTCCTCAAGCCACTAAGCCACCATGGTCCCTAGAAATATATACATAAGCCAAAAATGCCTTCTAAAAAGGAATCTCCTTTCATCCCAATGGTGCTTACTCCCAATTACTCGAGCATAAGATTTTAGACGAATAATCTGATTTCTGTCATTTTTTAACAGACAAGAATCATTCCTGAACATTATAACATGAAATTGGGGTTGTGCTGCAACCATGGTGGAGACATGTGTAGACTCCCTTCACTAGATAACAATCAGATAACCTTTGTATGTTTCGTGTAAACTTCTGATGGCTCACTTGTAAGAAAGTTTGGCTCATTAAGCTTGCACCAATCATGGAAGCCCTCTAAGCATGTTCAGCCAAACATACTTTTGTGTGTTTCTTCATGCTAAATACCTGAAGGTGACTCATGGGTGGAAACACAAGGAGAGGGGTTTATATGAGTCCTCGCTATTTCTACCACAATTAGAACTCTAAATACTTTCAAATAAATATGCCTGAGTAGGACTCCATTGTTTAAGAATATCAGCATAGCTCATGCCATACAACTGTGACCAGTGGTGGGCTCCAAAAAAATGCACTACCACACTGTGAGTGTGGTATGTTGGGCATGGCCAGGGGAAAGTCCTCCGTTGCACCCAAATTAGGGCTACTTTATTTCAAAACTTGGATGGACGAGGCCAGCCAGAATGTACCAGTTCTAGGGAACTGGTGCGAACCTGCTGATGCCCACCACTGAGTCTGTGACATCTTCATTGTACAACAGGAATATTTAATTTAAATTAATTGGAAGCTTCCTTCAGTTTAAATTAATTGGAAGCTTCATGTCTCCTCTTTCAGTCTTTGAGGCTCCTTGGGGCTTTGGTTTGCCCTGAGGAAACCTTTACGATCCTGAGGATGGAGATGGAAAATCTTCAATAACTAGAAATCATGGCACGGGTAGTTATTCTCCATAATTGCCAAATGCTTCATTTTGGAGTCCTCATTTTCTCGAAATCATGTCTTTGCTTCAACAAATCTTATAGAAAAGATATGTCACTGTCAGCTATGTTGCACATGTGATGGACAGCATGGCTGTGCCCAGCTTCAAGAAGATGGCAAGGCTGTTAGTCTGCCCTAATGTGTAATTTTGCTTCCCCAAATTTTTATTGCCCTATGAAAGAGGTTTCTATTTATTTGTCTCATTCTTAGAGCTCTTTAAAATTTATTCCCACAACATGCAAAGGTGCTACCTATGTATTCTCATTCTACTACACATCACTTCAGTCTGTAGCACCCGAACTGACCACATTTCCTCATCTGAAAAAGCCTTGTGGAAAGGGACAAACCTTTATGAGTTCCTCCCTCAATGTGGTAAACTGGAAAGAGGTGGTCTGCCTGCTACTGAGGTGATTATACAATTAAAGACAGGACATTTGCAAATACTCATAATAAGGTACTATCCATACAAGAATCCACCAGTATTGCTCCAAAATTTCTCCTTTCTTGAAGCTTGTCACAGGGCTACAAATCCTTCTACCTTGCATTAAATATGTTACTTGATGATGTTTCTGTGGATGAACTAGTAGAAAAGTGGCTCAAGTGGCTAAGATGCTGACTGGAAGGTGAGAGGTCAGTAGTTCGATTCCCGAGTACTGCAGGATGGAATGTGTTCCCATCTCTACCCCAGCTCCTGCCAACCGAGCAGTTTGAAAGCAAAAAATTGCAAGTAGATAAATAGGATCACTTCAGTGGGAAGGTAAACAGCATTCCGTGCACTCTGGTGTCTAGTCATGCCCGCCACATGACCACAGAAACATCTGCAGAAGCAGACAGTGTGGGCTCTTCGGCATTGAAAAAGAGATGAGCACTGAACCCTAGAGTTGGATACGACTAGCTTTCGAACAAGGGAAACCTTTACCTTTACTTTACCTAAGTGCAAATCCTAAACATTTTTTTAAAAGTAATCCTCATTGAAGTTGAAAAGTCACCTTATTGAACAAATATAAACCACATTTAGGAGAAACACATTTTACTTGCTAGCTTATAATTTCTAAAAACCGATTTCCTGTAAATGCCTAGGATCCTTAAAATACATTATCAGCAAAGAGGCTGTGACCTTTTTCTGATTCCTATTAAGATCGTTGAGAAATATTTCTCAGAAACACTCTATCTTTAGGTGCTCTGATTGTCATGGCAGTCCCTAGGACATCTAGTCAGATTTTGTGGTGCAGCTGTAATTTTGTACTCAAGTTGTAGAAAACTTTGTTTCACAGACTTTTAAAAATCTGAAGCATGTGGGGGGATGTTGCACATCTTCTTTACTAATTATCCCATCATCTTCTTGTGTGTGTATATATATGTGAACGTGTGTGGGTGTGTTGCTTTTTGAAGGGCATTTGAAGTGCTTGTAGAAAACTGTGCACAGACCCTGAGAAGCAAATGACACTTCTGCAAAAGTACCACATTGCAGACAGTCTTATTAAGGTAAGATCCTCCACTGCAATGTTCCCTTTAAAAATAGGAGGAAGAATGGTTAAGGATTATTATGAAAATGCCTGCTCAATTTCTTCCCATTATTCAAAAATGTTAGAAAATCCACTCAAACTTTGAATTGTTATAATTATGGCATATTCTACATTTATGAAGAGCACAACAGCCTTTGTAGGATAGAGACAACCTTTATAGAAACATGCCCTGACAAAGCAATGGAAAATTGCCCAGAAACGTTCTCTCACCTTGAGCAGAATCTTTGTAATTGTGTCACATGAAACTTAAGGACACAATAAGATACAACTTATATCGCCAGCGACGGAATCCTTTCCTGCTAGAACGCTTCTATGCTCAACAGAATCACTGACATTATTATTCTCAAAACAATCCATAGCCTTACAGTCTATAGAATAAAAATTAATGTGGCTGCAAACACTTCCCCAATTGTTTCATACACACATCTGTACACACCAAATACATATCTTTTTGTTGTTGTTCAGTCGCACAGTCAATCCCTTTGTGACCCCATGGACCATTTACCCCAGGCACCTCTGTCTTCTACCATCCTCCTCAGCCTGCCCAGCTCTGTGCCCATTGTGTCCACAATATCATCTATCCATCTCATCTTTGGACGCTACCTTCTTCTCTTGCCCTCTACCTTTCCCAGCATCAAGGCCTTCTCAAGTGAGTCCTCCCTTCTCATTTGATGTCCAAAGTACTATAGCTTCATCTTCACTATTTGTCCCTCCAATGAACAGTCAGGGTTGATTTCTTCTAATATTGGCCTTCACTAGAAGCCAACCTTGAATTTTCCCTTTCTCCTCTGCCCAGTTCTATTCATTGCAACCACTCACTGGGGGAAAAAATATGTCCTATCTCACAAGGCAGAGGGAAAAGGCATCTGCAGAATTGCCCTTATACACACAGGTTTCCCACAATTAGATTTTGGTGACTGGGTCTTCCTGCTTACCTCCCAGATATCTCCTTCTACACAGAGCATTTACAGTAGTGGTGGCGAACATATGGCACATGTGCCAGAGGTGTAGGGCTGCCATAATCCTTTCCCAACAAACTGGGACAGCCACATGACATCATTGCATTCTTCAAACTGTACATGCATCAGATGGGGCTATCGAGGAGACCTACTGGAGTGCCTTTGTCCTCCTCTTCCCCCTATGCTCCCCTCCTTTTCCTGATTCTCCTTTCAGAGGCCTGTCAGCTGGGAGGTGGGTGCCGCTGGGGACCTCCACTTACTGATGATCAGGCCATGCTGATCAACCCAATCTCCTTCTTCTTCTTCAGCCACCAAGTACTGTGGCTGCTGCTACAGATGCTGGTTGGTGCTTAAGTAGAGGTGCCGCTCTACAGCAGCAAGAAAAAGGTGGGAATTTTTTTTTCAAACTAAGAGCATGCCCCTTGGTTTGAAACCTTGCAAATCCAGGACTTTTCAGTGATTTTTATGGAACCGGCCGGGACAATCAAAATTCGTGAAATTCCTGGTTTTCCAAGACCATACCTGTCAACCGCTGCTCTGGAAAATACGGGACCTGTGCAAATGGTTCTGTGCAGGTCACCTTCTATGCATGCGTAGAAGGCAATCTGCGCAGAATGGCTGCACAGTACCTTTTTTTCCCCGCTGCCAATTCCGGGGTTTTGGCAGCTGCGGGCGGGAAATGGCACAAATTGGCACCAAAAATCAGGAAATCCCGGGCAATCCGGGAAGGTTGACAGGTATGTCCGAGACATATGGCAACCCTACAGAGGTGGCACTTGGAGCCCTCTCCATGAGCACCCATGCAGTCAACCCAGCACAGGGTTTGCCCTGCCCCTCTGCCCAACAGACCAATGGGAGTGTTTCCTCCCTCCCCCTGTTGCCGTGTTGGCACTTTACAATAAATAAGTGGATTTTGGGTTGCAGTTTGGGCACTCAGTCTCTAAAAGATTCACCATCACTGGTTTATAGCAATGGTAAAGGTCTCCCTTGCTCAAAAGCCAGTCATGTCCAACTCTAGGGTATGGTGCACAACTCCATTTACAGCCAAAGAGTCAATGCTGTCTGAGTCTGCAGACATTCCCGTGGTCATGTGGGAGGCATGACTAGAGGCCGAAGCACACAAAAGGCTGTTACCTTTCCCACCAAAGCAATATCTATTTATCTACTTGCAATTTCTTGCTTTCAAACAGCTAGCTTGGCTGGAGCTGGGACAGACGATGGGGGCTCACTCCATCATTCAGCTCTCAGTCTCAAACTGCTGACCTTCCAGTCATCAAGCTCAGCATCTTAACCACTAAGCCATCACAGTTGCCCTAAAGCAATGATAGCAATATCTTTATTAATGCATAGCATTTGGGTGTTTTTTGTTGTTGATGTTGTTGTGGATTTTTTTAAAATTAAAAATCATTTGCTTTACTGTTTTGAAAACATTTTCAACACCGTTTTGAAAGAATTTGTACAATGACAATAAATTGTTCCTAGGTAGTCAGAGTTCTTTACACCAGAATGGATTCTGCACCCAACCCAACCCAACCCACCCCACACCCCACACCTTGCATCTTCTTCATACACTAATTATTAACGGACATATTCAGTACAGAGCAATAACTAGTGATTTGGGCACACATGGGGAACAGGGCTTTTTTCCACCCACTCTGTCCAGAGGCATGGATATGAGCCCTCATGAAAAAGGAGGAGCAGAATTAGGTATCCCCTCCCAAAAGAAAGAAAATGACTATACTGTAATTCAAAAAGGGATGGGGAATAAACAGAGCCAGGAGGTGTTGTCATTTAAGTCCCTGACTGATTCGGGGATTCACATCTAGATTTTGGTGCTCTCTAAATTTTGGTGCCTTGGGCCAAAAGTCCTGGTTTCTTCGCCCTAGTTAAAGCTCTGATTCATCAAAGGAACATTGGGATGAGTCAGTCACTCAGGATGAGTGTCTGTACTTTTAATGAGTCAGATAACGTGTCCATTTTATTCAATATTATCTACTTAGACCAGCAGTGCCTCCCCTGAGTGTTAGACAAGAATGTTTCCCAAACCTGCTTGGAAAGAGTGAGCATTGAAAACATGAACTTCTCCAAAGAAAGCATGAGGTTTATCCAGAGCCTAAGAATATTCCCTTTTGCATTACCACCTCTAGAACATAGCCAGAATTTCTGGGCTCTGACTCTACCACCTAGGTATACCTCTCTAGAGAGGTAGATCTCTGAGCTGAACAAATATTCTAAACATGGGCCATGGGTTGCGAATGCCTGCTCTAAGTCATTTTCCCCACCCTTAATAATGTTACTATGTAATTTGCTTCTGAAAAGCATTGGTGATTTGGTGTTATCATTTTTCTTTTCTTTTTTTACTTAGCTGCAAAAGCATGTTGGGAGTGGTAGATGAAGTTTGCAGTCCTGAGGGATCTTTGTCTCGCCAGTGCACTGTCAGGTGGGAAGTTTTGCTGTGAAGATATACTGTACCTTTAAAATCAGAATATAGGTGTCTTCAATTAGCTAAGGAGGGTCCAAAACCTGCTATGGGGGAAAAGGGAAAATCACTTGATCTTGACTTCCAATGAGTATAGACTGTATACTTCTGGTTTATAGCCATATGAACGACTGACTTGTGATGGTCAAGCTTTCATAGTAATATCACTTTTTGATCCTTTTTGAAGTGGTAGTTTGTGCAAGCATATCAAAGAGTAAACAAAACAAAAAGACAAAAACATTGTGGCACCTTAAAGATGAACTGCTGTACAGTAAAACCCCAAGTACTTACATATGCCTTGAGTTACATAAAATTCGACTTACATAATGATTTTGTACAAAAACCATGTCCCGATTTACATGATTTCCTATGGGTTTGCTTTGAGTCACATAAAGATTCTTTTTTCCTTTGCTTCGAGTTACGTAAAAATTCATTCCCCTATGGGTTTGCTTCGATTTACATTTAAAAAATTAATTTTTTCTATGGATTTGCTTCAAGTTACATAAAAAAACGATTTCAGCAAAAGCCTACAGAACAGACTTTTTTTTTGTAAGTAGGGGTTTTACTGTATTTTAATGTTAGCTTATGTGGACCTGATGAAGTCCTTTTGATTTACTTTTGTTTCCTCTCTGCTTTTTGACCGTTTGACTTGGTTTTTCTTTGCAACGTAAAGCAGAATTCAACAAGTATGGAATAGAGTTTAGACTGTCATGAGAGATATTATTTTTACTTTACTGATGGTCTTGTAGTAATAATCTTGTTCAGTACAAGAGGAAACCGGGGTTCAGACGTTTGGTATTTGTGCTTGACTAAGAAACCAACAGCAGTGCTGTCATCCATAGAATTATGACTAAATGCCTCCAAATCACAATTCCCCTGAAGGTTATGATACCACAGTGACAGAGAGCCTTCCTTAGCTTTGGATAGCAGGGCCACCAGGCCTGGTGCAGAGAGCCATCTGTTTCCATAATGTAACAGGCCAGCAGGGGGTTTCTTGTAGCTCATACTGTTTTCATAGGGACACTGTGCTAAATCATTAATAGGCTATGTGATTCTGACTCATGGCTTCAAATATAACAGAGCAGCTTCCTCACTGCAGTTTACTGAAAGTCAGCTTTTATAAATAAACCAATAAACATATTTGCTAGAAGTGGTTTGAGTCTTGTCACGGATCTGGGAAACCTGCCCAGTTGACCTGGCCTATTTTTTAACACTAAGATTGAAACCTCCAAGGATCCTTACTGTTTTTCATGCTGTCACCCAATTCAGCATAGTTACTATCATTCTGCCACAAATATATTACAGGTACATAAGGAGAGCTGGAAATGCACAGAGGAGCTTCTTAAAGTGATTTAAAGTCAAAATGTTTACAGAACATACTGTCCATCTGTTTTGTTCATAATATTTCATTGCACTAGAGTGAAAAGCAGTATGATAGCACATATCTAAAACAATAGGATAAAAAATAATAATGTGTGCCATCAAGTGGATTTCAACTTATGACAACACTTTCCAGGGTTTTCTCTGTACAGAATACAGAAGAGTGGTTTATCATTCCTTGGGACTGTTCAGCTTGTCAATGGCTACACAGACTGGCTCTTATCCTAAGATGGATAATGGGGAATTGAACTCCTAACCTCTGGTTCCACAGCCAAATACAGTAAAACCCCAGGTTACCGATGCTTGGGTAACAGAAAACTCGACTTCCAGAAGGAAATTCTGGGGAAATCACATCACGATTTACAGGAAAAACTCACATTACAGAACGGGTTTTCCCAGAATACATTGAGTCTGGGAGGGTTTTAAAGAGTGGCCCTGCACCATTTTAGAGTATGGGAGGGTTTAAAATGGTGATCCTGTGCCATTTTAGAGTCTCTGGATGGCACAAAGAGTCCTCTCTTTGGGAGAAGTTTGAGCAAGTTTTATGGTAAGGAGCCACCGGCAGGCAAGGGGAGATCCCCTGACCCGCCGGCAGCTTCTTTTGCAAGATTACCCAGGAAATGAGCTCCCCTGGCAGCCAGACAAACTGCTCCTTTTCATCACCCTCCCGGACAGGGAGGCACGCCCCATGCCGACCATCAGGACAAAGCACCAGAAATGGTAGGGAGCTTTGCTTCATCTTTTGCATTGTGTGCTCTGCCTTTTTTGTGGTCGATCAATCTTCTCAGCTTGTGTTAGGCTGGGGGGGCGTGCAGGATTCTTAGAGGATTCCCCTTTCTCTCCCACACTTCTAAATAAAACCCTCTTCTTGACCCCAGCTGATCACTAACTGGGGAGATTGATTGATCAACGTGCAGGAGAGAAAGGGAAATCCTCTATGAACACCCTTTCTTCTCCACCCCAGCTGCTCACCAGCTGGGGAGATTGATCAAGGTGCAGGAGAGAATTATGTCTGGCATTTATTTATTTTTTGGATTTTTTTTTGGATTTTCAAATATTTTTAAAAATATTTTTTGAGGGTCAGGATTTTTTTAAAAAAAAATCAGTGCCTTCCTATGGGAAATTGGGCTTTGGGTTACGGGAAAACCGCTTTAGGGAAAACTTTCTGGAATTGAGTAATTCTGTAACCTGGGGTTTTACTGTAATGTAAAACACAGAGGAATCCAGCCAAATACAGGATGTTTTTTGCTATAAAAGATTTTTTAAGTGGATAATAGATTTTATAAACTTTTTGACTTTAAATCATTCTTTATTACTGTTGTATTATAGTAAAGAAATGTTACTTACTTAATTACTTAATTACCTCCTCTTCTACCTTGCAGTGTAGAGGATTCTACAAAGGATTTCAATTGGGATCTCGCCTTGGACAGCTCTGTGGCTCACCTCAGGTCACTACCGTGAACATGGTCTCCTTGATTTATCAATCCACTTGACATGGGGCCTACCTTGGGGTCTTGTACCCTGCACTCGGGCGTCCCATGCCTGCCGCAGGATCCTGGTTTCAGCCGTTTGGTTGACGTGGCCAACTCTTCTTGATTTTATTCCTCAATGGTTGAATGTTCAGGTTCTGTCTGATGGTCATATTTCACACTCGATCACACTTGGCTTTCTTCTCAGCCTTCCTCGGATATTTCATCTCCATTGCTTACAATTGGCTGTAGTGCCTGGAGGTGAGCAACCATGACTCACTGCTATATATGAGCATAGGAACAAAAGTCGATTTGTAGACTGCCATCTTAGTGGTCTTGCTGACTTTGTCTTTACTGAGGAACCCCCGATGGAATGTGTAGAAGATTATGCCAGAGGCTGCCACCATCTGATTGATCTCAGGACTCACTTGTCCCCTTTCATTGACTATGGCACCAAGGTACTTGGAGTCTTCTGCCTGCTCTAGGACTTGCCCCTTCAGCTGGATGGTATGCTGCTTCTTGTTCCTGGAGATCACCATGGTCATTGTCTTCGCCATCTCTCTGTTCCACAGGTTTACATTGAATTGGAGTTGGGAACTATTCCTAGAAATAAGAGCTACATCATCAGCAAAGACCATCTCAGACATTTAGACTGGCTTCATCTTCCAATATCCTAGGATCATTTTCTTAGCACTTCACTTTGTTCTTTTCATGATGTCTTCCATGAGCAAGATAAAGAGGTAGGGTGAGATACCGTCTCCTTGTCTTACTCCAGCACTGGGTGTAAACTCACTGGACTTTTCCCCTGCTGTCCACACATAATTTCTGCAAGTTCTGTAGAAACTTTGTACAGCCTGTATCAAGAACTTCTTGACTTCTCTTGCCTCTAGCATGCTCCACATTTCTTTCCACGAGACTCGGTCAAACACCTTCTCCAGGTCAATGAATGCCAAGTGCACCTCCTTATTGTTCTTGATAGTCTTCTCAATCACTTGCTGTAGAGTGAATATTAGAACCTGTGTCCCACGGGCGGGAGTCCAGCAGCAGCAGTGCAGTTCTTGTAGCTGCCAGCCCTCTGCACCTGAATCCTCTTCCCTCCAGCCAGACAGCCACGGGCAGGAGTCTGGCAGCAGCAGCAGCACAGGTTTTGTAGCCACCAGCCCTCTGTAGTGGAGTCTTCTTCCCTCCAGCCAGACGGTGATGGGTGGGAGTCTGGAGGTGGCGGTGGCGCAGTTCTTGTAGCTGCCAGACCTCCATAGCTGTGTCCTCTTCCCTACAGCCAGATGGCCCTGGAAACATGGCTATGAGCGCAATGTGAAAGACAACTGGAGGAACCTCAGTAAAGAAATGTTAACATTAATTTAATACCAAAATATTGCTCACTGTTTGTAGAAATTGGGCCATAAAAGAGTCCATGCGGAACCATTAAACCCAGTACTGTAATCATTAGAGGAAACCATTCTTTCTGAATCATCATTGGTAGAAGTGATGAAAGCAAGAATTTTTCTGTATTGTTGCCCCACCTTTCCCAGGCAATATAAAAATTCTATAACAATTCTATATTCTTTTTAGTGTCATTACAAAAATTATTTTTGAGAAGACTGAAATGTTAAAATTTAATTCAGGTTTCAACTAGTTTTTAAAAATTATTCTTGGTTGATTGATCTATAATTTATATGCACAGAGAAAAGGACAAAAATTGAATTCTTCTACAAAAGCTTTGAAGGCTTCTGTGTGATTAGGAGGACAAGCTGGAAGGATGCAATATACAGTAGATAGATAGATAGATAGATAGATAGATAGATAGATAGATAGATAGATAGATAGATAGATAGATAGATAGATAGATAGGTAGGTAGGTAGGTAGGTAGGTAGGTAGGTAGGTAGGTAGGTAGGTAGGTAGGTAGGTAGGTAGGTAGGTAGGTAGGTAGGTAGGTAGGAAGGTTTATAAAATCTATCTATCTATATACTTTATATTGCAACCTTCCAGCTTGTCTTCCTGGGGAAAATAAGCCTTAGGAAAAATAAAAGTTTGGTGGGGCAGGGAGGGAGTCAGTTAGTTTCAGTTGCCTTCATGCACTGACATTTTTATGGGCGAGGGATCATTTCCCAATGTGGAGACAAGCACTCACCTGTGGGTGCCAGGTGTCCTTTTTATTTTCGATTGATTGCCTATATCAAGAAACATTCATTTTTTAAAAGCCTGGCTCCATTCTGAAAGTTGGGTTTATTTTCCAGTGGTGAGACTCTTAGACCTTTTACCTGGGAGTATGCACACCACAGCTTCCTTTAGAGTAGACATGGTCATGGATTACACTGTTAATTCTTTCTCCTTCACATAGGCATGATTGAAAATGACACTAAAAGAAATTACTTATGAGGTCTGGGATGCGTTTAAATAACAATACTGATATAAGAAAATTAGAAAATAATACCTAAGAATAACTGTGAATAATACAGATCCCTGACGAAAGGTTTTATTTGAAAATTCCACTTATCAAAAGGAAATCCGATCTATTATGTTGGATTTCCTATGAGTTGGAATTATACCTTTTGAATTTTGGATTAAAAAGAACTTAAACCACTGCCATTGCAAGCGGTTTCCTCTTTCTGCATTGAAAATGAGATTGGACACAACCGGACCGAGGGGGAAGTAGGTGATGTAAAAGACATGAAATGCATGTAAAAGACATGAAATGTCTTTTCATGTAAAATGTCTTTTCATGTAAAAGAAATGAAATGTGCTTGCAAAAACAATCAATTGATTAATCAAAATTGTATTCTGTTTTTCACATCAGGCCAGACATCACGCTATGGTAATGGAGTAGATTGTACAGCCAGCGACTCAACATCGAGTGTTGGATGGCGGTAAATAACCTGGCTCTCCAAAGGGACCAACGGCTATGGGCAGATAAGCCCCTTTAAGTGGGGTGATGATCCCCCTCAGTGGAGGAAATTCCACTGGAAACCATCATATTGGACCCAATGGCAAAATGAGCAGAGGAGGAATCACTCCACTATTCTGATTCCCAACCATCATGGAGGCGGAAGAGGCCATGTCAGATGGACTGGCTATGAAGGTGCACCTTATTAATACCCTCAAGGTTGCGGCAGTCTATTGCAGTCACGGTGTTAAATCTTGCATGTCTCATTTCATATGTGCCGCAGAAGATGGCTCCGAGACCACAGTGTGTGGGTCACACCATGTCAAGTTGGAATCCACCTTAAACAAGTTCATGCCAGTGGCATTTTTCCTGCTTCCCTTGAAGAGCAAAGATGACCCAGAGCCAGCCAGCCTCCAAGACCAGGCCTCCCAGTGCCCTGGAGCAGGAAAAATATATACAGTACTCAGATCGAGTTGCAGCCACCAACGATGTAGATAATAAAAAGACTCATTGATTTAGATGTAATAGCTTTGTTATCTTTGTGCCTAGAGTTTTTTTAAAGGAATCAAGAGTTCTAGAATCAATATTTTCCTTTATGTCTTCAGTTGTACCAAATCTGTTAAACTGTGGGGAAAACAACATTGAGCTAGCAAGCAGAGGTATGACAATAGTATGTGACTATTAGAACTCATGTAGGAAGTTCTGAATGTACTTTAAAAGCACATGGACATTGTAATTGGATTACATGGAAATGTAACACTCTCAAGGCTTCCTTTAATTTTGTCAAGGATACAAACAAAGGAATCAAGCAAATTTATCACTGGGCCTCTATTCTATCTGGCAAGTTTTTGTTGTTCAGTCGCACAGTCGATTCCGACCCTTTGTGACCCTATGAACCATTGTCCTCCAGGCACCTCTGTCCTCCATCATTCTCCTCACCCCACCCAGCTCTGTGCCCATTGTGTCTACAATACTATCTAGCCATCTCATCTTTGGCCGCCCCCTTATTATTTTGCCCTCCACCTTTCCCAGCATCAAGGCCTTCTCAAGTGAATCCTCTCTTCTCATTTGATGTCACTATTTGACCTTCTGAGGATCAGTCAGGGTTGATCTTTACCTATAAAATCATGTGTTAACTGTTGGTGTCTGGCATGCATGCCCGCACCCAGTGCAACCATCCTGAACCGAGCCGCCTACACTTACCTTAAGACCCTTGGAGCATCGCTGCAAGGGTCCGGTTGTCAAGAGTGGGGCAGCCGCCCCACGAAGATGACCAAAAAATAAAAACTAAGTTTCCCAGCCTCCTTCAAGCCACACCACCCCTCAGCCAATCAGGCTGAGGGACGTGACCACAAAAGAGGTCGGGAAAGTATGGCATGCAGAAATAAAAAAACCACGCGCAACTGCATCCACTTCCCCGGCCGGCAACGAAGGCCGGTGCCGGCCCTGCTGTGGCTTCGGTGGGGTTGTGGAGAGAAGGGGGAGGCCGTCTTCTTTCCACAAACCCAGTGAAAAGCTTCCCTCAGGGAAACGGAGGCCCAGAACGGCGCTCCATTCTCAGGCCTCTATCTCCCAGAAAGAAACTTTTACGCTTCCCTACAGGAGACGGAGGCCGAGAATGGAGCACCGTTCTCAGCCTCTGTTTCCCTGAGGGAAGTAGTTCGTCCTCCTAGGAGGATGGTGGCTGAAAGCTTTGGTCCTCGTCTTCCGAGGAAGACGAACTGCTTAAAAACAGGAGACGGAGGCTGAGCACCGAGCACCGTTCTCAGTCTCCGTCTCCAGTAGGGAAGTGGTTCATCTTTCTAGGAGGACAGAGGCTGAAAAATTCAGCCCATGTCTTCCAAGGAAGATGAACCACTGCTTCCCTCCTGTTGCCCCCCCACCGACCCAGGCTTCAGCAAAGCAATGGGAAAAAAATTTCTCCCCGCAGCCTCAGAGGCCAGCCTCCCCATAGCTGAGGAGAAGAGACCCTCCTCTTTTCCCCCTAGGCTTCAGCGAGGCAGCTGGGAGATGCACTCCCCATTTGCCCGGGAGGACACAGGGCTGAGGGACCCGGCCACTGCCTCCTCACCAGGCAGCGGGGAATGCAAGGGCACCGAAGGGGAGGATGCTGTGGCTGGGTCCTTTGGCCTGCTTCCTCCCCGGGCACCAGCCAAACCGCCTTTTCACGGAGGATGGAGGATGAAAACTTCAGCCCTCATTTTCTGAGGAAGACCAACCTCTCTCTCTCTCTCTCTCTCACACACACACACACACACACACACACCTACTGGTGTGTGTGTGTGTGTGTGTGTGTGTGTGTGTGTGTGTGTGTGTGGTGTGTGTGTGTGTGTGTGTGTGTGTGTGTGTGTGTGTGGTGTGTGTGTGTGTGTGTGTGTGTGTGGTGTGGTGTGTGTGTGTGTGTGTGTGTGTGTGTGTGTGTTTTACATATGTGCACACACACCAAAACCACCCCTAACCACCTACACACACATTAAAAATGCCCGGCACTGCCGGGCAAACTATGCTAGTTTCTTCTAAGATTGACCTATTTGTTCTCCTCGCTGGTACAAGAATGTAACTTTGCTTCAATGCAATGAATTCTTTACCTCTAATACAAACTGGAAATGTTCTCATTCTTCTCTCCACCAGATCCAGAGTGAGATGTCAATCTCCAGGGTGAAGCAAAATCACTAATAAAAAAATAAACTGAGTTAAGTTCCTAGAAGGATTTTTAGTTAGTGAATGTAGTTGTAGAAAGCAAAGTAAATTAGAGAACCAATGCGGCAGGGCGGCAGGGCCAGTGAACCAGGGTAGACACACAAAGGATCAGAGCAAGGAAGATAGCCTATGACATGTTATTAGAGATCATGTACTAGACATACAGTACAGGTAGAGTCTGACCTGCAGATACAGAAGAATAGTGATAGTATTGACTGTGTAGAAGAAAACTCATGGTGTAGACTGCAGTGTTAAAACATTGGTTACAGTGTTTGCCTCTGGACATTTTTAATGCATAATATCTGAATAAGAAAAAGCTGGGATGGTTTGCACAAGACTCTGCCACAATATGATTCCTCAAGTATTCCTAGTCAGAACCATAGCAAGTGTCGCAGGGAGGATAAATGTGGAAAGGGGAGAAAACAGTTTCCTTTCTCAGGAAACTATTATCTTTGAAGGGAGCCACTCAATCAGCCTGCAGCACAGATCAGCTTTCACCATCTCTCTGGAAGGGGGAAAGGGAGGATCATTTAATTCCAGGCATTCACTTTCATAGTACTGGCCAAGCTTTATTTATTTATTTATTTAACTTATATCCCGCCCTTCTAGGAAAATCTTTCCTACTCAGAGCAGCTTACAACATAAAATTCAAAAATACAAACTGACACAAATATTTTAAAAAATTATATAAACTCCTCAAAAACCAAACACCCTAATAAGAACGCCTATTTTGGAAGCAGTGGGGCAGAATAAAATGCCTAACAATCGGCCGTTGGTAAAATATTGCCAAAGGCCTCTTTAAAAAGGGAAGTTTTCAATTGCTTTTTATAAACATTGGGAGATGGTACCAGGTGCAGCTACACTGGGAGGGAATTCTCCAGCATTGGTGCTGCCACTGAGAAGGCCCTCTTCCTCGTCACAGCCTTCCTAGCTAATCTCGGGGTTGGACCTGGAGCTGCATTGTCATGGTGGAATGAGTGATGCAGGCTGTTGTCCTGAGGGTAAGACTTTCTACCAGTTAGGAGTGATTCAAGTAGTGAGGGAAATTATTACCATCACCTGTTTTAGTGGAAGAGAGGGTGTAAGAGGTAGTCCCAACATGTTGAGGGGGACCTCACCCAAAATGACCACTGCAGCCATTTTGAAGTAGGCCACTCATATTCCAGAGTACAATACAAACAGTCTCTGCCACTGCCTTTCTTGCTAGAATAAGAGGTAAACTGTGTTCCATATGTCAATGGCATCACCTGTTTTAAAGTCTCTGCATCAGTCAGTCTAAGAAAGGTCATCTATTTCCTACTCTTGTTAGGGATTTGGAAAAGGAGAGGAAGAATCTTTGTCAATGAAAAAAAAATTACCCTCACTGTCAAAGAAAAAATTCTTCGTAAAATACTACATTTTGTTATGAAATGCAATCACCCAAATCACTCAGTCCTACATTTTCCCCAACCATTATTGATCTTTGTGACAAATGTTTGGAAAAAGAGATTGTCAAGGTTTGAAATGTTTAATGTGCAAAGTGTTAAAATGATTAAGGGGACCGGGGGAAATTGCCATCCTGAACATGTGCATTGAGTTGTAAAAATTAGGTTTGGATAGTAGTTTAGTAAAATTCACTACAAAACACTTAGCTAGCTGCAGTCAAGTTTAATGACTGGTAAGTGTAAAATAATACTGCCTGGCAAAAATAAATCCCTTTCATAACCAACAGTTCAATGTGTAAACAACTGATTAGGAAATACAAAACACTGAGGGGAAAACACCTCCTAGAAAATAAAATTTTGAACTGCATTAACATAACCAGTATGTAGTGTTTGCTGATGTAGCAAATTGGGAAATCTGTAACTTACTCTTTCAGTAATTTGCACTAGCAGCTTCTTGCTCATCCAACAGGTCCAAAGACCCATTTAGTCTAAACCAGTGTTTCCCAACCTTTGGTTTTTGGACTTTAATTCCCAGAAGCCTAAGGCAATTCCCCAAAGCACTGGTCAGCCAATGTACTGACATAGGTCTCTAGGAAGTCAAGTCATCCTGTGGGGCATGGGTGGGAAACACTGGTCTAAACCAAACCAACCATCCACCATAGTGGCAACTTGCTAGTCTAGTAATTAACAGAAGTTATACTTTGCCACGCCAGTAAAAGCAATAGAGATTTCCATTTTAAAAAATCTGACCACTTGTAGAGTTCAGCAATTTACTGCACCATCAAAATTTGGTTATTTCCAGTTGAAGAGAAATGTAAACCACTGAAAGAAGTAAAAGTATAGAGAGACAACACACACATTCAGTATATTCAGGTGGGGTTCAGTTTGTGACACAGGGATGAGACAGCACTGGTCATCTGAAATATGGTTTCCTAAGGAAGGCCAACAGAAGGAGAATAAACCAGGTGGTGCTCATAGATCTGTCTGCAGCTTTTGCTACCAGTGACTACAGTACTCCTATTGAAAGGCTATTGAGTTTAGGGGTCTGGGACTCTGTTTTTAAACTGGTTCTGGTCCTATGTGTTTTCATACTGGAATTAACCCTTTCTGAGATAAATGCCAGCTCTGATGAACAAAGGCTTCTGACTTTTCTTAGACGTCCATGAAGAGCTATAAAATTCTCAGGAAGCTGTTGAGGCATCAAACTTTCTGACTTGAATCAGTCAACTTAAAGGGGTTTGGTGTATGCAAACCAAGACACAGGACACAGCCTCGGGCTGGGTTAACTCAGGTTTATTGCATCGTGGGCAGAGGGAACATGAGGTAATGGCGGATCGATAGCTCTTTATATACAGCAGTAATACATTTGAACGTGGTGCCATGGTAGCCCATTGGCTACTGTCTGCGTGACGTCATTGCAGGTCACGCCCTTCTTGTCCAGGTGTAGGTGGTGGCGGGAAAACTTCCCGCGCTGTTGCCTTTGATGAGTTCGGACCAAGAGAGCTTGGACGCTCGCTGCTGCCAGCTGGTGGTCATTAGCTCGCGTCCTATTACAGGGTTTATATGATACAGCTGAAGGTTACATTGTTGCTATAGGCAAGGTTACATTGGCTCAGATACATTGTAATCCATGTGTACAATAAAACCATCAGAACACAACACCCCTCCCCCCTAGGACGAGACAAAGTCTCGAGCCCACACTTAAACACACTCCCCCCCCTTAGGAGACAAAGTCTCTCAGCCAAGATGGCTTATTTCGAACACGCTGGGGTCTCGATGCGGGCTGCCTCTCCCCGGGTTTGCTACCTTCTCTTTGTCCCCTGGTTTCCTGTCCTGTAATATGAGAGGGAGACTCGTTAGTGACTTGCCGCGGCTCCGCGGCGTTGTTGGGAGGTGTGCTCTTTCTTAAGGAGGAACCGGGGGCACTGGGGGCTAACGAAAAACCCCTCTTCTCGCTTGGATGGGTGGGGGAACACTCCTGAAAACCCCCCCGGCTCGCAAAATCAAAATCAAAATCACAATCGGGGGCAGCGGTCGCGAACTCCTCTCCCCCTTCCCCGGCCCCTGATAAGACTGGCGTATCAAAAGGATATGAGTCGGGGCCGCTACTACTGCTTCCTTCCCCCCTTGCTTGGGACTGTTGTCCCCTGCTGTCTCCCCCTTGGGTTAAGCGGGTGGGGGAGAACCCTAACGCTGAATCCCGTTGCTGAGCTCCACTGACTGGCCCACTCACTCGGTGCCTCAGTTGGTCCGCGTGCCTCCTCCAAAGGAGGCCGGTGTTAGTCTCGACCCGGTACGACACTGGCCCCGTCTGTTCTACCACCGTCCCTGGTACCCAGGCTGGCCCCGCGCTGGAGTAGTTCCTGCAGTGAACAGGGTCCCCGGCGGCGAAACCCTTCGAGACTGCCAACCCTATGTTTTTCCCTTTATCCTCGACTCTCGTCGGGTCTAGCCTGGACAGGATCGTGGTCAGTTTTCGCCGCATCAAGAGCTCCGCCGGCGAGTAGCCTGACGCTAAGGGGGTTACCCTATACGCTAAGAGGAACTGGCATACTTGGTGATTCAGGTCCCCCGGGCCCATGCGCCGCAGCGCCTCCTTCGTTGTCCGCACCAGCCGTTCCACTTGGCCATTCGTGGCCGGGTGAAACGGTGCGGACGTGACATGCCGAATGGCGTTTGCCTCCATGAACGCCCCGAACTCGGCGGAGGTGAAACAACTAGCGTTATCGCTGACCAAAGTGTCGGGTAAACCGAATGTGGAAAAGACTCTCCTTAGTCGGCTAATTGTCGTGGCGGAGGACGTGCTCTTTACTGGGATAACCTCCAGCCACTTGGAGAACGCATCTACCACCAGGAGAAACATGGTTCCTCGGAACGGGCCAGCGAAATCCACGTGCACTCTGGACCACGGCCCCCTTGCTGTGTCCCACTCCCTATGCGGGAGACGGGCCGCCTCAGGTCGGGATCCCTGGCAAGCCTCGCAAGTGCCGACCATGTGCTCAATGTCCGCGTCCAGCTGTGGCCACCAGAAGTAGCTCCGGGCTAGCGCCTTGGAACGAACAATGCCCGGGTGGCTGACGTGCAGCAGTTCGAGCACCCTCGTCCGCAGGGGCGCAGGGACCACCACCCGTTGGCCCCACAGAAGGCACCCCCTCTCTAGGGACAACTCTAGCTTTTTCCTAAAGAATGGGTCGAACTCTGTACTCGGGGACGAAACCGGCCACCCCTTCTGCACCCATGAACTAACTTTCTCCAGCGTCCTGTCCTTGCCTGTCGCCCTAGCAATGTCGGCTGGTACTATTGGGGGTGCGTCCAAAACCTCAATTAGCAACACCTGGCGGTCTCTTTCTGCTCTCGCCTTTTGGTCATCCGACAAGGGGAGAGGGGATCTCGAAAGCGCATCAGCATGGCTGATCTCCTTTCCGGGTCTGTACTCCAACTCATGTTGGTACGCGTTGAGGAAAATAGCCCATCGCAGCATTCTCGGGGACAGGATCTGTGGCGTGGGCTTGCTTGCCGTGAAAATCCCTAACAGCGGCTTGTGATCGGTCACGATTTTGAACGGGCGGCCATACAAAAAATCGTGAATTTTTTTGGTCCCCGCTACTATTGCTAACGCTTCCCTGTCGGTTTGTGCGTAATTTCGCTCCGCTTGGGACAGGGACCTTGAGTAAAACGCTACCGGGGCCTCCCTTCCGTCCTCCAACACGTGGCAAAGCACCGCCCCCACCCCCACCGGGGATGCATCACAGACTAGGACCACTGGCCGTTTGGGGTCGAAGTGCGTCAGGATTGCCTCAGATGTTAGGAGTTGCTTTAGCTCCTTGAACGCCCTCTCGTGCTCGTCACCCCACATCCATGGCTCCTCCTTTTTAAGTAACCGATGGAGCGGTTCGGCCACGGACGCCTTCCGCGGGAGGAAAGTATGGTAAAAATTGAGGAGCCCCAGGAAAGACTGCAGCTCGGTTTTGGATGTGGGGCGAGGGGCCTTTTTAATGGCTGCTACTTTGGATTTAGACGGCTTAATCCCCTCAGGTGTGATCCGGAACCCTAAAAACTCGACCTCGGTTTCGAAAAAAACACATTTGTCCTTCCTCAATCTCAGCCCCGCTTTCTCGAACACGGTCAGTACTTTGTCCAACCTTTTCGCCAGTTCAGCCTCACTCCCCCCTGTTATCAACACGTCATCAAAATAAGGCAACACCCCCTCCAGGCCCTTTAGGAGGCGTTCCACGAGCGATTGAAAAAGGCCGGGTGCCGAGTTCACGCCGAACTGTAACCGCGACACCTGGAACGCTCCCTTATGTGTAACTATCGTTTGTGCCGCGGCCGTGGCGGGGGTCACTGGAAGTTGCTGATAGGCTTGTGCCAAATCGAGTTTAGCGAAACACTTTCCCCCTCCGCGGAATCAACAGGAATAAGAATCCCCTGGCCCACCAGTTTGTCCAGTTCCGCCTCTATCTTGTCCTTGAGTGCGAACGGCACCCTGCGTGGTTTGAGTCTTATCGGGCGGACCTCCGGGTCTATGTCGAAAGCTACAGGGGGTCCCTTGAACTTTCCGAGTCCTTTCTTAAAAACGGCGGGATGCGCATCGCAAACCGCTTGTATTGGGTCCCCCCCCACGGTATGCACCCCCCCTATGAACAAACCTAAGGGCTGAAACCACTGTGTCCCTAGGAGGCTACAGCTTCCCCCTTTGAGGACAACTAGGGGCAGTTCCGCAGAATGTCTCTTAAAATTGACCCGAAATTTCCCGACCCCCAACACCGGAATGCTGTTTCCCTGTACGTCCCGTAGTGTGGACCTCAACGCTTTAAGCCTGGGCCGCGCGTGGGGGTCGATTTTCAGGAACTCTTTCTGGGGAATTATGGAATAGGAGGACCCCGAGTCAATTTCCATCTTAATAGGGGCCCCTTGTACTAATACCTCAACGAAGTAATGGGACTGTCCCGCGGACACGCTGAACACTGAGGCGTCGTCCTCGCTGCCGTCCGAGACGCGGCCCACGCCGTCCTGCTTCCTCGTGGTCTGGGCGCCATCTTTGGGCCTCGCTGGACGGTCCGGTCTGGCCGCGCGGTCTTGTGACTGCCTCCGGCCCTCTTTCCGCTTTCGGCACGCCTTGGCGATGTGCCCCCGACGGCCGCAGGTGTAACACTCGGCCTTCCTGAACGGGCATCTCGCGCGCTCGTGGGCCGCTCCGCAACCCTCGCAGCGTCGACCACCCTTCCGGACCTTCTGGACCTCCTCGCCATCGCTGCCTTCCGTAGACGACTTTGAGGCCCGTCGAGTCGCGTGCACCGACTGTCCGGTCTTCCCGTGCACCGAATTTTCCGCCTTGCCAGCTCTCGGACGCCACTCACGCCACTGGTGCATCTCGTCCACTCCGGCATTCGTGGACTCTGCGGCTTCCGCGGCCTCTATGACCTCTGCCAGCGTGGGTGGCGGCTCCTTATTCATCAAGCTGCGCTGTACCTCCTTGTCTTTCAGGCCACACAACACGCCGTCCCTGAGGACCAACTCCAGGATATCGCCCCATTTACAGGGGGCGGCGGCTATCCTCATGGCGGCCACGAATGCCTCAACCGACTCATCCGGCGCTTGGACTTGCCTCCAAAACGCGCTCCGAGCGGGAAACATTGCCCTCGAGGGGCAGAACCGCTCTCGCAGCAGTTTCATGATGTCGCTCGCCTTAAAGTCGCTCACCTTCTTCGGAGCGATTATGCCCACCAGCGTCCGCTTGGTTTCCATCCCGAGCATTCTGGTGAGGATGGCCCTCTTCCTCTCCTCATCTTCTCCTTTGACTCTGAGTTCCACCAGGGCCGCCTGGAAATCCATCTCAAGCAGCTCCCAGTCTTGCGGTTTGGTGATGTTGAAACCGCTCTGTGCCCTGGCTGTTCCGTGGGGATCCATTATCCCACCTTCGTCGCCAATTTGGTGTATGCAAACCAAGACACAGGACACAGCCTCGGGCTGGGTTAACTCAGGTTTATTGCATCGTGGGCAGAGGGAACATGAGGTAATGGCGGATCGATAGCTCTTTATATACAGCAGTAATACATTTGAACGTGGTGCCATGGTAGCCCATTGGCTACTGTCTGCGTGACGTCATTGCAGGTCACGCCCTTCTTGTCCAGGTGTAGGTGGTGGCGGGAAAACTTCCCGCGCTGTTGCCTTTGATGAGTTCGGACCAAGAGAGCTTGGACGCTCGCTGCTGCCAGCTGGTGGTCATTAGCTCGCGTCCTATTACAGGGTTTATATGATACAGCTGAAGGTTACATTGTTGCTATAGGCAAGGTTACATTGGCTCAGATACATTGTAATCCATGTGTACAATAAAACCATCAGAACACAACAAGGGGTAACTTGCTCCACTAATTACGGCAGGATTGCAGCTTCCATTAGCCCTGACCAAAAGCTATGCTAGCCAAGACAGTAGTCTGACAACATCTGGAAAACCCATGTGTTGCTTTCACAAACATAGTCTTCTTCTTCTTCTTTTTCTTCTTCTTCTATGTCTAGGCCTTTTGGTGAGTTCATTGTGCAGTTCCTTTCGCCTGACTTAATGTGAGAAAGATTATCTAGCAACACAAGGTTTCTGTTACCTGGGTAATCCGATTGTGGTTCAAAAATACCACAATCTTTGAGGAGGCTCTTTCTGTGTACCATAGTTATTCTTTTCTCATCATGCTACATTCAGGTGGACCAATAAGCAGATAAACTAGATAACGATAATAATGTCATGTCAGAAATTATTCTGGGGTGAAAGGATTTTTGCGGAAGAAACTCTGCTCATTGAACACCCAAATGAGGCTTCTTTCATGTCCCCAACAGCTGGGACAGAGATGGTCATTCAATCCATCATGCTGCAGTACATGGGTCTCGAACTGCCGACTTGCCAGCCTTCCAGCTAACAAGGCAAGCTTCTTAACCACTGAGCCATGGCAGCCCCTAGATAAAGAAGTATATCTTACTTATATCTTATCTTAGTAGATAAGAAGTATGATTTCTCTCAGTAAGTATAGCTAGACATATTTAGTCTCAATTTTAGTCTCTATTTGCTCTCTTTAGTTCTTGTTAAGCTTAACAAGACAAATTCTGTCTTTAAGTGATGCCTTGAGACCTTTCTGACTTCCAACAGAGTTGTAATTGGCACTTAGGGTCAACTGAATAATAGATACTGACTGACTGACTGACTCAAGCAGTTTTAATACTTTCAGCACTTCAAATCCAGCTATGGCCTGGAGAGAATGATATTCTTCTGCCAGCCACATAATCAGCTACTAAACGTCTAGAGAGATTCCATTTCTAGGAACAATAAAATATGTAAGCCAGGATTGTGATATTTCATTTGCAAGCACCAACCTGAAGGGAGTAATCATGGATAGTATGAAAACTAACTCTGAACATAAAGATTGTTCTTTTCCTTCCACTTGTTCTCATGTGTCTTCAGAACTGAAGCTTGAAACGTGTTGAGGCTCAAAGGTGTAAAGCAGTGAGTGGGCTTCCTAATCCATTTGCAACCAAAAGGAGGCTACTGCTGTCTGATCAACCATACTCCCAAGGATGATTCCTTGAAAGTGACACCAGAAGGGAGGAGCTGAGAGGACATCTCCTACCTTACTTCTGTAAATTACTCAGGAAGGGAAACAATTCTTACTGAGAGTCTGGGCAAACTAGTAGCTTCCAGACATTGAAGGACTGCAGTTATCATTCTTCTAGAGCTCGGCTATACTGGATGGATCAGTATAAGCCAATTATGTGTGGAAGAACCACCAGTGTCCCAGCCTTGCTTTACTTACTGCCTGGGGCAATAGATGTACTTTACGCTCACGGCAGCTTGTTAGCTGTTAGTTTTCTCAGCAGCATATGTCATCCTATGCCCTGAATCTCTCTGTGCTTTGACAGTGACTGGTCTTGTTTTAAAATAAGGAACACTGACAAAAGACATTTTCCTCCAGGACCCAGTGATCTGCATGTGTCTCTGTCTGCTTTCTCTGAAATTCGACTCACCTATTTGAACACCTGTATGTCAGAAGTGATTTGATGGCACACAATGATACCAGTTGAATCCTACAAATTTGGGTGAAATGAGCACATTTGCAGGGCATGTGCACTGCAATTGGAATGCACTCTTTTTTGCATGGGTGATCTTGCTTTGAGGCAGAGAGTTGGGTGAGGTGACAAATGGTTTCTTTCAGATATTCTCTTCTACTTTTCATGTGTTACAGCAGCTCCCCTCCAGATTGCAACAAATGCAGACAGGACAAAGGTGGTACAGTGACAGGAAGCTCCATCCTACCTGATGTGCTTTTGTTCTCATTTGTGTGGTATGCCCACAGACATAGTTCTTCATAAGCTTGAGTGTACATGTTTGGCTTGTTCCTTTGCGTAACCACTGGGAACTGTTTTTGTTTTTGTTCCATGACTGTTTTAATGTGTTGTAAGGGATTTATGAGGGGCCACAGTGGCTTCATGGTTAAGATGCTGAGCTTGACAATTGGCAGGCCAGCAGGTCAGCAGTTTGAGACCTGAGTGCTGCATGGTGGAGTGAGCTCCCACCAGCTGCCCCAGCTCCTGCCAACCTAGCAGTTCGAAAGCAAGAAATTTGAAGTAGATAAATACATGTAGGTACCACTATGGTGGGAAAGGTAACAGTGTTCCGTGTGCTCTGGCATCTAGTCATGCCTTACCCATGACCACAGAAATGAGTGCAGACACAGACAGCATTTTGGCTATAAACAGAGATGAGCACTGCACCCTAGAGTTGGACACAATTGGCTTTTGAGCAAAAAAGACCTTTATCTTTACCTTAAGAGATTCCTGATAGTTTTCACAAATTGTTTTAATAGTGCAACAAGTTTAATTGTTTTAGTGTTATAATTTATTGTGACTTTGCTTAGTTTTAGTGGGCTGGATAGCTTAGCAGTTTTTGTATCCATCTGCAGAGACAGAGTTTGGGAGTTTGATTCCCCACTGTGCTTCCTCGGACACCATAGGCAAGCACCAGAGGACTCCCCCACCCACCCCAGAGCCACTCCATCGCTGAGCGCCGCATCTCCTCCCCTTCGGCCACACCATTGCTAGAGGGGGTTAAAAGGGGTGTTAAAAGGGCCACCGGACCTTTGGAGCCTTGAGGTGGCTGAAGAGCTCCTTCCCCAGTCTGGCATTGGCTGCAGGGAAGTTGGAGCAGCTGGTGCCAGGTGCTGCTGTCGTGGACATAAGAAACTGCCACCTTCGCCGTTTGATCCCAAAGATGTCAGGACCACGGGTCTTGTTGACGGTTCATTGAGGGGTGATTGAATTTTGTTTTATTATATTGTCTTTTTGTTTTTTTGTGCTCTTGTTATTGATATTGTGTTGATTATATTGTATTGCAGTATTTTTGTACTATTTTTGTACTATTGTGTATTTATTTATTTAGTAGATTGTACCTATTTTATTGTTTTTGCTATTGTTGTTTGCCGCTTTGAGTCACCTTCGGGCTGAGGGAAGCAGGATACAAATAAAACTATGAATGAATAAACACAGTCCAAGTGTTCCCCAAGGAGAAGGGAATGGTAAACTACTTCTGAGTATTCACTACACAGAAAACCCTAGGAAACGTTACCATGAGTCAGAATTGACTTGATGGAACACAACTATTATCGTTATTAGTTTTTTAAAATAAAATGTGAATCACTTAGAGTTTCTTAATTGGGAGAAATAAAAATAAATACATTGAATAAAATTAAATAAGTAACCGGGAGATCTAAATAAGCCATGGTGGGGAGAGACAGGTCTACAAATTATTGGTGCGAGGACTTGCTAGCAAAAACTCAGCTGAATTTTCAAATCATTTGAGACTAGTTTGTGCTGCATTTCTTGTCATACCAGATAATAGCCTTTCCAGCAGCCAAGTATATATCCTGTGTACAATAGTATATGTCATGAATTTTCTGCCCTTGATCCTTCCAAAGAATATATTTCCGAAGAATTTCAGCAACTAAATAGATTGTCCTTGGTTAATCACAGGAGAGCCTCGGGGTCTTCTGTTCTCCTCTCATCACCAGAGTCGTCTCCTGCTAGTTTAAAATGTATCAACAATGCATTGTTTGTGAAGCGGATAAGGAAACTATACACTTCTAATCCCATCTACACAATTATGTCACCAGAGAACACACAACTATGCACAACATTCTCAACACTAAATACAGCATGAAATTGCTGGGCCTCTGGGTTTTTAATTATTATTTTTCTTCAGAGGCAGAAAATATCATACGTCAGACACTGTTCTTGAAGGCATTATGAGCAAGTTATAGGTTTGTTGTCTGTCGTCTGGATCTCAGAGACTCAGTCTACATTTGTTCCCCCTGTGAAACAAGTACAGATTATGCAACATGAAGCTCAGTTCATTGAATGACAATTTTTCTTTTGAGCTATTTATTACTACCATTTATTCCAGGGATTCTCAACCTGCAGCCCGTAGGCTGGATGTGGCCCACAATGCCATTTTATATGGAACCTTATATGTGCCTTCACCACACGGGGAAGTGCCATGTGGTGGAGGAAGGGCAAAATGAACATCTAGCCCCCGAAGCTGTCCGAGGGAGCGTGACCCAGCCCCTGGCTTTAAAAGGTTGAGAACTCCTGATTTAGTCAGTCATGCAACCAGGACAAAGAGGTACTGTTATGTGTTGCTTTGCTTTTCCAAAAGAAAACAATATTTCAGTGAAATGTGTTAGACACAGATGGCCATTGGCCAAGCAGAAATGGCAGTTTAGTGTTGGATGTGCAAGAAAAGTGAGGGATGGTGTTCCTCTTTGGACAGTGTCTGCTTAGTTATAGCAGAAACCTCAGTCCAATGAGTCCTGAAAAAATGAGGAACCAGTATCGGCTTGAGGCTAGAGCTCCAACAAGAGAAAGATGAACATAAACACCTCAAAAGCATTTCCAAAACTGACAAGACACTTAATAAATGTCAGATCTTCCTTCTGCAACTGTGGAGTGAGCCTACTACACTAGGTGATTTGGTGGGGGGGGGGGGGGTTGGGAGTTTAAAACATACAGCCACCCACAGAATATCTCCGTTTGTTGTCCTGGAAATGAACAAGAAATACATACTGAGAATAAGGAAGGGATTTCCACCTAAGGCAAAAACTACATGGTCAACTACTGTGGGATTTGCTATGGGTATAAAATGGAAGAAATTGATTCTATTTTTTTAACTGCTCATATGACACAAAGGCTAATTTTAATCAGTCTGTCCTCTTTTTGCTCATGACTAGTTTATTTCTCTGCCACTAGGAGCTTCCACTCCCCTTCAAGTTGGAATGATTTGAACAGGCCCCCCAACAGTTATTTCATTCTGTAAAATGATTGTGGGGGAAGGATATTTTGTGGTTTGTGTTGTAGTAACACAGGCAGTTTAGGGACTACATGAATACCTGACCTTGAGATCTATCTCCCAAGTGTCCTAGAATTGTTTTAATGTTTTGAATAAACAGGTTTATCACTGAGTCATTCCACTGATCTACTAGTTGGGTGCTAGATCATCTTGGTAAAGGGGAAAAAAATCAGACTGCAGTCCTACAGGTACACCTCCAGCTCATAGATTTTCCTTCACACCAGAGACCCTTTTGTTTTTTAAAAGTCATAGCCTTTCACTCAAATACAAAATTCAATCACAGTTCTGAATTTATTGATGGAAAGAACATGAAGGAGCAGGTCAAGTTGTGGTCAAATTCTTAACCTTATGTAACACATTGAGGACAGCTCTGAAATAAAGCTAATTACAGGGGTGGCTTTCATTGACCTAACTGCAGCATATGATACTGTCAATCATAGGATTCTGCTCTGTAAAATAAATAATCTTACCAAAGATAACAATCTTGCTAGGGTCATTGGCAGCTTCCTTCAGAACCAGAGATTCTATGTCACAATGAATGGAAAGAACAGCAGAAGAATGGACTGGCTCAAGGAAGTGTATTGTCTCCAACATGGTATAATATGATCAGCCAGTTCTGTTTGCTTACAACTCAGGTCTCTCAAAACTTTGCAGCATGATGTAGTTGCAGCATTATCATTTGTGTTTTCCCATTTGGGAAATGGAAATTATCTATGCAGCCATCTCCGATTCTGAAATTATCTTTTCTTACCCAGATAAGTTTTTAAATTTGGATTGAGTGGTTTTTGTACTAGATGGGTGTAAGATAAATGTGAAGAAAGAAAGAAAGAAAGAGACTGCTAAGTATAAATCCTATGGTCCATGATATACCTACACAAAAGAACCTCCAGGTCAGATTTATAGGCACGTGCAAGTTTAGGAATCTGTGGAAGAGGCAGCTTGTGCATTACTCATTTGTATGAAATGTCTTATAAACATGCAGGTACAGGAGTGAAACCTGAATCTAACAGCATGGCATGAGTAGTGACCTTCAGTCTGATGACATTCCAATGAATTGCAAAGTGTGTTTTGGAAGATAAATTTTGCACTGCTATAATTTCAAAAATTCCATGCATTTCCCTTTAGTGCCATCTGCCACAGATTACCTGCCCTTCTGTTTTACCCATAATTTCTTCTCTGAATCAACCTTACTACTAAAAAAGAAAGACAAACAACAGGCATTCCAACCTACTGAGTAGCCCGTCAGTTCTTGAGCTCAGAATATTGTCTCCTCTGTGTTTATGTATGTTTACACCAGGAATGTTGTTGTTTTCGTTAAAATTCAGCAGTGTTTCTTATCCACACCCATCTCATTAAATGATTAGTTTCTTCTTCTCTCGCGTCTCGGTCAAACTTTAAACCACCAAAACAAAGCCACCTTTTGATGACTTCATTCTGTAATTCCTTTTACTTGACCTAGTGTGAGAAAGATTAGCCAGCAAAACAAGGTTTCCATTGCCCTGGGTACACCTGATTGTGGTTCAAAAATATGACAATCTTCAAGGAGGCTCTTTCTGTGTACCCCAAATAATTAACTGAAGAAACCATTTGGAGTTCAGCCTGTTGAAGTTTTATTTCCATCATTAAATGCTGACTGTGTTGGGAGTGACTGGAATATACTTTTCTGGGCTGGGGTAACTATCTATCCAGCACTAAACAAACATTGCTTCTAGGAAGAAGAAGCATCTAAATTCAAAGAGTGCTCCACCTCTCTCTGTACTGTATTCTTTCCCTTTCTTTTTTAGGCTGGTATCAGTTGTTTTGTTCTGCATGTGTGCAGTAAAGAAAGTAAGATGCACCCATTTGTAACACCAAGTAACTGAAAGTATGCACATGATTTTCATTCTTTCTCCTAGAAACGTTTCAAAGTGAGCTACAGAGACTTTAAGTTCCATTTCGTGAGAAAAGGATGGGACTCTGGGAGACTTGTAGCTATCCTGTTCTTTGGGTTTCTGTGCAGCTAAAGGGAATTTTACCAGGAGTACATTGAAGATAGCTGCTGGTGGTGGATCAACTCCTTTGAAATGTGGCATTGGAGGTGAGCCTTACAGATACTACAAAATATCAAAAAAGCAAATAGGAATAGCAATTACACAGATATACTGGCCCCATCTTTGTCGCAGCTCCTGATAGCCTAGCAGTTTGAAAGCAAGACATTGCAAGTAGGGACCACTTCAGTGGGAAGGTAAACAGTGTTCCATGTTTAGTCATTCCTGCCACATGACCACGGAAACATCTGCAGAAGCAGACAGCACAGGCTCTTCGGCTTTGAAACAGAGATGAGCACTGAACCCTAGAGTCAGATACGACTGGCTTTCGACCAAGGGAAACCTTTACCTTTACCACCCCACAGCGCTTAGTGCACTTTCTGGGTGGTTCACACATTAATTAGCATTTTGCAGCCAAAATGCTAGTGTTATGTATGTTAACTGTGTTTTCTGACAGGATCAGAATTTATCTTTTCTCATGTATCTATTCTTATGCAAATAGGTGGATCGAAAATGTGCACACTCTGTTAGCCAATGGGCCTGTTGTATTATTGTTACTGTTACTGTTACTGATAGGAGCAGAATGTATCTTTTCTCATGTATCTATTCTTATGCAAATAAGTGGATTGAAAATGTGCACACTCTATTAGCCAATGGGCTTGTTGTATTATTGTTACTGTTACTATTTATAGGGTATATAAGTCCGAGTTTTGCCCCATCCAAACTGTGATCAAACCCCACTAATAAAGAGCTGAATTTCACTACTTCACTCGCCTGCTTCTTCATTCCCTGAACACGAAACTGGCGACGAGGATGGGATGGTGTCTCCACATGGCAGCAACATTGGCCCATTTGACCCAGCGCATCCAGAGAAATGGGCAACATACGAACGCCAATTCTGCCACGCAATGGCCTCGCAGAAGGTCACCGACGAAGACCAGAAGCGCTCCTGTTTCCTCGCTCAGTGCGGTTCTGAGACGCTTGAGCTGGCAATCTACCTCATTCTACCAAGGGACATGGATGTGGTGCCACTCACAGAAATCATGTCCGCACTGAGGAAACACCTGCAGCCAGAGGTCTCGATCTTCCTGGCCAGGGTGGCCTTCCACAGAAGGGAGCAGCGACCTGCGGAGTCCATTGCAGACTACTACGCTGCTCTGCGCATTGCTGCCGCCCCGTGCAAGTGGAACAACATCGAAGAAGCACTCCGGGACCGTCTGCTGGCTGGCATGAGGGACGAAGATGCTCAATGTCGCCTCATGATCAGGAAGACGCCCAACTTTCAAGGCTGTCCTAGAAGAGGGGGTAGCGTCTGAGGCCGCACAGTCTGGGATCAAGTTTTTCCAGCATCACCACTCCACCACCAGTGCCACCGACTCAGCTGTGCAAGCTCAGCAAAATGCATCTTCATCCTCCTCAGCATTGGCAAGTTCCACCTCTTCGTTGGAGTCCAGCGACACAGAGGGAGAGGTCCGAGTGGTCCAACGAAAGCACTGAGAGCACCATGATGATCGGGAGAAGAAATTCCTTTGCAAGTGTGACGGCTGTGGAACCCGGCATGACCACAGGAAGTGCCACTTCCACTCCGAAGAATGCCACAACTGTGGGCGACGAGGGCACATTACTAAAGTATGCCGACAGCGAAAGCAAAGAACTCCAGCACCTGAGTCCAAGAAGAGTCATCACCACAAAATGTCCATCGCCAAAGTGTCACCCGAGCATGAGCCATGCCAAGTGGGCATCATCAGTGAGCGTTTCTTCACAGACCTGAGTCTGCAGGATGTCCCCTTCAAGATGGAGGTGGATTCAGGTACTACCCTTTCCATAATCCCACAGCAGGAGCTTTTGAGAATTACCCCTGCCTCTCGGCCCAAGCTCAAATCTTTTAAAACTTCCCTCCTGGATGTGCAAGGTTGCCAGATTCCAGTCCTGGGGGTGGGAAATTTCTTGGTCAAATTCAAAAACATTCGTACCTTCTTGCCATTGGTTGTAGTTAAGCAGGGCACTAACTGTCTTATTGGGACCCAATGGTTTAGGCCCCTGGGAATCTGGCTTTCTGACATTCACGCAATAGACACTGACCCAATCTGGGACGTTTGTGCTGCACATCCTGAGGTGTTCAAAAAGGGTTTAGGGTTATACAAAGGACCCTCTGTGGACTTTAAGCTTGACCCAACCATCCGGCCCATCCGGATGAAGCCATGCTGGGTACCCTTTGCTTTTAAGGAGAAGATAGAAGCTGAGCTGGACAAACTGGTGGGGCAGGGAATACTAGTGCTGGTGGACTCCGCAGAGTGGGAGACACCAATAGTGACTGCTTTGAAAAGTAATGGGGAGGTCAGGATATGTGCTGACTACAAGTGTACCATCAATAAAGCTATTTGCCTGAACGCATATCCTGTGCCCATGGTAAGCCACCTTCTTGCCTCCTTGCATAGAGGAAATTGCTTCACAAAACTTGACCTTGCCCAGGCTTACCAACAATTGACTGTGTCTCCTGCTGCTGCCATAGCCCAGACCATAGTAATGCATAGGGGGGCATTTAAGGTAACTAGACTACAATTCGGGGTGAATGCAGCCCCCGGAATATTTCAATCTCTTGTAGAACGTATTTTAAAAGGTTTGCCCAGTGACCTGCCATATTTTGACGATGTCCTGATCACCACTAAGGACACCATCAAACTAACAGCCAGGCTCGATCGAGTCCTCTCACATTTTGAGAGGGCCGGTCTGCGTCTCAGAAGAGACAAATGTGTGTTTTTGGCACAGGAAGTGGAGTTCCTGGGGTACCAAATTACACCCCAAGGTATCATGCTTTCTGACTCCAAGGTGGCGGCCATACAAAATGCACCCAGGCCAAAATGTAAAGCCGAATTACAATCATTTCTAGGATTGTTAAACTTCTATCACACTTTTCTCTATCGCAAAGCCTCAGTTGCCAAACCATTACATTGGCTTCTTAAGAAAGATACTGTTTGGCACTGGGGCCCTTGCCAAGAGAAAGCGTTCCTTGAACTTAAAAGGCTGCTATCTTCAGATGCTGTATTAACTCATTTTGATCCTAACAAGGAAGTTGTACTTGTGTGTGATGCATCTCCTGTGGGGGTGGGAGCTGTGTTATGACATGTACTAAGTGACGGGAGGAAAGCCCCCGTAGCATTCTATTCCCGTTCGCTCTCAAAGCCTGAGAAAAATTACGCTCAGACAGACAGGGAGGCATTGGCAATTGTGGCTGGCACTAAGAAATTCCACGATTACCTTTATGGAAGGCCTTTTACCATCGTAGCTGATCACAAGCCCCTCCTTAGAATCTTTGTGAATGGGAAGCCCACACCTCAAATTTTGTCCCCAAGGATGTTGCGTTGGGCAATTTTCCTAAATGCATACAATTTTACTTTGGTGCACAGGCCCGGCAAGAACATCAGCCACGCTGATGCCCTGTCACATTGTCTACTGCCAGGGGTTGGGGAAGCCAATTGCGAGATCGAAAGCGACCACCAGGTCCTTACGATTGAGGCTTTCGACTCGCCCCCAGTCATCCCCTCAGATATAGCCAAGGCTACAGCCAATGATGTAACATTGACTAAAGTAATGTCTTGCAATTAAGCACATCACTGCCGCCCCATTCCACCCAGCCACCAATGGCCAGGTAGAGCGGCAGGTGCGCACAACTAAAGATGTGCTTCAGCATATGGGTGAAGGGGATTTGGAGCTCCAGTTATGCCAGTTTCGTTTCACATATAGGCTCACCCCCCTTGTCTCAGGGCTCTCCCCTGCTGAATTGCTCCAGCGAAGGAAACTGTCATCCTTGCTGGACAGATTGTATCCCTCTAGGGTAGAGGACAAAGGCACAAATATAGCAATCCAACACCAGAAGGGTTTCTCGTCCGGAGACCCTGTACATTGCCGCAATTATGCAGCTGGTGGCCCTACATGGGTGCCTGGGTTTGTGATCGATCAAACTGGTCCTGTTTCTTACAGAATCAAAACAGCCACTGGTCTGATCTGGAGGAGGCACACAGATCAATTGAGACCCAGAGTACTGAACCCACAAGACGAATACAGACACTTAATACTAGGGATGGCCCCCACTCATTTAAACCCAGGGGGCAGAGGTAATAGTCAGCAGCCAGCCAACATTGACCCAGAAGTGCCTTCTAGGAACTGATTTCAAGGGGAATTTGTGGGATGCTCCCCTATTCCGGCCAGGTGACCCCTACACTGTCCCAGCCTAGCACTCTGGATTTCTTTATTGATTATGACCAATTTTGTTTGGAGTTGCCCTCCACTCTTAGTACACACAGGAGGGACCCTGAGTTGTCTTATTCATCCATAGAATTAGATTTTGGTTTTGAGTGATCCCCTGCTCCTCCATGTGAGAAATGGGGCTTAAATTTGGGTTTACAATCCTCCCCCTCTAGTCAATCCCTCACTCCAGTCAGGTCGCCCATCCTATGATCCCCTGAGCAGGCTCAGCCAAGCGTCCGACCCAGAAGGGAAACTAGACTGCCATCCTGGTTAAAGGATTTTGTTTTTACCTAGGGGGGAAGAATGTTATGTATGTTAACTGTGTTTTCTGACAGGAGTGGAATGTATCTCTTCTCATTTATCTACTCTTATGCAAATAAGTGGATCGAAAATGTGCACACTGTTAGCCAATGGGCTTGTTGTATTATTGTTACTGTTACTGTTTATAGGAGCGGAATGTATCTTTTCTTATGTATCTATTCTTATGCAAATAAGTGGATCAAAAATGTGCAGACTCTGTTAGCCAATGGGCTTGTTGTATTATTGTTACTGTTACTGTTTATAAGTCCGAGTTTTGCCCCATCCAAACTGTGTTCAAACCCCACTAATAAAGAGCTGAATTTCACTACTTCACTCATCTGCTTCTTCATTCCCTGAATACGAAAGCTAGGTACTCATTTTACTGACCTCAGAAAGATGCAAGGCTGAGTCAACCTTGAATTCCATCAGGATTGAACTTTTGGTTGCATTACAGCAGTTTAACACTGCATCACCAGGGCTTACCCAAATAAGTGGGTGCTCAATCCTGTTAGGTCTGAATTCTCACTATAACAAAAATAAGTAAATCATATAATTAGAAAATATGACTGATCAGGAAAAAAATGTATTGTTGGGAGGATGGGTGCAGGAAAAGAGAAAGACCTACCATAAGATTAGTTAGCTCAATAAAGCAATGGACAGGTGTTACTTTGAAAGACCTGAGCAGAACTTACTGGAAAAGACAATACTTGGGGTGAGGGGAAAGGAGCAATAGGAAGAAAGAACGATCTAACATGAGATGCTGTTGGTTTGTGAGATCTGAGTTTGGAGATCATTAGCTCATATAATCATCACACATCAGAAGTGACTTGATGACAAATAACATCTTTAGAGGATTTTTTTAAAAAAATTACCAAATTGTGGCATAATGAAAAGATGGACGGGATGGAGACTGTGGAAGGATATAGGTAACAAAAATAAGTTAACATCAAGTTAGACCATCCCCAGGCACAAAACATAAAGCAATAATTTCACAGCTTAAACTAATAAGGTTCTAAATATTTGTTCTATATACTTTTTAATATATATTTTAAAATACTTTAACATCTGTTTTTAATATTTAATATGCATTTTGTGTCCCCATTTTTTACAATCACATTTAGGATACTTTCGCGTCCGGCCCTTATAAGCAATAGTCCAGACAACGTTGAACAGAACAGCAACAGGTGTTTATTAAATAGTCTTTCATATAAAGCTTACAAGGCACTCCGGACACAAAGATGGCTATACGAATCCCATGAAATCAGTCCCTCCGGACTCTTCCGTAGAAGATTGGCAATGACTAAGCTACACTAATAGTGACAACGTGTGGAAGAGATCCAGGCAAAGCACGAACTGGCTACCTGTGCGGAATGGGTAGTATAGATCCTGTCTGGCCCCACCCTTGTTTACCCGTGGGACTTATATAGTGTCTCTCCAGTGGGTGCTCCTTGATACAAAGTAGCAACCCACCAGACAATCTTAACTAACCAATCATAACATGATATATATGTATTTAACCAATGAGGAACAGGATCCAAAACTGTAACCAATCACAGAACTCTGATTAACATAAATCCCTGAGAGAGGGATTTCATGCCAACTCCAGCTCCAATTTAGGATGGCGGGAAGCCACCATTTTCCTCTTGCAAGGTGCTGCCCGCGTAATTTGCAAAGTGCCTTAATACACAACAGATACCTTTGCAAATATGGTTCTGATAAACCTGTCTATCTCTGACTCTGGTTAGCTAAGAGTCAGCTAATTGGTCCTGATTGACAGGGTCAAAATCCAATTTGTCCCAGATCTGGAGCTGATTTCCCATTTGAAAACTTTTGTTTGAATCCTGGTCTCAGAAATCCTGAGAGACTGCTTACTAAAAGCACAGGGTTGGGACAAAAACCACTGTGTTGTGCTTTTGTAATATAGAAACACTTTGAATATGCCTTACAAAATTATATACAAATTTCTTGAATGCTCTACCAGTTGAACTGCCTAAGGCCCCATCCACGGACATTTTTAAGAAACAGCTTAAAACTTTATTCTTCAAAGAGGATTTACCTGTATAGATATTTTATCATTGCTAAAGAGATATATACTTATATTTGATATTGTCTACCTCTAATGCAATGGTTCCTAATGTGGGGCCCAGGCCCCACAAGGAGACTTCAATTCCCAGAAGTCTAAATTGGCTGATCTAAATTGGCTGATCATTGCTTTGGGGAATTTACTTAGACTTCTGGAAATTGAAGCCCAAAAACCAAAGGCTGGGAAACACTGGTCTAATGCCTTTAGATATTATTGATTAATTATTGTTGTTGTTGTGTTGAATGGGACTGTTGTTTTAACTCAGGGATACCTTGACCACACCCCTAGAACTGCTGAGCAGGACTGACCATACCCCCATAAGCAGGAATATTTGTGCATGCGCATCCAGAACCACTTATTGGAGTGACACTGGTGCATTTGCACATGTGCAAAAGAACCCATGCCACTCCCAAAGTGGTTCCATACACCTCCACACATGTGCAAATACATCTGTGTCACTCCCAGAAATAGTGAGTGTATTTGTGCATGTGCTTAGGCATCTGGAACCACTTCTGGGAGTTGTTTTAGATGTGTATTCACATTGGCAAGTGCCTCCCCTGTCCACTTCCAGGAGTGACGAGGGTGCTGTGGACCTGATAAATTGGCATCACAGGCCAGATCCAGCCCGTGGGCCATATTTTGGACACCCCTGTTTAACTGTTATACTCTGCCCTGAGTGAGAAATATCCCAAATGGGCAGTATAAAAGTGGAATAAGTAAGTAAATAAATAAATAAATTGAAAATGCATGGCAAATGTCCCAATTTTTGGAGGACTGTCATGTTTTAAACTTTATTTAAAGCAAGCCTGTTTTTTTCTCTCTATAATGAAATCCCAGTCTTTTTCATTCTGTTTCTGTGACCTTTTTCGCCCCCACCTACAAAGTTACACAACGTTTAATTTCATAAATCTCCTGCTGGAAAGCCTGTTCCATGCATGTTCAGCCTTATGTACAAAGTGGCCATTTTGCCCACTTGAAAGGCCTCTTTGGAGGATCAATTTTTCTTTACCTGCATCCAAAATTATTTCCAAATAAAAACGTGGTTGGGACCAACTAATCTTTTTTCAAGATAAACACGATTGGTGGTTTCCATTTATTTGATTTGTCAACACTTGTTTGAGGTCACCTATTTCTGAATAGTAGTAGATAGATAGATAATAGATAGATAAGTCTTTATTGTCATTGTCCTGCACAGAACAACGAGATTGGGGGGGTGGGGGGTGGGGGACACTAAACAAAACCTAAACAAAATACAACTATACAAAATTATCAACATACTCCCACCCCACATATACACATTTAACCCCTAAAAGCTCTAAAACTCTAAAAACTCTAAAACCTCTAAAACCCTAAAAACTCTAAAAACTATATACAGAAGCTCCCTCATAGACTGCATTGCACTGTATTCAAAGCCAGAACCACTTTTGGGTAGAAACTAATTCTCAAGAGGCTGGTCCTGGTCTTTATGACCTTCTTCTAGAAGGCAAAAGCTGAAAGAGATCATTTCCAGAGTGCGTACTATCTTGCGCAATCTCTACAGTTTTCTTATAAAACCTGGTGGCATAGATTTGATCTAGAGAGGAAAGAGTTTGCCCGATTATCCCCTCCACAGTCTTTATGACCCTGGACAGCATTGTTCTTTCCCTAGCTGTACAACTCCCAAACCATACACACAGACAGTTTTGTTGTTCAGTTGCACAGTCGGTTCTGACCCTTTGTGACCCCATCCACCATCCCTCTCAGCCTGCCCAACTCTGTGCACATTGCATTAACAATACCATCTAACCATCTCATTCTCTGCCACCCCTTCTTCTTTTGTAGTAGTAGTAGTAGTAGTAGTAGTAGTAGTAGTAGTAGTAGTAGTAGTAGTAGTAGTAGTAGTAGTAGTAGTAGTAGTAGTAGTAGTAGTAGTAGTGTGGTGGTGGTGGTGGTGGTGGTGGTGGTTCCTTTTCATGCTGTGTGGCACCCATCCCTGCCACTACAGCATATCAGGCTACAAGGCTCCTTGTTGCTTCTTCAGCAATAATGTTTTACAGTGTCAGGGGACTAATCTGATGGCCAACCCTCCTCCATTCCCATCCAGACTTCAGACCAGCAATGGTAGAGTTCTATTTTTGAATGGTGGGTAAAATTATTTTACTTTTAAAAGTCATAACCCAAAATAAAATATTTTGCCCATACTTCCTCAAAATCAGCATAGAGGAAGAATAGACTATACTATCTGCTGTATATGTGCCAAATTTATTGGTGATCCAATGTCCACTTTCAAAGTTATAATTTTTAATTTGGGCTGCCCCTATTTTTATAATTCTCTTGTAGAATATTGATTTGTTCTGCTAAATAATAACATAACTGCACTATCATGAAAATATAATTAAGTCCATGATCTACCTAATCAGATATTTTAAAGGATATAAATAATTAGTGGTGCATAGAGCTTTCTCCTTGCATTTCATTAAGTCAGCATATGCATGACAATTAATTTTGCCAGGAAAATGACAGCCAGCAGAAGAACCTTAATAATTATTCAGAGACAGTCTTCTAATTGTCATTGCCTTTTATTCTCTTGGTGCAGAAACTTATGAGCCTCTCATTGTAAGATGAAAAACAGTCTTTACAAACAGCCTTGATCATTTTGTTCTGACTGGTTTGGGTTAAACATAGTGAATATTACTTCAGGACGAGTCTGTAAATGGTAAAGCAGAGAGCTAAATAAGCTGCACAGGCAGAATCTTTCAGGGAAAAGATATTCTATAAATTGTAATTTCAGTGTTCAAAACATTTTGAGTACTAAACACCACAGGCATTAATGGCTAGCTGAAATGTCTTCATGCTACATCTGTTTGCAACAATACTGCCATTCATAAGTCTTGAACAGCAAAATGACAGCTACAAATGCCTCAAAGGCGAGGGCATTGCTTTTCATGCAGGTTGCTTTAAATCTTCAGCACAGTAACATCTGCTTCAATGGAAGCATTATGCTAAGGAAAAAGGCATCAACCCACAGTTGTGCTCCAGTTAATGTTAATGATGGGACCATTAAATCTCATTCTTCTTAAAGCGAGGCTTTGATATCTGTGATGATGTGGTCAACATGACGGTAAACTTCAGTTGCTTTTCATACTAAACATGATATCTCTTTGAATCAAAGAACTGGAAGTGACTCTGGAAAGCATCTAGTCCCTCCTGATTTCCATCCAAAATCTACAGTGTAGGATATGACAATAGCACTTCTGTCTGTTCAGCAAAAATTTGCTTCCCTTCACTTCTGGCCCATTGATTCTAGTATTGCCTTCTGGAGTAATAGAAAATGATCTCCTCCATCTTCTTACTGGACAGCATGACAGATGCTTGAAGAAAGCTACAGTATCTCATTTGGAAGGAATATCACCAGGTCCTTCAACTATCCCTCATACAATTTATTTCCCATACACCTTCATCTCGGTTGTCCTCCTCTAGCCACACTAATATTTTTAGTGTTCTAAAAATTATGATATTAAGAACTGGATATAGTCCTCCTCTGCCTTTGAAGGCTTTTCTACAAAACATTTATCTCACTCCCTCTTTTCTATTCTACTATTCAATACTGTCAGGTGTTTTTCCACCAACAAAGCCCTACACTGTAGCAAGTAAAGGAGAACTCTTTTTACATCACTTTGTGTAGAGGGGAAATTTGTGGCAGGGCCACCACCCTCCAAGTTTGAATGCTTGTCCAAAGTTCTGAAAGAGACCTGTGGAGGAGCACCCAAGGGCATGGTGGGCCATTTCCCCCTGCAGATGAGGTCTTGGAATTCAAGTCCTCTAGCTCCTCAGTGGATTGGGGTTGGGACAACTCTAAAGATTGGTAAAGGAAGGGCTAGAACAGTTAGGATTGGAAGGGGAGAGAGGAGGAGAAAGAGGAAGAAAGAAAAGCACAAAGAAAGGGAAACACTGAAAGAAGGTACCCAGAGCAAGAGGCTGTTACGTTTAGGGTGGGCTTTATAATTATAGACCTCCCGTGGACTAGGGAGCTAGTTTGAATAAAAGTTCTCTTGGAGGACAAGCCAGGGTTAAAGTACCTCACAAACCCTCCTACTGCAGAAAAGGGAACATTGGGAGTGATGATGAGTTAAAGCTCGGGAGGCCCAATGGATGAGCCAGGTCAGTGGACAATTGTAAAAGATGAGCACAGCCAGGGCATGCCCTGCCAAGTGCCCCTTTTGCTGGCAAAACATCATAGGACATTGAAGGAACTGTGAAAGACTAAGAAAATGTGAGACAGAGTAGTAACTGTAATACATGTTCAGTATGGATTTTGGTCCTTTCAACATACATACACACCACGTTTTATGAATTAGAACAGGGATTCTCAATCTGCGGCCCATGGCACCATTTCATGTGCCCCCCACTGCCTTGACCACACCAGGAAGTGTTATGTGGTGGAATGAATGAATGAATTTTAATTTATATACCACAATTCTCTGCCCAAGGGGTGACTCAATGCAGTTTACAAGTTACAAATTCACAAGTTACAGCATAGAAAATATCACAAAAAATACAGTGTGTCACAGTGCAATACAATGAATACAATAGAGATACAGTTACACAATAAAAACAATTCAATTCAAAACCCTACTTAAAAATACAAATATATAGCAATACCTAGCAGCAAGAATACAGTATACAATAATACAAATAAATTAACAAAATATCATAAGGTACATGGTAATGCCCTATACAGAAAGTCCAAACTCCTAACACAGCATACATCATAATAACATACAGTAATAAAGTATTGTAAACAGACCCTTCCAACCCCCGGGATGGGGGATGGGCTCCAAAGCACCGGCAGGAGTTGCAAGTCCAGGCACTCGGAGCCAGCAGGCCTCCTTTCCCTGACCTAATCCAAGTCCATGGGTGGTGGCAACAAAAAGTCCTTTTCCTCTCAAGGCCTACCTGGCCAAGAGGAGGGTCCAGACTCCGGGGTGGGGCAGTGGCGGGAGATCTTAAAGCTGCCGGGGGCCCATGCAACTATCACACCTTCTCCTCCCGGAGCCCACTCAGCCGTTCTCATCTCCACCCTCCCGCCAAAGCGGCCGAGGGCAGGCAATCATCTGAGGTGGGCGTCCAGGTGGGAGCAATGCTGGCAGCAGCGGTGGTGGTGCAGCAACACTCCCCACTTCAGAGGCCGGACTGGCCCAAGCTGAGAAGAGCAGCCCCGACGCAGCTGTGTGGGCGGCTGCGATGGTTCTCTGGCCAGGGGCCAGCCGCTTTTACCCTGTCTTGGGCTGGGAGGGGCAGCCCCGGATCAGCTATGCCGGTGGCAGCGGTGATGGTTCTCTGGCCAGGGGCCATCCGCTTTTACCCTCTCCCAGGCCAGGAGGGGCAGCCCCGGATCAGCTGTGGCGGTGGTGGCGGCGATGGTTCTCCAGCCGGGGGCCAGCCACTTTTACCTTCTCCCAGGAGGAAGGGCAAAATAGCTGTTTGGCCCCTGAAGCTGTCTGAGGGAATGTGACCCAACCCACCGGCTTAAAAAGATTGAGAACTCCTGCATTAGAATATAAGAATTGATTGTTGTAGTTTTTCACAAGACAACATGTGGCTAGCAACAGAAGGGCTGAAGTCCAATTAAAGTAATGTTCTCCTTAGAAGACTTTAAAGTATTTTAAAGCATTACAATATAAAAGGTGATAAGAGCTCAGCAAACATATAGCATAGCAAGGTTTTTTGGAAGGACCATTAAGTTAAAAATTATAGCCAAAAAATTACAAAAGAGGTACTGACTGGATACTCAATTAGCTCTATTTTTAAAAAAGAACATCAGCTGAGCAAGGGAGCATCTTGAGAGAGTTATGTTTGCAAGATATTGCAACATGAGATAAATTGAACCACAGAGTCACCGAATGTGGATTTTATCAAATAATGAAGTAGAATACTATGGAATAAAAAGATGTAGCACCTTAACAGTAACAGAGTTGAATGCCTGCATGCATAATGATCTCATTTTGAAACTTCTTCAGCATTTTAATTAAATTTCCTTGTTTTCATTTCATTTTAATGAACTCACTGGCCAGTGTGGTGGGCATTTGTGGTAGCTTGAGCTTTCATAGTAGGTGAAGAGCCTTTTTTCATTCTAAAATATTCATTGGGTTTGTGCCAGTGAAACATCCATTTTACCTGCTTCTCCTTCTATTTAAGTTGCAGCAATTACTTTTAAATTGGCATCTATGCATATAAATTAGCATAGACATATTTTTTATGAGAATAATACTCTGTTTTGGACTGTATTTTTTTAGTAATGCACAGAGAAGGGAAAATGGCCTTACTAATTAGCATTGGGTATCTATATGCCTCCTTGCCATCCTACCATGCTCCACATTACACATATATTGGAAAATAATCAGATATCACAACTTTCAAGTGATCTATGCTTATTACTCTTCCTCTGGCCTGCACAAAATGGCAAAGGAGAAGCAGATAGAAGGCACCAGTGAAGGAAACTCTTATTCCAAGTGTGTTATCCAGATGTGACAATGAATATATTTTTTCACAATAAAAACAGGGAGATTTGGGGAGATTCAGCCTACCAGCTCTGTATCTTTAAGTAGTTCTAGGAATGCAGCTCCCAAAGCCTAAGTTTTGAGATGAGAAGCAAGCAGTGATGAAGGAAGGTGCTTAAAATGTGCTGATACCTCAGATGAGCAAACTATGTGTGTGTATGTTTTCATGAAAACTTGAGTCACATTCATGATGGGAACAACCTGAATATATAAGGAAAAGCTAACCTCACTGCCTCTTCCCGGAGAAAGAGAAAAACTTAGGAAGAAAGCGTGCACTACATGCTGGTGGTTCTCCATGCAATACCCTGAAGATTTAGCTTTTCTGGTCATGCAAGAAGGCTACCCAAGATGGAGGATAAAGCTGTCTTCAGCTTGTCACTTTCCATTTGTGGATTGGCTATTCCAGTGATGGTGACCCTTTTAGAGACCAAGTGCCCAAACTCAACAGGCTGCTGTCTGCGAAATCTGTGCTGGAGGGAGGGAGGAAGCACTCCCATTGTGCTTCTGGGCATAGGGGTGGGACGAACTCTGTGCTGGGACAATTGCACACATGCCCAGGCCGCCATCAGGACTCCCATCCTAGGACCGGAGATGACAGGGGGGCCAGTGACACTGGTAAACCACTGACCTGCGCATGCACAAACAAATGATGCATGTGCAGGAAACCCCAGGGGAGTGGACAAAATGGGTGGAGGGGCATACCCGGCCTGGAAATTTCTGATGACGGACCTGCGCATGCCCACAGAGAAGGTTCTGAGAGTCCCCTCGGGCACACCTGCCATAGGTTCACCACCACTGGTGCTATTCATTTAGATTAACCTCGTTCTTATGTCTTATGTCTGTGAAGACACCTTTAGATCTTTTTGTCTGTGCTACTTTTGTGCAAGCTGCTTTTGCTGTGCTGGGCTGAAGCTCAGTTTGAGTTTATCAGCACATCTGGGAATGTTTCTGAAATGTTTTCACCCATCAAGTTAATTTTATTTTTCTTCCAACCACCTCAGTCCCATTGTTATTTTAATCTATTGTTTGTCAAGAACACAGCGGACTAATTAATTTCTTTTCAACCAAATCAATCACCAGCTGTTTGCAGACAATTTTAATTGAAAATTTACCAAGAAGCTTATGTATTCCAAGCTTTTGTGTATGTGCCTTGCCCCTTATAAGTTAGTTTGGAGATGAAAAGTGGAAACTTACAATGTGCCTACACCTTTCTGTAATGCAATCCTCGAACAATTGCCCTCTTTGAAAAACAGTTTCAATTTGCAGGTGTTAAGTACAAAACTAGTTACTCAATGTTTATCCTGCCAACTAAACTGTGTTATATTGTAGGTAGCAGACCAGCCTCGTCAACCCTTAGGAATGTTCACAAGCACCCTGGATGTTCAGCATGAATCCTACTGACCCACACACAAAGCCTGTTAGAGGTATTCAACTGCAGCATGTAATTTTCACTGAGCAGAACCTGATTTTCATCAGCAACTCTACAGCAATCAAAATCCATGAAGACAGTGAAGCTTTTGTTTATATAGTGACAGAGAATATTCTACAAACTTTTGTCTAGGTTCTGTATTTGGCACATGCATGATGGCACAGTTAAGAACAGTCTTTCTCAATCTGGTATATAGGACCACAGTCCCAGCACAGCCATTACAATAAAGCATAGGTTCTGGGAGCAATAGTTAACATATCTGGGAAGTCTAGTATGCAGAGGAGTTTTGAATTCTAGAACATTATAAAAACTCTGGGCTTGAAGGCTAGTCAAATTCATGTGCAATGGTAGCCTTTTGGGAAATTATATAGCTTCTGATCACACAAAATCCTGGTATCACGGAGCATTCACCTGTCAGCTTATTTGTTTTAAAGCTAAAAAAAATTGCTCAATTTGTCATGCAATCATTAGTGGATACAGACATCATTAAAAGAGCTGATTTGAATTCTTCATGGACTGCCAGCTCCTGCATCTCATTTATTACCTGTGCATTTGTAATTAGAATAGCTGAAATGCTACAATTCTTTTCCTCTCTCTGATTAACAATTATTTCTAGACAGGACTTTAGACCATTTCTGGTGACATGGTTCATGACCAAAAAATTGAACTACTGTACTGTTATTTGTACTGAGAAAGGGTAGACCAAGACATCAAGCATATTGCCCCCTTGACTCGTGCAAAAATACACCTGCCATCCTGCCTTTTTGTGACATTAGGCACACTACAAACATAATAAGCACAAAAAGACAGAATGATTTAACACAAAGATGCAAACAACCTCTCAAGTACTACCTTTACTAGTCTAAGGAATGTACCAAAGCAACAGTTATCACAGTTTAAAAATTCTGCACATTTACTGAAAGTACAAAAATCAATCATGGAAATGTGCAAAATTCAACCAAAACTGTCTCTTCCCCTCCTAAAAATTTCTAACTTGGTGAGAAGAAAAAAATTCACATTTTCTTTACTGTGTGAGGCCAAAATGAATTGGGATTTATTTTATTATGTCTACCTTGTTCCCTACCCCATAGAAAGGATCTAGAAAATATATTATGTCACAACAGATTCCTGGCCATCATCTGAGCATGTGGTGCCCAGTTCTGTTGAATATTATGGAGTAGGAGGAGATGAACAGATGTGTACTTGTTGTTTTCCATGACACGTATTTAACCTGAACAAAAGAAAAACTGTTTTTTTCCACATAATTTCTCACATATCTTGAAAACCCTCTTAGGCTCAGCATAAAACAGAAACAACTGGAGAGTACATAACACACATATTCTATTCAAACTATTTAAAAACATGCACAAATTGAGCACAGATGAACATTTAGTAGGTTGTTGTAACTTGCCCTGGTGTTTGTGTAACTATTTCACATAATGGTTACCTGTATTTTCTTGTTCACTGATAAGGAGAATTTCACCACTATTCCATAACTGATCTGATATTTTGGAAAGAAAACAAGTAGTCATAGTCTCTTCATAGAGTGCTAGGAAAGTCCAGCTAACTAAAGGATAACTTGCTTAGAGTGGGAGAGACTGGCTAGCGAAATTTCATAATTAGATTTTGGAGTCTGATTTCACAAGATACAATGATGATATAACTTGGACATCGAAACTTAAAAGAAGATTGAACAAATTCATGAAGGGTGGGTCAATTCTTCTTCTTTCATGTCCTGATCAAACCCTGGGCTGCCAAAATGAAGCCACTTTCTTCACTTTGCCATTGCTCAAACCCAAGTCCTCATCGGTGCTGTCTCTGGCAATAATCTGCAGACCACTAAATGAGCTGGATTCTGTGTCTCTCCATATTCACACTGTGTGTTGTTGTCTGCCAGCAGCCCCCACTTGATCATGTTGATCTTGCATTTAGGGACTCCAATCTTCAGCCTATTCAAGGTCCTCCAAGTGACATAGAGGAGGTTGAGATCTTCATCTATATCAGAGATTCTCAACATTTTTCAGCTGTGGCCCAGATCACAGCCCCTCAGACAGCTGAGTGAGCCAGACTGGTGATTCCCCCACCATAAACGCTGCCATAAAACACATCCATGGCTGCATTTATGACAGCTCTAAATTTATTTATATTTATTTATTTATTTATTCAATTTATATCCCGCCCACTCAACACAAGGCCGACTCTGGGCGGCTAACAACATAAAAAGTAACCCCAGGGCAACCCAAGGAGTTTACAGACAATATTCACAAATACAACAATAATCCTAATGAAGCCATGGCTGATTCTGGCAGCGGTAGCTGGAGCAAGGCCAGGGGCTGGATTATTTGGTGCAGTGGGCCGTATCTGGCCCACAGGCCATAGGTTGAGAACCCCTAAGCTATATTCTCCTTTAATGCTATCCCTTGCCCAGCAAGCTCCTTCCTCCATCTTCTAATTTGGTTTTGCTCTTGTGTACCCTCAAGAACGTTTGTTCTTGCCATAAAGCTCTTCCTGGTTCTGAGCCAGAGGACTTGAGGAACATATCCATTCAGAGGATGTTGAGGGCCATTCTCTTTCTTATTTCTCTCAGCATCCGCTGCTACTTCCCTCCTGATCTTAGGTGGAGTGATACCAACAAGAGGATATATTTCTCAACTGGTGTAGGTTTGAGGCATCCTGTAACTATACACATGGCTTCATTAACAGAGATGCCAATTTGTTTTGCATGTGTGGATGATGATGTGTTGCTGCCAAGATGTGAAGCAATATGCCTCTCTTTAAACATTTCCTGGTGAGCACAGTCAGGAGAACACCTACTTGCAGATTTTCCCCTAGAATCTACATGGCCAGTTCAAGGACAAAAAGTTGGAATGGGTAGGTTTTGGGCCTGATCCATCTCAGCTTCTTTTGTGTCCAAATACAGATGTGATATGTTGTTTCATTAAATGGAAACAATACATGTTTCCATTCTACAGAGTAAGAATGATGATTTCTTAGAAGCATTTCTTAAAGCAATGCTTTTAAAAGACTAATCATGACTGATCTGTGTTTCTCACAGATGTACTTTTGAATGGTTTGATTTTAAGCTATTTTATTTGGAAGCAAGGACAAATCCATACATGGTTAAATAGGGCTACCATATATTATCTCAGTAATGGTTACTCTGTGTGGGTGATAGGTTCACACACATTTGTTCAGGTGGTAGGGCCTTGTCATCATTGAGCTATAGTACCTCCAGTTTTTAGGGAAAGTAGTGGGATGTGGAATAAGGTTGTGCATAATGAGTGCTGACTATGTTAACCTGGTCTCTCTACCACTGATTTCAAGTAAATTTGTGTAAGCATCACAGCCTAAGCACCACCACAGCACATCACAATAACAACAGGCTGTTTGTTGTTTGTCCTTTCTTTTCTAACATGTTCCTGTATTGGTGTGGCTACAATCCACAGAACAATGGATTCAAAAATGATTGCAATGCATTATGGCACACTATGGTCAATTAAGTAATCCCTTCCCCAAGTAGGCCTGCTCATGACACAAGAGCCCTTGAGTATATCTAATTTAGTTTTCTGTATTATTTTCAGTAATTAAGGTGTCATTAGATACTTAATTGGAAATCTGGCTTATGGAATTATAAATCACACCAGTGATGTGATCTGGCATTGTCTCTTGCACTAGCAAATGATTTGCAACACATACTCAATAAACAACAGGATCTCAGCCTGGTGCTCATTTTCTGTTTTCCATAAAACAAAATGACTAAGAGCAATATATCATCAGACATTTTAATTGATTGCATGTATTGCATTTATTGCAGAGCATTGGTCTGAGTTATTCCCTGTAAGATGTTTCAGGAATATTAGCAGAGCAGCGTTATTGATCCACCATGACTTGTGGATAGAATTTTCTTTGAGAACTTATTACAGAGCTAGTGCTGCAGGGCTGGGGAAAAGCCTGTTGGCCCTATCCAAGGGCATGATGCTTAGTTGTGTGGCAAAAAATCCTGAATCCACATGAGACATAGTGGTAAGAGAAAAGAAGTGCCAGGAGTAACAATTCATGAAGACTTCTGATGCCTGCCAAACATCCGTCATGTTGTAATGTCAGATTTCACATGTGGGTGGTCTCAGAGAAAGCGGATCCCAAATGGATTGTCCAGTCTGTCATTGGAGCTATGTGACTAATTTAAGGAAGATCAAGCCTATAGTTCAGCTGAATTATTGGCCCAGTGAAAGAGGGTCTTACTGCATTCATCCCAACAAATTGCAAACCTGAAACGTCAGTCCTAATTCTGAGAATCTCTCAGATACAAACAAGAGCTCAGTTAAGTTCTTAAAAGGTTTATTTAAAATAATAATTTAACTGACATATGATAGCAAGTTGTAAGAATCAAAAGTTCAACATTTATTTATTTAAAATATTTCTATCCCGCTTCCCTCACTCAAGAGCGGCTGAACAACATAATTAAAAACAGGAATAAAACATATTGACAAACCCCCATTAAAAAAACCATCTTAAAACCATATTAAACTCATCTTAAAACCATCTTAAAACCCATCTTAAACGCATCTAAAAATCCCAAACCTCCCAGGACACTTAAAATAGTCGGGACATATGAAGAATGGATTTAGCATTTACAAGATAAAACAAGTATATGCCCATCAGTCATGAGAAGGAGCCCAAATTGAAGGCAACATGACAAAACATTTCCTAGTCCACAGCTACTATCCTGCTCTGCACGTGTAAATCAACAACATGTTGATTACTGACTAATTTCTCCTTTTCGGTTCTCCATATGTCTTTCAACCTGACACAGTTTGTTGTCCCTTGTTTCTAATTGATATCAAAATGGCAACAAATAGGAGGTTTGATATCTTACCACTTGTTTATCCATGATGCAACTTATCAAAAATAACTTAACTTTAACTATTGATCTGAGATATCTGTCCCTTAAGTTTATATTGAATGACATTGACCAGAATCTTACTAGTGTTCATTTAAGGTGTGTGTAAGTTGCCACAAGTAATTGCAGCTAATTGCTGAAGTGCCAAAGCACATCTCAGATGGACAGTTGATGCATAAACAGACATGTGACCAAGACATGCTACAGTTAGCCATGGCATGTTATGTAAACCTTAAATGAATACCAATAAGATTTTGTTCAGTATTAATACATAGTCTTACCATAATTCTAGCCTTGTGGTCTTTTGGCCCATACATACAGTACATCTAAAATGAATAAATGGATCATGTCAAGTCCTTCCCACACACTACTTCTTCGCCACTCTCCTACGTCTCTTCCATGCCAAAAACCAGCAAGGTATTTGTTTCATTTTATGGAGAGATATGTACATTTTTTTTAGCATTTCTTTCAAATTCTGAGCTTGATAGCTCAGTGGTTTAGGTATCTTGCTGCAGAGCCAAAGGTTGGCAGTTTGATTCCTCACTGTGCCTCTTACAAAAAGAGCTGGCCTATAGCTGCACAATCCCAGGGCACCCCCATAAGAAGGGAATGGTAAACCACGTCTATTTATTCTCTACCTAGAAAATCCTAGAAAGGGTCACTATAAGCCAAAATTGATTTGATAACATACAATTATTATTACTCTTTTAAAACAGATGCATTCATAACCACACAATTCATAGTGGGAGTTGCCTAAATGTTGAATTCCCTTTCAACAATTGATTCAGTAGGTCTCCTCTAACCAAGACTATGGGGTATTGGCCTTAGTGTTTAAGCTGCCACAGATTTCTTTGTTAATTTTAAGTATATTTAATAAATCTCAACACACTTGTGCTCATCATGACAGTCTCCATAGCTTCAATCCCAAGAAGAGACCAAAAATTGAAGTAGAAATGATTAGTTATTTACTATTTATTTAGTTTGTGTTTTGTTTTTCTTCCAGGACTCCAGACATCTTATAATCTAATGAAAATACAAGGCTCACTCAACAATATTGCTGGGAAGATGCATTTCTTCCCTTCTACTGTGAGAAAATTCCAGTTAATTTCAGAGAAACAGATGATGCTAAACCGAAGGTTTTAGAATCCCAATCCTGTGAGCATTAGTTCCATTATACTGCTGCTACATATTTTTTTCCTGAAAGTATATAAATCATGAAGGGGAAAAAAAGGAGAGTCCATTATCCTAACTGCTATATAATGTGTCCTGTCAAAATATTTTTCTTGTATGGAACTACTTCCTGAAGTACCGGTCTGCAATTTTTGATCACACTATGATCTTCACAAACAAAATTCAGTAAAATTCTGTTTTTAAAAAGCCTGTGTTTGTAACTGAAGGGTTTTTTCCCCTTTAAAATCTTCTGAAGAAAGCCAAAAAAAGCCCCACAGAAATATTGACACCAAATACCTGGTTAATTATCAGGAAATAAAAAACAGTGTCAGTGGAAAATCACCAGGTCCATTTTCTCCATTTTTGTTACAAGAGAAATATGATGTCTGAAAACTGTGTTACAGATTGAAACATATGGAAACAATTGCCTTTGATATGAGTCAGCCAAGATAATGTTAAGGGAGGAGTCGTTTCAATGGGAAAATGGCCACAGAAGCCAGACTGATGTACATAGCCCTATCCCCAACTCACTCTGTGCCCCTTTGGTGACACTCTGACCTAATCCTTGTCTGAGGCCATCGCTGTCATCTGCAACTTGTATCCAAGAATGGATTTTTTCCTGAAGCAGGAAAAATGCAATTGGCGTGAATTTGTTTAAGGTGGATCTCATCTTGCCATGAAGTGACCCACACACTATGATCATAGAGTCCTCTCCTGTGGCACATATGAAGTGAGACATGCAGGATTTAACACTGGGACTGCAACGGACTGCTACACCCTTGAGGATAAGGACAAGATGCGCCTTCACAGCCAGTCCATCTGTCATGGCCTCTTCCGCCTCCATGACCGTTGGGAATTAGAGTTCCTCCTCTGTTCATTTTGCCATTTGGCCCAATATGATAGTTTCCAATGGCATTTCCTCCACTGAGGGGGCCATCACCCCACCTAAAGGGGATCATCTACCCATAGCCATTGGCCCCTTTTAGGGAGTCAGGTTATTTACCACCGCCCAACACTCAGTGTTGAGTTGCTGGCTATACAGTCTACTTGATTACCATAGCAGGATGTCACAGATAAATGTGTCTCAGAATGGGTGTGCCATCACTATATATACATATCTTTGTGAACACCCCATTCCTGCAAATGAAGAGGGGAAAAAGCAAAGTAAAGCCAGGTCATAGATTAAATAGTTTAAGCAGGACAGAAAGCACCAAAAGCAGTTTGTAAAGTTGGGCTCTATTTTATGCTTTTACTTTTACAGTTTTTTCCCAACACCAAGGAGAAAAACCCAATCAGCTTCCTAAGGCAGTCATCAAGAAGGAACTGAATAAAGGACTTTTTAAAAAGCAGCATTGGGCACCATTGTCTGTTACTTTCTTAAAAGAGCAAGGTATGGAAAAAACAATGTTACCCACTGCTTTCCCCAGTATTTATGATTTCTGTCTTTTCTCTCTCCCCATTATACTCTGCTGTTCTTGTTTCCCAGACCTGAAATTAGTGGTACGGAGGCCACTATTTAATCAATGACACCAAGGAAGGTTCATTTCTCAGGTAAAGAACTCATCTTCCCCTTCTTTAAATTTCCCTTCTCTTCTTCACTTCTAGTTTGTCTTATTGTGCACGTGATTTCAGTATTTAGATGGTGTTCTGCATAATCTGTATTTGTCCTGTAAACTGTGTTAGATGAATATAGTAATTTTTTTGCTATTTATGTTAACTTTTTTCTTATCTGTAATTGTATTGCATTATGAACTGTGTTGTATTGTATTATTACTTATGTTGTATGCCCCCTCGAGTCGCACGTAGTGTCGAGTGAGACGAAATATAAATCTAATTGATGGTGGTGGTGGTGGTGGTGGTGGTGATGGTAGTAGTAGTAGTAGTTTCACACAGTGGATGCTGAAAACAAGGGATCTATGGAACTTCTGTTTCATCCTGCTAATGCCTCTGGACTTTTTGTTCCACCCTATGGTCACTTCATAATTGCAAAATTACCCCTGATTTGTTTTATATATACACATTTGTCTGAAAACAGGGCACATTTCTGTTGAAATAATTCTCTGTTATAGGCTCAAGTGATTAAGATGCTGACCTCAACAAATGGAAGGTTGGAATTTGATTTTCTGCATGATGTGTCTTTAAAGCTTGAACCTCCACCAGTGCTAACCATTCCTAGAGGTCACTGGTTCAAATGCAAAGGCAGTTACATAGGTATGGTGCTTATTTCCATCCTAATCCTTGTTTGCCCTAACTCTGTGATGTAACAAGGACCCTCCTCTGTGACAGCACAAAGATTTGCATCCTTGACTAAGGATTTAGTCCTAAAATCTCAGTGAAGGCAAAAACATTAACCTGACAACCCTGGCAATATGAGCATCCTATATTATATGTCATTAAAACTGATACCACCACATTTTTATGTTGAGCATTCTTGAACTTTTAGCTAATTTTCTTTGATTAGTAGATTATAAAAAGATACCAAAGAAATGCAGAAAGTGAGGAGACAATAGCTGCAAGTCCTGGGAGATATCCACTCCCAAGAATCACTCTTAAAAAAAACCTTGATTAGGAAGAATGTTTTTACTCACGGTCTACTTGTGTATGCATCAGAAGCTGGACTCACCTCATCTTTAGAGGTCAGAAAGAAGTGTGTGCATGCATCTGCATACACAGGATCAAGAGGGAGAAAGAAAAACTAATTAAAAAGACAGGAATCATACAGAACAAGGAGAGGGGGGAAGGCAAGGTATTTGCTTCAAATTCAGAAGTAGGAAGAAACTAATTGGTTAGTGCTGAAAAATAGTCACGTTAGTGCAAGAAAGTCCCTTCCAGTTACACTACATTGTTATCAAGCATGAGATATTGTTAAATCTCCAACATTTTATTCTCACTATTTCCAACATGAAATCTGTGCATTATAGTTTTATAACAGCACAGTCAACTGTTTTGACGAAAGCACTGGCACTTCATATAGGCTACAGAAAATAAATACATTTCGTGCCAGAAATTACTCTGAGTTGAAAGGATTTTTGCTGGAGAAACTCTGCTCAGGGGACGCCCGAATGAGGCTCAATTCATGTCCCCAAAATCTGTCATGCAGCACTCGGGTATCGAACCCCAACCGTCCAGTCATCAAGCTCAGCATCTTAACCACGAAGCCACTGCAGTGCTTAGGCTACAGTAATCTCATCCCTTTGGTCTCAGCATTTATGTGGATGAACCAATCAAGCACGAGAGATATGCCAATCTGTTGGGGCAACCCATGTGCTTTGTACAAGATGGACAGGCCCAAGTCTCACCCTAGATAATCAACCCTGAACGACCCAATGAAGACTAAGCACACTTAGTGGTGACAGAATGTTGACCATCATGGTTTGTGGATGAACACATTAATGGGCAAAATAAAATGAAATCTCCTGGGCAACTATGTAGCTGGCTGGTTGAAACTCCAAATAACCGCACTTCAAATTTTGATTAGAATGGAAAAGTCTGGAACTTAAAGAGGCTTAAAACTGTCTGGTATTTGTCCTGTGATTGCTGCCCACGCGCTACTGAGCAAATCAGTTTTTGATCTTCCACTTTTCTACCTCATACCAGACAACTTATTATATTGTGAATTCTATTATCCAAAAGCCAAGCCCAGTGACCTTACAACAGTTGAGGACATATTGGCTTGGCACACTTCAGAACAGATCTCTACTGCCCAGGGGTGTTATATTTTTGCATTTATTTTACGATGCCAGCTACTGATGAAGCCATCAGTAGGCACATTAGCAACATTGTGGGTCTGTTGCCTTCTGGAAATAATAAACCATTACACTTACTGGGCTTTAAATGGGTTGGCTATAAGTAATCGCCGACCTAAAGCTCCAAACCTGAATGGAAGTTTTAGATTCCATCTGCTTAGTGTGGTGGTGGAAGGAACAATCCACAGAACAGTCTTGTGCATATCTACTCAGACTTCATCATTACAAATTTGAGATAAATGTGGGGTGTCATTTTTGCATTGCAACTGTAGCAAAAAGGGAGGAGGCATTTAGTGATTGCTTTCTCCTGTCAAAGATCACCCCGTCCCATTTATACAGAGCTACATTCTGCTTATCTAATGTAGTTTCTGCTCCAGGGCCACCCACTTTTTTTTGAGGCAGAGTAAGGCAACTGGCTGAGACAGGACTCTGGGGTGTTATGTATGTACAATGTTGCTTTAAGAAATGTATGAATGTAACCTGACCACAATTACAATGTAGCCCAGCTGTTAAAGGAACGCGAGTAAGCTGCCCATAGAGGGCAGCTGCGAGCGTTCAACTCACATGGTTCTCATTCCTCAAATCACCGGCAGCCGCGGGAACTCTCCCGCACTAGCAAACAACTACAGAAGAGGGGCGTGACTTGGAACGACGTCACGCCGGTAGCAGCCAATGAGCTACCGTGCAACAAGATTCAAATGTATTGCACTGCTGTATATAATGCGATGTACCTCCGCCATTACCACATGTTCATCCTGATCATCAACCAATAAACCTGTGTTAGTCCTTCCTGCGACTCCTTCTTTGTCTTCGGTGCAAGACACTAAAGGGGCAATAGCAACTCTCTCTCTCTCTCTCTCTTTCTCTCCTCCTCTTTGTTTCTTCTAAGGCTGCTGTCAATTTCTTTGTTTTAGAGTTAATCAGGTAAGATGCTCAACCTCCATTTAAAACAGTTCTCAACCTTTTTATGCCGGGGTCCAGGCCATGCTCCCTCAGAAAGCTTCAGGGGCCAGACAGCCCTTTTGCCTTTCCTCCACCACATGGCACTTCCTGGTGTAGTGGAGGTGGTGGGGGGCCACATGAAAAGATGGCATGGCCTGCATCCAGCCTGCAGGCCGCAGGTTGAGAATCCCTGACTTAGAAGTTGAGCTAAGCTTTTCTCATTTCTGTTTCTTGCAAATTGGCTTACTCTGTTTTATGGTTGGTTGGTTGCAAGTAGATAAATAGGTATCACTTCATTGGGAAAGGTAACAGTGTTCCATGTACTTCAACGTCTAGTCATGCCTACCACATGACCATGCAGTCAGTGCTGGCTCTTTGGCTGTAAAGAGAGTTGAACACCCCCCACACCCCACACCCCAGTGGACATGGCTGGCTTTCAAGCAAGGGAGACATTTACCTTTTACCTCTACCAGAAGTTAAACACAGGCTTAATTTACATGTCTGATTCCTTAGGAATATTTTCAAGAACTGGAGGGCTGTGCTATCATCTTCCAAATAGGAACTGACCTTTTTCTCTAGTTCGATCTGGTTACTATTCAGTTTCATTTATCGGGCAGTTCAAGGATTAAGATCACCGTTTTTACCTTCTGTCACCTGTTGATCTTCAGGAAGTTCATTGCTTTATGAAATCTGTTTCTTCAACTTTCCTATGTTGTTTATTTCACACTTGGTGGAGGACAGAGGTGCCTGGCGGTCAATGGTCCAAGGGGTCGCAAAGGGTTGGAATCGACTATGCGACTGAACAACAAAAATTTCTCATCATAAATTACTTCTTTCATCACAATGCTTTTGCAGCATTATGCACTCTCTGACTGACTTTTATTTGGGGCAAAGCTGCTATTCATTTCTCCAACATCATAGCATTTGCTAGTGAATGAAGATGCTTTCCCCAGAAAGCTTCATTCTCCTCTTGCCAAAAAAATGAAAACAACCGAAAAAGCATACAAAGAGTGGGCGAGTGATGGATTAGGACTCTCCAAACTTTTTATTTGGCCAAACTCACTCTCCACACACTAGATTTCTCCTTTTGTTTTAAGGTTCCTTCTCCTGTTTCCCATGCCTATTTCCTCTTCCCAGCCTTTCCATGCACTAATCACCCAAATTGGTTTCATGGCCTCCTACCATGTCTGTCTTTTCTATTTCAGTTTTTAAAAGCTTTATTATTAATAGACATCTTTGTTCAAGAGGCTAGCTGTTTAAATGATGATGTGGAGCTTTTCTTCATTAGAACATGCTGCTTGTTAAGGACAAAAAATGTTTGGCTTCTTTTTTCCTAGTCTACTTTTTTTAAAAAAAAAAAGTTTTGGGCTATGGGGCCATTCAACAATTATGTGATCCATTTTTTGGGAAAGTTTGACCCCTCTCCCCCCATGTGATCTGACTCAAATTTTCACTTCAAACTCTCTCTCTCCCCCCCCCCCCTTAATATTACATAATACAGAGCTTTTGTATCGAAATTCTGATTTTTAGAGCTTTCACTATTGGTGCCTAATAGAGAACGTATTGGTGAGGATTCTCGATGCATCACACCCTTTGTGAATAGATTTGTTTTGCAGGGAGGAATGAGGATGTCAGGTAAGTTCCAATAGTGTTCTTCTACTATCTTCTTTAAAAGGATTATAAATTTATGTCGTTTAGAAATAGACTGCAGAAGCAATTCAATAATCACAAATCGGATCGAAATTCCCAGAGATCATTTTTTAAACCTAAAAAAGCACCAGGTTTTGAAACCACAACAGCTCCAAATGGATTACATAATATTTGACCTGATCCCCCCACCCCTACATAATTTTCCATAATTCAGACGGCAGACCCCCATTCCCCCCCCCCTTCGAGGATCACGTAATTGTTGAATGGTCCAGGTGGATGCCCTTATTCTATGTTCTGTCAAAAAATAGAAGTTGGAGACACAAATTGGGTGAACTGAACAAAATCAAAATTGTTTTTCAGGTATATTATATTCTAGTCTGAGTTAAAAGCTTAAAAGTTAAAAGTTAAAAGCTTAAAACCATGAGTATTCCATGTTCCAGATGAGTTCTGGATAGTATAATAATATAATAATTTCATGTCAGAAATTATTATATTATTAATCTGGGTTGAAAGGATTTTTTGAAGAAAAAACTCCACTCAAGGAATGCCCAAATGATGCTCCTTTCATGCCCCCAAGAGCTGGGACAGAGACGGGCACTCAATTCATCATGCAGTACCCAGGTTTTGAACTGCTGACTTGTCAGCCTTCCAGCTAACAAGGCAAGCTTCTTAACCACTCAGCCACCGCAGCTCCTTTCTGGATAGTATGCTGATTTTATGAATTGAAATGCAATTATTGACTTTCAAATCATCTTACCCCTTGTATTTTAGTTAAAAATACATCTGCTTTTCTCATAATTCACACAGATTTCTCTGTTTTAAGGTTACGGCCAAAACATCTGGTGTGGTCCAGTGAAAGGCAAGATGTGCTTCAGTAAAGTCCAGACAGAGTTTCTTTCTTTCCACATTCCTCAATAGAGCATCTCCAAAACTTCTTCTTCTTCTGCAACCCTGAACGCTTTCAGACAGCACAGACTGCATTGGCTGTGATGTGTATGGTTCATGAGAATTTGAGTACAATAGATGTGACAGCCACACCCTGTCAAGGTTTCTTCTCATCATGTGAGAAGAGGAGACACCCTTCTATTTTTTTTCTTTGTTCTTATGCAATGGCTCATAATTATCTTGGCTGTGGTGGCTCAGTGATTAAGAAGCTCATCTTGTTAGCTACAAGGCCAGCAAAGTCAGCAATTGGAGACCCAGGTACTGCATGACAGATTGAGTGTCCGTCTCTGTACCAGCTCCTGCCAATCTAGCAGATTGAAAGCAAGAAATTGCAAGTATCTAAATAGGGATTACTTCAGTGGGAAAAGATCTTGGGGACATGAAAGGAGCCTTATTCGGGCGTCCCCATGACAATTTTTTGTTTCTCCAGCAAACATCCTTTCAACCCAGAATAATTTCTGACATGAAATAACTACTACTACTACTACTACTACTACTACTACTACTACTACTACTACTACTACTACTATTATTATTATTATTATTATTATTATTATTATTATTATTATTATTATTATTATTATTATTATTATTATTATTATACTCAAACACACAGCTAACAAGATAACTTCACAAGCGTTTAGGACTGTGTGATGTATCGGCGAATTATGCAAGCAGATCCTAGCAGGATGGCCTTTTGCAGCTGACTGATGGTGATTTTGTCAACTCCAATTGTTTCTAAGTGCCTGCCTAGTTCTTTAGGCACAGCACCCAGTGTGCTGATTACCACTGGGACCACCTGTGCTGGTTTTTGCCAGAGTCTCTGCAGTTCAATTTTCAGATCTCGATATCAAGTAATTATTCCAAGCTGTTTCTCGCTGATTCTGCTGTCACCAGGTATGACAATGTCGATGATCCATACTCCCCCACCCCCACCCCACCCCTCCACAATCATAATATCTGGGGTATTATGCTCCAAACCCTGTCAGTCTGTATTTGAAAATCCCAGAGTACTTTTGCATGTTCATTCTCAATCACCTTTCCGGACTTATGATCCCACCAGTTCTTTGCTATGGGTAAATAGTATTTGTGACACAAATTCCAATGAATCATTTGAGCAACTGTATTATGACGCTGTTTATAATCAGTCTGACCAATTTTCTTGCAGCAGCTCAGTATATGGTCTATAGTTTCATCCGCTTCTCTACAGAGTCAGCATTTGGGGTCATCACCGGATTTTTCTACTCTAGCCTTAATTGCATTTGTTCTGATGGCTTGTTCTTGAGCTGCCAGGATCAGGCCTTCTGTCTCTTTTTTCAGTTTTCCGTTAGTAGGCCATGACCAGGTCTTTTCCTCATCTACTTTTCCTTCGATCTTTTCAAGGAACTGCCCGTGCAATTATTATTATTATTATTATTATTATTATTATTATTATTATTATTATTATTATTATTATTATTATTATTATTATTATTATTATTATTATTATTATTATTATTATTATTATTATTTTCAGAAGTGCCTGTGAGTTTCAAAGGTGGCTTGTTAGGTGGTTGATAACTGATCAACAAACCCATTTGTGTGCTTTTATTTTATTTTTATGGTACTGGACATAAGATTTTAATGGTTGTCTTCAAAGCTTTCTCAACCATGGGATGCTTCCAGAAAGAGGACTCTTACACCGCACTGTTTAAAACAATGTAACAATTCTGTTTTCATATCAGATTATCTCTGGTAATGTTAGACCTATCTACTCTTTTAGCTTTTCTTACCTATCTCTATAATGGATGAAAGTATCTCTTATTTTACTTGCTTTATTTATCTCACTGAACAGAGCTTGAGAAAGACACAGCATTCCCACAGTCATAGTGCTGCAGTTCCAAAAAAGCATTTTCCCAAGCTTTGTATTGAACACAGCAAAATGTTGCCTACAGCAAATCAAACTGTGGCTGTACTTTAGCATTTTCTTGGCCCTTCCGCTGTTCTTCACTCCAAGCACTTTCTAGTACTGTACTGTGACATCTGTGGGATGGGTAAGCTAAGATAAATGTTTTCAAAAATAGAGAACACTCTCCATCGAAACAGAATATGTAAAGCACATCTGTGTTTATAATAAGTGCAACAAGGAAAGGATATATTGACATTTAGCAGGGAGAGATTGTGAAAGATAACCTACAAAAATGTCTTTTCCTTATGAATGGAAGGAAAATTCTTCTGATAGCGTAATTAACAATCTCTATGGGATTGCTGGATAAATGAGAACAAAATTGAATCTTGTAGAGATCTATACAATTCAGAATGAAGCAACTGTTATTGGCCAAATCACAAATAGCTGATGGAAAAGAGGGGGGAAAGTGAAGAATCTGTGTAAAGTGTGTGAGGCAAGGATGTTAAGATTTATCTTCAGTTATACTCCAACTCCAGGTATACTACAGCTCCAATGTGGCAGGAAATCACTCATTTGATGGTGAGAGTTCAAACTTATTTTAATGGTGTGTTATAATACACAATCAGTAAGTTTCAAATATCTGGGATTTTAACATGATTTTTATTGAAATGGCACTGACAATTTTTCCAATCTTGAATCTAGGACAATCCCGGTTTTCCAGGACATATGGCAACCCTACCTGCATTGGCTGTCTAATTTGCAAGAGGCAGAGCTGTCTTAGTGGTTCTTCCTCATCCTCTGCCAGTCCCTTGCTTGCCCACCCCTTGGTCACCTAGCTTTCCTGGTGGTAGATTAAAGGTAAAGGTCACCCTTGCTCGAAAGCGAGTCGTATCTGACTCTAGGGTTCAGTGCTCATCTCTGTTTCATAGCCGAAAAGCCAGTGCTGTCTTCTTATGCAGATGTTTCCGTGGACATGTGGCAGGCATGACTAGACACCGGAGCGCATGGAATGCTGTTTATCTTCCCACCAAAGTGGTACCTATTTATTTACTTGCAATTTCTTCTTTTCAAACTGCTAGGTTGACAGGAGCTGGGACAGAGGCAGAAGCTCACTCCGTCCTGCAGCATTCGGGTATCAAACTGCTGACCTACCACCTTCCAGCCATCGTCTTAGCCACGCAAGCCTTTAAAAGAAAAAGAAAGAAAGAGAATGGGAAGGGAAGATGAAAGTAGACCCAGAAACCAGGTGTGGGGAGGAGAGGTTTCAAACAGCAAGCAGAGTCCCTGCTGCTCTGCCTCTTTCACTGCTGCTTGCCAGCTTTAGCTTGCTGGATTGTTTTCAAAGAGAATGGCTTCCAGCCCTCAAATGATCACACAGCATCTGAATCAATGTGAATGTGTACAATTCCAAAAAAAGTAGAAATCTCAGCGGGCAAGAAAAAAGATTGCAGATTAGGAAGGCAACACTCTGGGCTAATTCACATTGACTTTTACGTTGTGAAGTCAATGGAAAATAATGTGAATCGGACCATTCCAGTCCTGGAGCATTTCCCACATCATATTTGCAGTTGAAGCAGGGGCCTTATGTATTAAAATCTTCCCCTTCAGGCCTGAGCTTTGCTGTTCAACTGCAAAACTAAAAGAGGAAGGGAACACTAGTCAGAATGCCTCCAGACTAATTTCACGAAGGAAATGTAAAATTGCTTTGTTAAAAATACACCTATTAAATGCATCCTGTTTGGGAAAATCAAAGATCAGATCAGGAGAGAAATGTGCAACAAAAAACTATCCCTTTGAAATTTGGGGCCAATTTCCTTTTGAGATACTCCAGATCAGAAAGTGCAGCATCATAATGCAAGAGGGTCCCACTTGCACAAATGGAGGGCAGCTTTCCTTCATGGTACTACCTGCTTGTGCAACAGCAGCACTTAACAACATAATAGCAATAAGACTTATATACCACCCGATAGTGCTTTAGTGCACTCTCTGAGTGGTTCGCAAGTTAATTAGCATTTTGCCACCAACATGATGGGTACTCATTTAATGACCCAAGAAATATGAAAGGCTAAGGCAACCTTGTGTCCTGGTCAGGATTGAACTCACAACCTTTTGACTGCAGTACAACAGTTTAACCACTGCACGACCAGTGTGTTGGTAAAACGCTCAGTAGGAAACTGGTTCATCATCCTCAGTCTACCCCCCGCCTGCATTTCTATGAGAGAAATTCTTGACAAAAGCTTCTTCTTCTTCTGTGTCTAGGCCAGATGTGAAACTGCTGAAAGGATGCTACCTTTTGGTGAGTTCATTCTGCAGTTCCTTTCTCCTGACCTAGTGTGAGAAAGATTAGCTGGCATAAGCAGGCCATTGCCCAGGGTATGCCCAATTGTGGTTCAAAATACCACAATCTTTGAGAAGGCTCTTTCAATGTACCCCAGCACTAGCTACCAAAAAGGATACATTTGAAACTTGTAGGAAGGACGAGTAAACCTCTCAGTTTCTGCCAAGTTTGAACTTTGATTAATTCTGACTTTCAAAAAAAATACAAAATCTTATCACATTTTCAGTTGGTCTAAACTAAATATAAAATTAATAGTCCCATTCAAATCTCTAGGAGATGGAGCACTGTTAATGTATTTTTTCTTCAAAAAATTTTTCCCAGAACTTAACAGGTGTTAATTCCTATTAAAGCATGTGATTAAACTTTGTAGCCTTCAAGTAAATAATTTTGGATTGATTGTGCCCAGTATTATTGGATAATCCTGAAAGAGGCAAACAGGAAGGTATGCCTCTTGTTGGGAACAGATGCTACCCACCGGATAATAAAAAAATATTATTCCAACAAATGTTAGCTTTTCCACACATTTGGACATAAATGGCTTTATTGTATTGCTAATCCTATCCGGCTGGGGTTGAACATTCCTTCGGGATTTGGGGTTACAAATATAAAAGACATAAAGAACTGCCGATATGCAGTTACTATAGGTTGACAAAACACTGTAAAATTGGGGAAATGAAGAGTGACATGGCATGTTGTACTTTTTAATTTTTTATACTCAGAAGGGAGATATAGGAGACTTTTCTTCTCCCTCCAAAGCCATAGATGGGGGGAAATGCACATTTGAAATTCCAGTCCTGAGACGGATGTTACTTAGGTATTTGTTGCTATTCTCCATTCATTTTCTGTAAAATGGCTTGTACTGAGATCAGAGATAGCAAGTTAGGCTCAAAGAAAATCTGAACTCCCTCTTGGACCTTCAGCGTTTCTTTAAATGGGGGATTCAAAAGCAAAATATATCAGTTGTGCTCATCCTTGAACCTTTGAATTTCTGTTCCTCCTCCCCACACTATCCAAAATTGAAGTCTTCTACTTCTTCTGTGTTTAGGCCAGACACGAAACTGCCAAAATAAAGGCAGCTTTTGGAGGGTTCATTCTGCAGTTTCCTTTAGCTGACCAGGGCCGTAGCTAGGATTTGTGTGTGTGTCAGTGTGTGTCTGTGTGTGTCTGTGTTTGTGTGTGAGGGAGAGAGAGAGTGATTTTCAGGAGGGGCAACATGGTCACACACACACACACATATATATAACATTGGTATCTGGGGGTGGGGTGGGGGTGGGCTGTTAGCTCAGGAGGGTTTTTGCCCCCCTGCCCCCTGACTATGGCCCTGCACCTGACCCAGTGTGAGAAAGATTAGCTGGCAACACAAGGTTGCCATTACCAGCATACGTTCAAGTATACCACAATCTTCGGTGAGGTTCTTTCTGTGTACCGCAAAATTGAAGCAGATACCACAGACTCTTGGTCACACTAACGTCCTCCATGAGGGGTCCCACAAGTTTTTGAACATGAGTATCCATAACTTAAATTCTCCTGGTTTAAAAAAAGGACAAAGACGGCTAAGCATACAGTTTGTGTTCTTCATGGCCTAGAACACAAGCCAATTGTAAGGAGTGGGAAAGGGCAAGGGTGTGAAATGCTGCAAGGGAGAAAGCCTATGGAAAAGCTAAATAGCTGCCCTTATGATGCACTTATTAAAATCCGATGCCACTGAATAGTAGATTGATACCAATCCCAAGGCCAACCTTACTGATCAGCAAAATGAAGTGAGTGCTTCAGACACGAGTAAGTTTGCCCTGACTTTGCCATCTAAGCCCTTCATTGCTGGACAGAACTGTGAGTGCTTCACAGCCTGATCTTTTCTTTATTTGATTTAGAAAGCACCACAATATGATTAATGACATGCTCTCAAGTCAATCCTGACTTATGTTTACCCTTTTCCAGGTTTTGCTAGATAAAGCATACTCAGAAATGGTTTGCTATTCTCTTCTTCTGGGGGCAACTTGCGACTGTGCAGTTTGCCCAAAATCATACAAGCTGACTGTTCTCCCAACCTCTGGCTCTGCAACCAGATACCTAAACCGCTGAGGTTTCCAGCTAGTTATAATACAATTCACAGAAAGCAACATAAAGTTAGGCAATAGCCTGTACACAAACACACATGCAATACAAACTGGTTTACAAATACAACTTTTTAAAGATTAGAAAAGTTCCTCAGGTAATTTTAGGTCGCCCTTGCTCGAAAGCCAGTTGTATCTGACTCTAGGGTTCAGTACTCATCTCTGTTTATAGCCAAAGAGCCAGTACTCTCAATTCCATGGACACATGGCAGGCATGCCTCAACACCAGGGTGCACGGAACACTGTTTACCTTCCCACCAAAGTAGTACCTATTTATCTACTTGCTATTTCTTGCTTTCGAACTGCTAGGTCGGCAGGGCTGGGGCAGAAACAGGAGCTCACTCTGTCTTGCAGTACTTGGGAATCAAACTTTGACCTTACAGTCATTGAGTTCAGTGTCTTAACCACTTGAGCCACCACAGTCCTGAGGTAATTTTTACCTAATAATTATTCTCTAAACCAGTCTGGAACACATGTGTGGGGGCAGATGTGATCTCCTAGCCAATACTGAAGTAAGATTGAACTAAAAGACCAGGCACTATTTACATGAGTCCCAAGGTAAGGGACGCCATTTTATCCTTTGCTTTAGACTACAAGATATCTTGGGCTTGGTTCTGAGCAGAGCACATCGTTTCTCCAAAGCCAGGACAAGACCATCCTCAATTCTGGTCTGCTTTGCAAACATGTTTGTTTTGAAACCTTGGAGGACTGGTTTCTTTAATTCAGTTTCCTTTTCATTCCCTCAGCTTACATTCACATTTCTCCTTGTCTAACCTGTATTTATAGCCTGTCAGACATCGCCCCTGTGACTTAATGCCAGTTCTTTATTATGTTCAGAAACCAGAGGCTAAATTCCTTTATGAAAACATATTGTGGGGGCAATAAATCATAAAAACAACACTGGTTCTCCCTGACCAAGGGATTGAATTGTCTAATATTACACCACTTGCTCTCTCGCTGCCAATGGGCAGACAGAACCTGTTGGTTCTTCTTGTGACTCCATATTGTTGGGGTCCAAAAGCTGTTCCTTCAGAACAGGCTAGTCAGATATCAATACAATAATGAACCAGACCAGGAGAGATCCCAATCACAGTGTCTTTATTTGGCCAATTACTGACCCCGGGCAATACACTTCATTATGATTCATTATGAACACCATCTTCTGGTGTTGGAATTTTCCATATTCCTTTTGCTCTTCCTCCCTTCCATCACATTCTAGAGGCCTAAAACAAAGAACTGATCCTCCATGAGCAAAAGTGGTCACATGACCACACATGGTGAATACATATATTTCTGAGGAAAGTATTAATGTGGTTACAAGCAATAACAACATTACATACATTTTGACTGATCGATTGATTAGACCCCATCAATATAGAATATCCCAATGGAAACTGAAAAACTTTGGGACTTGCTCGAAAGCTAGTCGTATCTGACTCTAGGGTTCATTACTTGTTGTGTATTGAATGTATTTGTAACCACACGAATGAGTGGATGTAACAATCTCTAATTGTAACACTGTAACCTTCTGTATGAGGACGTGAGCTAGTGGCCACCGGGGGCAGTAGCGAGTGCCCAGCTCACATGGTACACATTCCCCAAATGCCTTCAGCTGCGCGGGAAAGATTCCCGCGCTCACCTCACCTGGACAAGAAAGGCGTGACCAAGGATGACGTCACTTGGACAGTAGCCAATGCCTGTCGAAGAGCCATATTCAATTGTATAGCCACCGCATAAAAGGAGCTGTTTGTCCGCCATTACCACATGTTCGCACTGTACTCCAATCAATAAAGATGTGCTAGGCTAGCATACAGCCGTTTCCATTGTCTTGATTCCCAAACACTAAATTGGCGACGAAGGTGGGATAATGGATTCCCACGGGGACAAGACAAATTCACAGCAACCGGTGTTCGACGTGACCCACCCCGAGCGATGGGACTGGTTCGAGATGCATTTCAAGAGTACAGTAGCGGTTGCCGGCATCACCGACGTGGGAAAGAAGAGAGGTCTTCTCATCACGATGCTCGGTTTCCATGCAGTGCAAGTGCTGATGGACCTGGTGGCACCACGAGAGGTGGAACAGGTTTCTGTAACCGAACTGCTGGCGACTCTGAGAAACCACTTCAAGCCCAAGGTATCCTTCTTCTCTGCCAGGGCAGCATTCACGAGGAGGGACCAAAAGCTGGGTGAGTCCGTATCCGAGTATGCGGTGGGCCTCCGTTTGGCGGCAACCCCATGCGAATGGTGGGAAATTCTAGACGTGGCCCTGAGGGACAGGATGCTCTGCGGGATGAGAGATGGGAAAACCCAAAGGAAGCTCATGACCCGAGGCCACGACCTCACCTTCAAAGAGGTACTACAAGAGGCTCTAGCTGCTGAGTCCACGAGGGCTGGGTACAAGCTCCTCAAAGCAAAGCCACCACAAGTAGAGGCAGCTGCATCCACAGTCCAGGCGACTTGGAGGGCGCCCCCTGTCCCGTGCTCACCCACATCCTCAGAGGCCTCCGCCACCCCGGGCTCCAGTGAAGATGAGGGAGTCCGGAAAGTCAGAAAGGGGTTGAGCGAGAAGAAAGGGAAAGGGGGTTGGCGCTGCGATGGCTGCGGAGCGTCCCATGAGTGGAGCAAGTGCCCATTCAGGAAGGCTGAGTGCCACAACTGTGGACGGAAGGGCCACATCGCCAGGGTCTGCAAGCAACGCCGGGATGAGAGCAAGCGCCCCACGAGGAGATGGGATGCCATCGGCAGAGTCTACGATGGCGGCAGCGACCCAGAGGGGGACCACGTGTACCGAGGAGTACATGCGGAAGACAACTTGGCCGTCCACAGCGTGCCTCTAGGGCAACCACGTTTTTATGTTGAGGTACTGTTGCAAGGGGTTCCCATTAAGATGGAAATAGACTCGGGGTCTGTATACTCCCTCATTTCCCATAAGGAGTTTTTGCGCATTCCCCCCAAGGAGCGACCCAAACTCAAAGAGATGAGGGCGAACTTAAGAGACGTGCAAGGAAATGGAATCCCAGTGTTGGGGGTCGGGGATTTCGAGATACAGCATAAGGGACTCAGGAGGAAACTCCCTCTAGTAGTTCTAAGGGAGGGGGGTGTAATCTCCTGGGAACACAATGGTTCAAACCCCTGGACATTTTCATAGGCGGCGTCCATGCCATCGGGGGGGATGAGATCCAGGCAGTGTGCGATGCACACCCCGAAGTATTCAAGAAGGGGCTCGGGAAGTACAAGGGGCCCCCAGTTTCTTTCGACCTAGACCCGGAGGTCCGCCCAATTAGACTCAAGCCACGTCGGGTTCCATTCGCCCTAAAGGACAAAATTGAGGCGGAACTGGACAAACTGGTGGGTCAGGGGATTTTAGTGCCTGTGGACTCTGCAGAGTGGGAGACTCCTATTGTTACAGCGTTGAAAGCAAATGGGGAGGTGCAGATTTGTGCTGACTACAAGTGTACAATTAACAAGGCAATCCGCCCTAATGCCTATCTGGTGCTGGTAGTTAGCCATCTGCTAGCTACTTTACATGGGGGAAAGTTTTTCGCCAAACTAGATCTGGTGCAGGCGTACCAGCAACTTTCAGTAACCCCAGCCACAGCTGCTGCGCAAACCATTGTAACTCACAAGGGGGCATTCAAGGTAATGCACCTACAGTTTGGGGTGAACTCGGCGCCGGGGAAATTTCAGTCCCTTGTGGAACATTTGTTAAAGAAGTTACCGGGTGTCTTGCCATACTTCGACGACATATTGATATCTGGGGGGAGCGAATCAGAACTGGCCCAGAGACTAGATAAGGTCCTTACAGTCTTCGAATCCGTGGGGTTGAGGCTGCGGAGGGACAAATGTGTGTTTCTGGCAAGGGAAGTTGAGTTTCTGAGGTTCCGTATAACCCCTGAGGGGGTGAAACCCGCTGAGTCCAAAGTCTCAGCCATTCAAAACGCCCCTCGCCCCACCGCGAAACCAGAGCTACAGTCCTTCCTGGGGCTGCTGAATTTTTAACATTCTTTCCTGCCCAGGAAAGCGTCGATTGCAGAGCCCCTGCATAGGCTGCTGAAGGAGGATGCGGTTTGGCGATGGGGGGAAAATCAGGAGCGGGCTTTCAGGGAACTCAAGCAGCTCCTCTCCTCAGAGGCTATTCTAACCCATTTCGACCCAAAGAAGCCGGTAATCTTGGTCTGCGACGCCTCACCAGTAGGGGAGGGGGCGGTCCTTTGCCACGTGTTAGAGGGCGGGTGAGAAGCCCCAGTTGCCTTCTATTCCAGATCATTGTCCAAGGCACAACGAAATTACGCCCAAACAGATAGGGAGGCCCTTGCTATTGTGGCGGCACAACGAAGTTCCATGATTTTTTGTATGGTCGTCCATTCACCATTGTAACTGACCACAAGCCACTATTGGGTATTTTCACCTCAGACAAGCCCACTCCACAGATCCTCTCCCCCAGGATGCTTCGGTGGGCTATTTTCCTCAATGCATACAAGGGTTCATTAGAGTACCGCCCCGGGAAAGACATAAGCCACGCTGACGCACTCTCAAGGTCTCCTCTTCCCCAGCTGGGAGACCCAAAGTGTGCGATAGAACAAGACAGCCAAGTCCTCCTCATAGAAGCCCTAGATGCACCCCCCATACTTCCCGTGGAAATCACTGCAGCCACGGCAAAGGATAAAACTTTGGCCCTTGTTAGATCCTGGGTACAGAAGGGGTGGCCCACGGCTCCCCCCGCAGACGAGTTTGCCGCGTTTTTCAGGAAGAGGGTTGAGTTGTCCACAGAAAAGGGGTGCCTCCTGTGGGGGGAGAAGGTGGTGGTCCCAGAATCATTAAGGGGAAGGGTGCTACGGCTTTTACATGTCAGCCACCCAGGGATCGTGCGCTCTAAGGCGCTGGCCCGAAGCTATTTCTGGTGGCCACAGCTTGATGCAGACATTGAACACATGGTGAACACCTGCGAAAGTTGCCAGAGCTCTCGCCCTGAGGAGTCCCACCTTCCACACAGAGAATGGGACACAGCTAGGGGGCCGTGGTCCCGCCTCCACATAGACTTCGCAGGTCCATTCAGGGGTTCCTTTTTCCTGCTGGTAGTGGATGCATATTCCAAGTGGTTAGAGGTGATTCCAATGAGCAGCACCTCATCAGCTGCAACCATAAAACACCTGCGCAGGCTGATAAGTACCTTCGGGATACCTGACGTCATTGTGAGTGACAATGCGAGTACCTTCACGTCAGCCGAGTTCCAGGTGTTCTTGGAGTCCAACGCCATTCGGCACATTACCTCAGCCCCCTTTTCACCCTGCAACTAATGGCCAGGCAGAACGCCTGGTGCGCACAATGAAAGAGGGGCTGCGGCGCATGGGACCAGGGGATCTGGACCAGCAGCTCTGCCAGTTTTTGTTGGCATACCGGGTGACACCATTGGCATCGGGGTTCTCCCCCGCTGAACTCCTCATGAAAAGGAAATTGCACTCATTGTTAACCAGGTTGGATCCCACCAGGGTGGAGGATAGGGGAAGAAACATTGAGCACAGCCCCACGAAAAACTTCCAGATAGGTGAACCTGTACATTGCAGAAACTACGCTACTACAGGGCCAGCCTGGGTGCCGGGTGTAGTCATTAATCAAACGGGACCGGTGTCATACTGTGTCGAGACCAACACAGGTCTCCTCTGGAGAAGGCACACTGACCAACTAAGGCATCGAGTGATTTGGGGGCCGGACAGAGGGGTCCAGCAGCAAAACTCAATGTTAGGGTACTCCCCCACCCGCTTATCCCAAGGGGGAGAAAACGAAGGGCAACAGTCCCAAACAAGGGGGGGAGCACAGGCTCGAATCTGTATCCTTTAGATATACCAGTTCTACCCAGTCCTTTGAAAGAGAGTAATGAGTTTGCCCCTGTTGCCCCTGAATTAGATTTTGAGTTACCAAACCGGGGGGGGTTCGGAGTGTTCCCCCACCCGTCCAAGCGAAGAGCGGGGTTTTTCTTTAGCCCCTAGTGCCCCCGGTTTCCCCACATCCGCATCAGAAACCCTTCCTCCCCCTTCTCCTACCATACCAAAGCTGCAAGTCCGCAGCGAGTCACTAACAAGTCATCCTCTCCAATTGCAGGACAAGAGCCAGGAGGACACAGACGAGGGGGCACGGCCGAGTCAAGCATAACGGCCGCACGCCCAAAACGCACATGCGGAAAACCAGTTTGGTTGAGGGACTTTGTCCCATCTTAGGGGGGAGGGATGTTGTGTATTGAATGTATTTGTAACCACATGAATGAGTGGATGTAACAATCTCTAATTGTAACACTGTAACCTTCTGTATGAGGACGCGAGGTAGTGGCCACCGGGGGCAGTAGCGAGCACCCAGCTCACATGATACACATTCCCCAAATGCCTTCAGCTGTGCGGGAAAGATTCCCGCGCTCACCTCGCCTGGACAAGAAAGGCGTGACCAGGGATGACGTCACTTGGACAGTAGCCAATGCCTGTCGAAGAGCCATATTCAATTGTATAGCCACCGCATAAAAGGAGCTGTTTGTCCACCATTACCACATGTTCGTACTGTACTCCATGCAATAAAGATGTGCTAGGCTAGCATACAGCCGTTTCCATTGTCTTGATTCCCAAACACTAAATTGCTCATCTCTGTTTATAGCCAAAGAGCCAGCGCTATCTGCATCTGCAGACATTTCCATTGGCATGTGGCAGGCATGACTAGACACCAGAGCACACAGAACGCTGTTTACCTTCCCACCGAAGTGGCACCTATTTATATACTTGCAGTTTCTTGCTTTTGAACTGCTAGGTTGGCATGAGCTGGGACAGAGACGGAAGCTCACTCCATCGTGCAGTACTCGGGCCTCGACCTGCCGACCTGCTGATCTTCAAGTCATGAAGTTCAAGTGTCTTAACCACTGAGCCACCACAGTCCCTTGGGTCTTGTATTTGCTAAGAAATAAGAGACTCACTCAACCACTTCTCTACCTTTCCCCCCAACCTCCATTTGAAATGTATTTCCCTGGAGATTCTTTTTAGAGTAACACTGAATGAGCAGGCTCCTAACTCTTTTCCTGTAGAGATGGTAGATTTCTGCAAGACTGGTAAAAAATATTGCTATGCAGCATAACTGTGAAGTAAGTGATACATTTTCAAGGCTTCTCTCCAAAACCAGGTCCAGAGCTAGTTTCAGTCATGCTTGAGTCTGTCGTGTGTGCAGCAATAAGGGAAAAAAGAGTACCTCAAAATACATTAGAGTTTCTCCAATTTGTGGAAATAACCTAAGACTATCAGTCATGTTACCTACCTACCAAAACCCTGTTCCCAAACAGGCACATCTAAATTAGATTCAGTTCTGTCCAATTTTCATACAAACAATAGGATTAACGTGGGATTGCAACCTACAGCATACCTGTCAAGTATCCTGTATTGGCCAGAATTTCCCATATTCCAGCGCTCGTTCCTCCCCTTTCCCGCTGCCATCCCAGATTTTGAATGGCAGGGAAAGGGGTTACTGCGCATGCATGCCCATCAGAGGCAGCAGTGTGCATGCTCAAAGGGGTTCTGTGCATGTGCAAAGGGGTTCTGTGCATGTGCAAAGGGGTTCTGCGCATGTGCAAAGGAGTTGTTGCTGTGCATGCGCACCCGGGCCGGAGTTTGGCAGAGCCACGCTTGACGGGTATGACCTAAAGGGGTTTTCAAATGAGTTTAATTCAGCATCAAGGGACAAGATGCTGTATATTAGTTAAGAAGAGTGACATTTTGAAGAACAAAACATTTTGTAAAGCTGCCCTAACCTTCCCTCTCACCCATATTTGATTTTATTTTTTTGTATTTATGCCTTTTAAGGTCCTATTAAAAGCAGGTCATAAATGTGTCCGATAAATCAGGAAAGCCAAGGATTTATATATGAAAGTAACATTCAGTCATATGCATGTGCAACTCTGTGGCCCAAAAAAGAGAGCATGTTATCAGAAAATTAATATTTTTCATTAGGAGAATTCTAAATATGACTTGGCTCTTTCTCCCTTATCAGTGCTATTTATTTTCCCTCAGCCAAATGAAGCACTTTTAGAAATGAAGATTTATAATATTTTCAGGATATATTTCTCTTTGGGTATGCTTTTTAAAAATTTGTTTTTCCAAAATATCATACTTTCTTGTTTTCTAAACAGGATTCAGCATCCTACCTTTTGGATGCAGCAAACCTAGTGCAATACTATAGAAATGCATGGGGGGGGGGAGCTGACAGATCGAAGCAGCAATCAGTTTTCTATGGAAAGACTGTACAAGCCTGTGAATTTACAGGGCCATTCTGCAGAGGCTGATTTGTAGCCTCAACTATGATTGAAATCATGAGTGCTTACACTTGGCTTGTGGATTGATTTGGAACTTCAGTGTTCCACACCAGTAATCCAATTGGTATTCCAATCCAGGCCACACCTACCCTTCTTTCCTTCCTTCCCATGATCCTGCCTCCAACCGTCCGTCTTTTGTGAATTTGCTGTTTTCCCCTTTTTTTAATTAAATAGATGAGAATAGTGTTATAGCACCCAATCACCATGTTGCAATTTTTTTATTCTATTTCCCATATTTATTTCCTGTCTTTTCCCCAGACAACATTGGTATAAGAAGAAATCGAGATGAAATGAAATGTGTTTCCCCTTAGTTTTGAAAGGATTATACAGTAAAACCCCTATTGTAATGCGCTCTACATGGGGCTGCCCTTGATGACCATCCAGAAACTGCAGTTGGTCCAGAATGCTGCTGCCTGTGCAGTGGTGGGGTGTTTCTGTTTATGTTTTATTCGATTTATACCCCGCTCTATTCAGCACAGGCCGACTCAGGGTGGCTAGCAACATATAAATAACCACAAGGCAACCCCAGGGGTTTACATACATGATAAGATCCAGAATGATTTACATACAAGATACAAAATACAAACTATGATAAGGCACAAAATATATAAAATATACAATAATACAATACAGGCCGGCACAGGTGCTCCAACTCCCCCCAGCAAACAGGACCGGGGGAAGGAGCTCCGTGTCTCGGCTGGGGGCAAAGCTAAATACAAATTCAAAATACTAAAAATCCAAGTGCAGTTCATTACAAATTTATGCCAAAATGCAAGATACAATATTAAATACAGGTGGCAAACAAAATACTAAATACACCATATAGCAGAAACAAAATACAATATTACAAAGCGCAATGTCTAGAATACAATAGTAGACAGTAACAATAACAACTCAATAATAGCAATAATAACTCAATAATACGACACACAACTCACCCAGTCCCAAGTCAATAAACGAAAGAGTGGCGGCGGCGGCAAAGTCTCACTACCTCAATGGCCCTATAAGTCCTGGCTGGAGGCAGCTGTCTTCACTTTCCCCCGTGGCCAGTCCAGAGTGGAGGAAGGGAACCAGCATTCAAATCGGGGGAAGGAGCTCTGCGCCTCGGCGACAGCTTCAGAAGAGACAGAGTCCCCCATGTCCACTAGAAGCTGGCTCAGGTGCTTCAACTTCCCCCGCCAACTCAGGGGGAAGGAGCTCCCTGCCTTGGCCACAGCGGCGGGGGCAGCCACGGCAGTCCAGTTGGCCCCGGGAGCGGCAGAAGCTGTGGGGTGTGGTCATTTCACCCGTGCCTTGCTACTGCTGTGGGAGCTGCACTGGCTGCCTTTAGTGTATGGGACCAAAGACAACCGGACAACCGAAAGGTTGGTTTAACACAGGTTTATTGCATTGCATGAGGTTCCAGTGAAGCATGAGGTAATGGCGGTGATACATCTCAATATATACAGTAGCTCTCTACATTTGAATCTTGTAGCACGGTAGCTCATTGGCTGCTACCGGCGTGGCCTCGCCCAGGCACGCCTCTTTCTTCAGCTGCTGAATGCGGGGAAGGTTTTCCCGCGGCTGTCCGTGATTGAGCAATGTGAACCATGTGAGGCTGAACGCTCGCAGCTGCCCTCTATGGGCTGTCTGCTCGCGTTCCTTTACAGTTGGTATCGTTTGTATCTGGAGTGGTTACAATCTTGCCTTTACAGTATAATGAACATGCATACATACATACATAACACTGCCTATATGTCTCTGGGTGCAATTCAAGGTGTTGGTTAACACCTTTAAAGCCCTTCATGGTAGCAGACCAGGATACCTCAGGGACTGCATTGTCCCTAGGACATCGACCCATCCCATGAGAGCAAATTGAGAGGGAACCCTCCATATACCATCCGTTGGGGAGGCACACCTCTCCAGCTTTCAGAAAAGGGCCTTCTCAGTTGTAGTCTCCAGGCCCAGTTGCTACCATTTAGGAGAGAATTGAAAACGTGGTTAGTGAAGCAGGTCTGGGGGCCAGAATTGTCAACAAGCTCCCCGTTTTTGCTCATCTAAGGTCCCCCCCTCTTGTAATTGGTTTTTAATCATTTTTAATGATTTGATGATTATATTGTTTTTAATATCATGCTGTTTTTATACCTGTTTTAAGAGATACATAAGGCACAGCGGGGGGGGGCAACATTATTATGTTGGAAGGGCTTTTAACTGATGTTTATATTGTTTTTTAATTGTTGCTGAGTGGCCAGTGAGGTGTTCGCTAGACTGTGTACACTGCCCAGAGTCTATTGATTGGAGCAGTATATAAATCTACTATAAAGAAATAAATATTTTAATTCATCCTATGGGTTTGTTTGCTATGTGATTTTTTTATTATATGGTTTTTCCTATGGAAAAAATCGTACAACAAATTTTCCTATGGAAAAAATTGTACAATGAATTTTTCACTAAGCGGTTTTCCCCATTGAATATTTGTTGTACAATTTTTTCCATAGGAAAAATCGTTATGTGAGGCACCATTTTTTTTAAAAAAAACCTATTCGTTATGCAATTTTTTCACTATAGGGGTGTTCATTATATGAGGTGTACAGTGTTTGGAAAAGATGCCATTCTTGAATTTTAAAAAAGCAGGATGATTGGGACAGATGAAACATTACATTACCACAGTCCTGAACACCATGCTCAAGAGCTAACTTCATCAAATCTCTACCTACAGATGTACTCTCTCCACTGCCTCCATAGCACATCCAACACATCTGCATGGGGGGGGGAACCCTACTGAATCATACCAGCATGGGGGGGGACTAGAAGTCCTTCAGCAGCAAATAAAAAAGGCAGTTTTGGTGAAAAAACCATGGATGAGTTCAATTCAACCTTTCCATCTTGCAGGCAGCTAAAAACTTTAGATTTGCCCATGGTATAAGAAGAGCCAAACCTGAGATTTTTATGGTGTTTTGTTGTTGTTGTTGTTGTTGTTCAGTCGCACATGGACCACAGCATGCCATCCCACATTGTCCACCCAGATCTACGCCCACTGCGTCAATGATGCCATCTAGCCATCTCATCCTCTGCCGCCCCATTCTCCTTTTGCCTTCAATCTTTCCCAACATCAGGGCCTTTTCCAGTGAGTCCTCTCTTCTCATTTGGTGGCTAAAGTAACATTCAGTCATATGCACATGCAACTCTGTGGCCAAACAAAGTCCACTTGAGTTCTCTGATTTCCAAGATGTCAATGCTCAGTTTTTCCACCTCATTTTTGACCACATTCAGCTTGCCTTGATTCATAGATCTTACATTCCGGGTTCCTATGCAATATTGTTCTTTACAGCATTGGACTTTCCTTTCACTGTCAGATCCACCCACAGCTGAGCGTCCTTTCAGCTTTGGCCCTGGCTTTTCACTCTTTCTGGGGCTACTTGTCCTCCACTCTTCCCCAGTAGCATATTGGACACCTTCCAACTGGAGGGGCTCATCTTCCAGCATGATATTGTTTAGTCCAGGAGGTCTCAACCTTTTTAAGGCGGGAGTCGGGTCACACTCCCTCAGACAGCTTCGGGGACCAGACGACCATTTTGCCCTTCCTCCACCACATGGCACTTCCAGGTGTTGTGGAGGCAGTGGGGGCCACATGAAATGGCACCATGGACCACATCCAGCCCACAGATCAAAGGTTGAGAATCCCTGGTTTAGTTTGTTAGTACTGTCCATTGGGTTTTCTTGTCAAGGACACCAGAGTGGATTACCAGGTCCTTCCCCAGTGGATTGTGTTTAGTCTGAGTTCTCTTCTATGGCCTGTCCATCTTGGGTGGCCCTACACAGCATAGACCATAGCCTTACCGAACCACGCAAGCTCCCTCGCCACAGCAAGGCAACAACCCTTGAGGGGGTTTATGGTGTAGTCGCCCGCTAAATTCATACATATTTTATTTGTGTACTAGTGGGTTTATTTGTGACATTGATCTCCCACATTTCCTCCAATAAGTTCAAGGCTGCATATGCACATTTCCTCCTTCCCACTTTAGTCTCAAAACAGGCTGAGAGAGGAAGACTGGCTCAAGTTTCAGTCCAACCATTACACCACACTGTTTCTCTAGTTTATTACACTCCACCTTTTTTTAAAGGAGATCTCAATTAACCCATCTCTCCAAGCTGCTCTCCTACACAGACTATTTAGCATTCATTTGATTATTATTTCCCAAAAGTAGTTACCAACTACATTTATGCCCACTGGAACTCTAAAAAGAAAGTTACATGTTAATTTTTAAAATGTGTAAAAACAAAAATAGCTGTAAAATGGAAATAATGACACCATTTCTCAAGAAACATTTCAACCACCCTGAAATTGCTGGTTCATACTCTCCCCAGAGATAGAAAGTTAAGTCTATTTAGTGCAGTACTAAATTGAATACAGTATACTATTTAAAATTGCCATTTCTAATTTTTTTCACTAGACATTATTTGTGTTTTGTTTTTCAACACATGACTAGAACTCATCATTATCCTTCAACTGCATAAATGTACCCTGGCATGTAATTATTTTCTTTGCACCTGTTCTATCACATGTAACTGTGCTCATCAGTGGAGATTATATTATACAACCAAGTTTAAAAGTATGGATCTTATCATTTGGTAGCTGAAATGTTTTGTTTCTTCATTTTCTTTGTGACACCATTCTCACATTTGTCACACATACCTCTGCTTTGCCCATCCTTACAGCTTAACAACTTGTCATAATGAACATAGTTTTGTATTTTTAAAATCATTTTTAAGGAGAGACTGATATGCACAAGGCAAAAACTAAAAATGTTAGGTTACTGTGTTTTCTTTTTATGTTTTCTATTCTTTGAATAAATACTAATACTGTAAATGTTTATCGAGGAAACCAGAATATTATACCAACATGTATTATGAGAAGAAAAAATATCTTTCTATATGCTCATAATCCCATATTTTTTCTTGGACACGTGGGTAATGGGATTCATATGATAAGACAAGAAGTTAAAATTTCAGAAGCAGAGGTCACTTAACTGTTAAAAGACATCTAGACCAGTACAACTCTTTATGTAGCTTATAATTTGCAAACTAGCTTGTTTAAATTGCTCAGTAAGAAGCAAGCACAAGATTCATTGGTAAATAAAATTGCACAAGAATGTGGAATCCCATAAATTCAGGAATAATATCCTATCCTCTTCTGCAATATGAAATTGCTGTCTTGTTCAGTTTGGGCCTTTCTTTCTACATGTGCATAAGAAAGCAGGGGTTGTTTAATCTCTAAGGAGGGGAAACTGATTCCCTCTCTGAACCTGGTTAATATAGTTCCCATTAATTTAAAAAATTGATTATGCCGTCTGATTCTGATTAGATTGTTAAAGGCCATATGTGTCACGTGATAAATGACTTAATTATATGCAGTGTCTTGCTCACAAATATCCATCTACTCAAAGTCCATTCTCTTAAGCAAGCTGGCAGCAGAGCAAGCCAATATTGTTGAGTGTGGACTGTGTCTTCTTGACTAACATCTCAGATTCAAAGAAAAGTTTTACTGGCAACTCTTTAGAAGGCTCAAGATGTCAATGAGCTTTTCCCAAGCATCCCATGTATTATTCCAGTGTTTGGTTTCAAATATTCCAGGTCATCTTCTGACAAGGCTTTCTCCAAAAGCTGCATGACATTGTGTTTCAACTAGTTGCCCCCCAGGAGTATTCTCCTTTGGTCAATTTTTCTAGGATACATTACTCAGCTGATGGACCTTTAGCTAATTAACTTAGAAGTATAGTCTATCTATACATATAGGTAAAGGTCTGCCTTGCTCAAAAGCCAATTGTGTCCAAATCTAGGGGGTGGTGTCCATCTCTGTTTACAGCCAAAGAGCCAGCACTGCCTGCATTTGCAGATGTTTTTGTGGACATCTGGCAGGCATGACTAGATGCCAAAGCACAAAGAACACTGTTGCTTTCCCCACCAAACTGATACCTATCCACTTATCTACTTCCAATTTCTTGCTTTCAAACTGCTAGGTTGGCTCAGCTGGGACAGAGAGTGGGCACTCACTGTGTCATGCAGCACTCAGGTCTTGAAATGCTGACCTGCCAACCTTCAGGTTGTCAAGCACACCATCTTAATCACTAAGCCACCGCGGCCCCATACATACACATACCATCCTCTTTTTCATCTCCTTTCTTAGAAACTCATGAAAAACTCTTGAGCAGCAAAAAAAACCAAAAAAAACCCCCTGCAATATTTAAATGCCATAAGGTGATTCAATTATCTTTGAGGACTGAATAGCCGCCACAAATTTAGTAACTGCTACAGTGAAATAAGGATTTAATCTTCTAATAGTGTAGGAACAAGGTCTTCAGAGAAGGGTTATTTCCAGTAAATCAAATAAATGTTTAATAAAACACTCTGTTGCAGCTGAATAAAAAGGACAAGAACACAGAATACATGAAAAAGTATCCAGCCTAGTGTTGTCATATGTACCAGTTCTCTCAGAGTAAGATTATCCTGACAATCTTCCTTGCATCTCCCTCAAAGAGACAATATTCAGTCTCGTGTATAAATAGGTTCAGCAATAATATAAAATAGTTATATGGAAAAAATATGGTGACACTGACCTGGGAACAGAGATAACCAAAGAATGAGAGAAAACATATTTGTTGAGCTCTCAGTTGAGGACTATTAGGTGAATGTGCTTCTTTATTTATAATCTTGATTCTTTTTTGACCATATTCATGATTAATTCTTGTGATAACCTCCGGATGTGCAACTTGCTATCTATTAATTTTGCCTATCAGAATCTCAAAGAATCTTCCTGTCGTAGGGGGAAAAGACCCCTCAGAAAATGTGTCATTCAGCCATAATTCAAAGGCCTGTTTCCGTGCTCTCGCCTTGACAGAAGGCTGTACAAACTGAGTAAAAGAATATTTGTCACACACTGTGGGATACTCATTAGCTTTCTTACGAAGGTAGGTCATTTTTCTCTGAAACCCTAGTTATACATGCTGTGACACCTTATAAAATCACCAAAATTGTGTTAAACATTAATAACACTCCTGGAACATAATGATCTCCTTTTGTCTTCTAGAACTTAACAATTGCTTATGTCAGCACTTTTTGATTTGCACAAAATACTACCTTGCTAGTGTCACTGAGATAAATTTGAAGAAAAGATTGCTCCTAAGTGGAGAAAGTACTTTACTTGTTCCAGCTCCCTACTATTTAATAGCCTGCAACCTCTTTTTAACCTCTCTGTGCTTAGACTTCAAATACTGTAGTGATATTGTCTAAGATCGCAATGGCTGCAAGGAGGGGGGGGGGGAATTAAAGCTTCCAAAATAGATAAAATCAAGAGTAGGGAACCCCACCACTCCAAGGGCAAAGGTAAAGGTCACCCTTGCTTGAAAACCAGTCATATCCAAGTCTAGGGTTCAGTGCTCATCTCTGTATATAGCCGAAGAGCCAGTGATGTCTGAGTTTGCAGACTTTTCCATTGACATGTGGCAGGTATGCCTAGACACTGAAGTGCATGGAATACTGTTTACCTTCCCACTGAAGTGGTACCTATTTATCCACTTGCAATTCTTGCTTTCTAACTGCTAGGTTGGCAGGAGCTGGGACAGAGACTGGTTCTCATATCTCCCCAAACATTCAAACACTGTTTCTGACCAGAAGCTTGCATTGTAAGCCTTGTACACATATATGCTCTACAAGCTGATATATTAAGAAAGATCAAATAATATGGTGAACTATCCAAATCAGATAAAACTTTGTGAGTCATTAACTGGAGGACACAGGGTTTTTCCTCTTTTGGTCATTTTCTAAAAATACTGAACATTCAGCCTAAAAGCATGTTGTTCTTGGACTGGCTATGACACAGTTTTAGAAAGAGATTTGCGAGGAATCACATCTAAATAATAATATATTTCCCAGTAAAGTTCAGGGCTGCACTCCAACACAGAGTTAAGCATACTTAAGCCTGTTGAAATCAAGTGGCTTTGGGGTGCTTAATTCTGCATTGGACTGAAGTACAATTAGATTTGGTAAATTCGTCCACAAATGTGATGCAACCCATCTGGTGATTAAAAATAACTTGCAGGCAAAAAATAACTTGAAACACAAGATCCTCAGTAAAGGTTCAATTTGCAAACATGTTTTTGTTACTTATAACTAGGATATGCTAATCCTATCTGATCATATTTGTATCCAAATATTCCCTATACGAATTAAGACCAACCGTCTTTGAGCCACTTTGGGGATGAGCTGAATCTATTTGTTCTTGAGTTTCCGCAGATAGCTGGATTCACGTACAGGATGGTCCATAAGTCCCTACCCAGCCACAAAGAGAGTAGGCCTCTGCTGGGGGTGGAAGCATTCTCATTGGGCTGCTGGGCAGAAGGGTGGGGTGCATGCCCACGGAGAGGACATGTAATGTGGATTGCCCGTGGGAATAATTGGCCAAACCTTTCCCCAGGGGTTCGCTCGGCCTTCCACAGATCCGGGAATCAACCAAGCTTTGCAGGAAAGGCAATTGGGGTGCAGGCTAGTTAGTTAGTTTGGGAGGCAAATAATAAAGCCTTGGCTGATGGCTATGATAGAAACAGGGCAAAATCCAAAGATGATGACTCTAATGGAAATACACAATCCTCCGCTTCTGGCTGGAGTTAAGTTGGGCAAACAAGCCGCTCCAGACAGCAGGACAAGCTAGGTACCCGGAGTCAATACACATAGACTCCGAGATTAGGGCAGGAACAATGGGTTTCGCCAGCCCAAGGCAATTAAGTGCGAGTTGTCCATTAACCCCAGGGTAACTTCCAAGAGCTGGCATTGTAGCTGGACCACCGGAAAATGCCACGTATGCAAGCCTTCTGTATTAGGGGGTCATGCGCATCCTACACGTGCATCACCCCAAGGCAGGGTAATAAATATGTACCATCCGACCAAGATCGGGGCTGGACTTCACCGCACGATTGTCTCACGTGTCTTCCTTGCAGCCAACCACTCCCACACCTGGGAGCCATCACAACAATGTAGGGACTTATGGGCCACCCTGTATATGTTTCCATGGGGGAATGGGAGTCTCTGAAAATATGGTAAATAAAGGGCTATGATAACTTTGCAGTTCCATTGACCTCAGGAATCTGGTAGATCTTTATTTTGCAGATAATTCTCCTACCATCTTCATTCATTCTGCTGCCAGAATGTGTGTGTTGAGAGAATAGAAGATGTCCCCTTGGTGTCCCAGTCACTAGCACTGCTTTGCCAAGATTGGAGTTCTACACATTTGGCAACCTCCCCTTCTGGAACATATACAGGACACCCAGCAAGAAAAAAGAGGCATTAGTAGCACCGGAGACGTTATCCCATGCCATGGGTTAAAAAGATAGCCAGTTAATTTCAGGTACATGTTTCTACTGTGCAGTGGTGGGCTTAAAAAAAATTACTACCACACTGTGGGCATGGTATGGTGGGCATGGCCAGGGGAAAATCCCTGCATTGCACCTGAATTAGGACTACTTTATTTCAAAACATGGATGGGCGGAGCCAGCCAGAATTTCTGCTACCGGTTCTGGCGAACTGGTGCGAACCTGCTGATGCCCACCACTGCTTCTGTGGCTATCTTGCAGCACACCAAACAGTAGAAGTAAAGAGAATAATGTGTTGCAGTTGGGGAACATGTCAACTTATGTTCCTAGTAGGTAGTCTGGCTTGTTACAGTGAACCAGTTTACTTCCTGGCCCATACCAGAGTGCTTGGCAATCACACACTCTGAAACACACACAAGGACCACAGCAAGAAAAGAAATGTTTTGTAAATATAGGCCAGCAACAGGCATTTTAAATTTTTAAAGACAAGCAGAAAAGAGCAGTGGAGGATCGAAAGTTTCTAGTTCCTAACACTACTTTGACCTATATAATCATAGCCCACGCAAGAGATTTAGTCACTCTTCCAACATTCAGACCACACTTAGTCCTGAGGGTAGTGAAGATTCAGTGTAGTTGCCGAAAAGACAAAACAAGTACATTCCAGACTGTAGCCAGTTCAATAAATGATGCACCCCCTCTCTTTGCTATGCTTGAATTTAAAACAGCTGCTCGGTAGTCAACGGGGAATCAACAGAGTATGGTGAGGTCAATCCGAGCCACCTCAGGGCTCAGCGGCTGGAGTTTCCAGGAGAGGCCTTTGCTTTCATTGGGACTTCAGCTGTCACTTTCCTTCTGCTTTCTTCTTTCTTCATAGCAAACCGGTGGCAAGTATTTTGTTCAAGTATTATCATTTTTAACCCCAGAAATGCCAGAGAAAATGTCAGTGATTTGCAGGAATGCTATAACTCGCCTCAGTAGGGACAAGGTGCTTTTTTAAACTACCCTGCATCTGTTCTGGTAAATTACAAATAGCCATTATCCAGTTTGCATTATCTTCACACTTTCCAGTACTCAGCAGAGGTCTGTGATGAAGCTGAACAAGATGCTTAGCAGGGAGGAAAAGTATCTTATTCAGGGCCTTTCCAGCTAGACCTCTGACATATGTTTTCATTCAGAGGATCCATTGCTGGCAGAATCTCAAACTCCCTAATGACAGAGGATTCTAAGATTGTCCAGTGAGAAAAGGGCTCTGTATCAGTCTATTCTATTATTCCAGGGGGTATTGATCTATCTGCTACAGATTTTTATTAGCCGATATAAGTGGTCAGTTGACTTAAGCTCTCTGAAGTTGATCTCCTCTGAAGTGCTATAAGCAGTGATGTGCTGCAAAAAAATTTACTACCCACACCATGCCCGAGCACCTGTGGGCACCTGGAGAAGCTCAACATTGGCTATAAGGACCAGTTGGAAAAAAAAACACGAAGGTGTTAAGTATAAAACTCACAAACTTGGGAGACAATGGCTGAAAATCACCCACTTTGGCACCAAACCATCTCTGCTGCAACCGGTCACTTCGAAGGCAAAAGCCACAGACATGAAGAGGCTAAGCAACAAGCATGGAAGCTTCGTCAAACTCAACTACGTCCTCCACCATCTATTCAGTTTACTGTGTGTGGTTGCATGTTCCATGCCAGAATCAGTTTGTGGAGTCACCAGGGGCACATCCATCATCTGAGAAAGTGACTTCCAGGGGGAAATGTGTGCTCGGATACAAGCCGCTGCCACTGAATTATCTTAATAAGAGAATTTCAGCCAAAGGGCAAATTGGAATGGTCTATGCCAGGGGTCCCAACCTGCAGTCCGCAGCTCTCATACAGCCCTAATCTCTTTTTATGTGACCATCTTACCTGTTTGTTTACTGTGATCACCCTCAGACCCACACTGTTCTTTGTGCCTCAAGCAACATCATCTACTACTGTTTTCCCCCATCACTTTCTTACACAAAGCACAATAGCAACATCATTTCTTCTGGTACCCATGGCTCCTACTGTCAGCCCTCTCTTGATCTTACCCTCCAGCCAAGTCCACCCCCACGTACCATTTTGCTTCTCATGATTAAGCCTTGGCTGACTGGCAGTGATGTTTATGTGCACCCTGTTTATGATTTGAAGCCACCTTGAAGCCCTCTGCTCCAGGTGAGAGGCTGCCCTTTCATTCACTCTTTCTCTCTACCTGCCTTTTTTTGGATGTCCCCCAATTGTTAATGAAAAACATCTGTAGAGTCAAACTTCAAGGAAGTGTTTTTATGAAAAAAATAAATTTCATAGTATTCAATGTACAGTGGCAACCTCTGTTAACAAACAGCTTGGTTAACATAAAAATTGCATAGCAAAAGAAAATCCATAGAAAATAGTGGCTCAGTTTATGGATTTTTTTCAGAATATGTTAATTGGTTTTCAATGCTTTCCTATGGGAAACCACATTTCGGTTAAAGTATTTTGGCTTTCAATGCATTCCTATGGGAAATTACATTAAATGCATTCCTATGGGAAATTTGGTTAAAGTAATTTTCGCTGTAAGAAACGTCATGGAGAATGCATTAATTATGTTAACTGAGGTTCTACTGTATTTAGGATTGCAACTCTGCCATCTGGTAGATGAGATTCTTAATCCATTTTTTAAAAATGGGGGGCGGGGGCGAGATCTTCCTGGCCTATGTGCATATGGCTCAATATTCCTGAGTACTGTAGAGGTGAAGGTCTTTTCTTCTCTTTGCCCTGGTCAAACTGAAAATCCCCAACTAACAACAGCCAGAGTAGAATGGATTTGATAGGAAAGGCAAGAAATAGACCCCCTAAAACAGTGGTTCTCAACCTTTTCAAGCTGATGGGGGCAGCCTGTATATTAAAAAGGAACCACATATGGCAATTCTGGATGCAGTGGAGGCAGTGGGGGGCGGGCACATGAAATGGTGTTGTGGGCCACATTTGGCCCATGGAACGCAAGTTGAGAATCCCTTCCCTAAAACAATACCTCTCTCTTTTTATTTAGTCAAGGATAATATTGAAACTCTGCAACTCCTGCTCTGTTAAAAATTCTGTAAGAAGTTGTCTGGAAAAGTGCTGTTTCAAAGAATCAAATAAAATGCAGATGAGTACCATGTCTTTAATGACAAATGACTACTGAGTACGTCTTTGTTTTAAACAAGGATGAAGCAATCTGCCTTATATGCCTTGAAACTGTCTCAGTATTAAAGGAGTACAATGTTAAAAGGCACTTTGAATTCTGTCACAGGAGCTACTCAGTATATCAAAGAGAGGTGTGAGCGAACAAGATAAACTCTCCTTTAAAAAAATCAATGTTTTCACAGGAAAATAGTTTTAGAAAGCACGTTGAAGAGAACCTGTCAACTGTGAGGACCAGTTATCATGTTGCTAAGTGTATTGCTAAGAGTGGCAAGCATTCACTGCTAGTGAATTCTTTTAAAAATGCATGGTTAAAGTCATGGAGGAAATATGCCCTGATAAGATATCTTGTATTAGATGTGTCAGCTTATCTGTATCTACAGAACGGGGAGAAGAACTGCATATGTCACTGATTGTCAAGGCAAAAAGTTTTGACTTTTCCCCCTTTTGCATTAGATGAAAGCAATGAGACTAGACACTAATATTGATTGGGGGACAGATTCAGTGATGCACTGCAAAAAAAATTTACTACCTACTCTGTGGGCTGGCCAAATCTGCAGGTGGAGCCAAATCTGTGGGCGTGGCCAAACATCCTGCATTATGGTCTATGGAGGTGGGCGTGGCCAACCAAGTGGGCGTGACCTGGGAAATTTCCACTACTGGTTCTGCAGAATCTGACAGAACCTGCTGCAGTGCATCACTGGACAGATTCCAACTTCAGAAGTGCACTGTAAAATATGAAAGGCAGTACAACTGCAGTTGAAACATATTCTTGATGGTGTGTGAATCAGTAAAAATTCTTGGTCTAAGTGGGGAAAACTGAGAAGAATCCCAATTGGGGGTGGGAGCAAAACTGGTGTAGCTCCCAACCAAATTCATTGCATCATCCATCAGCAAGTCTTGTGTAGTGAGGTTCTTCAGTTGGAAAGAGTGGTCTGATGTAGCTCCAGGAATCCATGAAGAGGTAATGAAATTAAACACTGTGCTTCCCAACCAATTTCATTGCATCATCCATCAGCAAGTCTTGTGTAGTGAGGTTCTTCAGTTGGAAAGAGTGGTCTGTAGTGTTGTATCTAGCATTAATGCATTAATTATATCAGGCATTGTGGTCTTTCTCGTCTTCAGTTTCACAATTTTCTCACAGAGACAGATGCAGAATATGGAGATGTATTGTACCATCCAGAAGTCAGGTGGCCTAGTAGAGGCAAAGTCCTGAAACATTTCCCCCTATATTCATAGTGAAGTTGATGTCTTCTAAAGGGGAAAGAAAATTGTCAAGAAGTACTTTCTGACCCTGGATAGATTTTTTATTTGACTTATCTAAATTGACCTCATAGAACAGTGATGGTGAACCTTGGCACTCCAGGTGTTCTTGGACTTCAATTACCAGAAGCCCAAAGCAGCACTCCTGCTGGTCAGGGCTTCTGGAAATTGAAGTTCCAGAACACCTGGAGTGCCAAGGTTCGCTATCACGGTCATAGAACATCTGAACACATTGAATCTAAGATTGAGGGAAAGAAAAGCTGCTTTGTGAGACATATTTTGAACATACCTGTCAACCTTCCTGGATTGGCCGGGATTTTCCAGTTTTCGGCGCCAATTTATGCCATTTCCCGCCCCGCGCTGCCGAAACCCCAGAATTTAGTAAATGGCAAGATGGTGGAGATGCAAAAATAACAAGAAATCCATCTGAAAACAAAGTTCCTTTACTGCATGAGTGAGAAAACCAAAGCCCACTAGTACAAAAGCTTTTCACTGCCACTTCTTCACGGGTTTTCTCAAGTTAGGTATAATCATAAATGATTTTCATAAACTTTTAAACGCGTCGTGGCCTCTTAGTAAATTCTTTAATGCACTCGACGTACAGCGGCAGTGAAAAGCTTTTGTACTAGTGGGCTTTGGTTTTCTCACTCCTGCAGTAAAGGAACTTTGTTTTCAGACGGATTTCTTGTTATTTTTGAAACCCCAGAATTTGGCAGCAGGGGAAAGGAGGTACTGCACAGGCAGCAGGGGAAAGGAGGTACTGCACAGCCCTTCTGCGCAGGTCGCCTTCTACGCTTGCATAGAACCCTTCTACGCTTGCATAGAACCCTTCTACGCATGCGTAGAAGGCTACGCATGCATTAGAAGGGGGCTACATGAGCGTAAAAACCTTCTACGCATGCATAGAAGGTGACCTGTGCAGAACCGGAGCCAGAGCCACAGTTGACAGGTATGATTCTGAATTGAAAGCTTTTGAAGCAAAACTAAATGTTGTGAAGCAAAATAATGAAAATAACTTTTCAAACCTTTCAGGCTACATGAACTACAATTTGAAAAGGACAGGGATTTACAATTCATTGTTGAAAGACACATCAAAGCACTGAATCTTTTGGTGTAGACAGAAAGAGCCTCTTTAAAGATTGTGGTATTTTTGAGCCACAATCGGGTGTACCCTGGTAATGGCAACCTTGTCTTGCTGGCTAATTTTTCTCATACTAGGTCAGGCAAAAGGAACTGCAGAATTAACTCCCCAAAAGGTGCCTTCATTTTGACAGTTTCACCTCCAGCCTAGACATAGAAGAAGAAGACTGAATCTTTTGCAGGTGGAGTTCTAGAACAGATTCACTGATTGCCATAAGCATGGAAAGGAAATAAGAATGTTTCAGAATTCACTTCAAGTAGCACCAGAAGATGCAAGTAACTTTTTTTCAGATGGAACTGAAAATTGATTTGCAAGCCAGTGATCATCTCAAAGACTTTTACAAAGAAAATAGTCTGTTAGATTTCTTTTCTGGTCTGCCTGCTATATTTATCAAACTAAAGGAATTTGCTGCAGGCATGCTCACAGTCTTTTGCACTGCATACATCTGTGCAGAAACTTTTTTCCAGAAGAAAATTATGAAATCCAAGTGTAGGTCAAGATTTACAGATGAAAATTTACGTGACATTTTAAGGGTGTTCGTCATAAACCTTGACTTGGACATTAATATCTTGTCTAACAGAAAACAGCCACCAAAATCACAGTGACTAGGTAAACATTTGTAAATACTGTAGATAAAATGATTCCATAGTAAAACATTGTTTAAAAGTGGAGCGCATTCAAGTAAAAATTTCTTCATTGACCCCTGAATGTTTACTTTTGATCTAAATCAGTAGGTTAATAATTTTGTTAATTTTTCATTTAAGACATGGACCTGTTTAGATACTGAGCACTCTATTGTGGTCCCTATGCCCCAGAAGGTTTGGGGCAACTGGTCTCTGGTCTAGTTTTATTGAGGTTTTTTTTGTGTGAAGACTTTCGCTTTGACTTTGTGTGTGATCGCACAGGAAAATAGATTGCAATATGCACCACTTATGGAGTGATTGTAAATATGATAAACATGTAATTTGATTAATCAACTGGTTCTTTTTCGTCATTTATGTTGGTGGAACATCATCCTTCGTTGCCAAACTAATCAAAGCTACTAATATAACTTTGCATGTTGCACAGAAATTTTTTTTCTCTCTCTCTCTCAATGTTGTGGCCGTGGGTGATTATGGGTGATGTAATCCAAAGAACCTTTTGTGAAATTTGGTCAAATTATTTTTATGTAATCTGGAAAAAAATGGGCTGCACTTTGTGAAAACAGCTCTGTAGTTTTTGTAGGCAACTAGCACCCTACCCCAGTGATGTTGAACTTTAACACTCCAAGTGTTCTTGGACTTCAATTACCATAAACTCAAGTCAGCATTCCTGCTGATCAGGGCTTTGGGGAATTGAAGTTCAAGGTTTGCCGTCACTACCCTAACCTCTACAATGTCTCTTGCATTGTTCTCTCCTTGCCATATGATCACCATGGCTAGGCTGGGCTGGGACAAGAAGGAACATTCATCAAGCTGTACCTGCACTGGTTGGGTTTCTATGCCAGCATCAGTGAAAATCATCTCTTGCATGAGTGACAAACTCTCCTAGTGAATCCTGTAAGCTGCTGTCCTTCATGCCTCTCAGTTGACATATACTGTATATTTCCAGCTTCCATTATTCACGATGGCCAAATATGAAAGCAATGGAACACATGTGGGAGAGGCACCTCTATGCACAGTCAGCCATCTGTTATTTTAAATGCAGCAGCTGCCACTGCCAACAAGACAAACCACTGTTCAGTCTTAAAAAGCGACTTCTTATTGAACTGGCAACTAAGGCAATGAAACCATAAATGGTTAGTTATGCAAAAACTCGCTTCTAGTCAATTCAGACTTGGCTTCATATTTTAAAACTTTTTTCAGGTAGTGTGTGCATTAGGATGAAGTCAATTCTCTCCCTGATCTTAATGCAGGAAAATCCCTTCTGATGAAGCTGTGTGCTCTTCACATGTGTGTCATTTATACTGGCACTTTCTTCAATTGCACTGTATGTATACAGGGCATGGCATCAACTCTTAAAGAGAATTGCTGAGATCTAAACCTGCAAACCTAGAAGTGACACTTTTAGATGTGGTTGGTATTTCCCAATCAACACTGAACATTTTTAAAATAAAAATCAATAAAGTTACTGATCCTTTTACATTTTTTATAAGAATTTAATCAAGAGCAAGGCACTAATGTGAAAGACTTTTCACAAACAAACATATATTGCATTCCAGGACTGACACCACAAGTGCAAACTCACTTTTATCATTCTTGCAAGAATGGTGCTCAACACATAAAGCAAATGAGAGCTCAGAAAAGTTACTTTTTTCCTACAGCTTTGGGAGTCCTTGAGACAGCATGCCGGAGCGATAAAGTAACTTTTTTGGAAATTTAGTTTGGCAGCCCAATCCAGAATGTTAACACTGTCCGCAATAGGTTTGGCAAAAGTGATATGTGCATTAAAATGTATCAGAACCTGCTAATACCAAACATTGCATAAATTCTATTGCATAAATTGGATTCATTTGTTAACTTTATGAAAACTGTATATTTCTGGTATTTTTTGGTTGCCTTTTTTATTTGTAATTGTATTATATTATGTATTGCATTGTATGATATTATGTTTGCATTATATATTTTATATATTTCTGTTGTATGCTGCCTTGAGTCGCACTAGTGCTGAGTAAGGCAGGATATAAATTTAATTAAATAAATAAATAGGCTGAATTATGCCAGCAAGCTGCAACTAGAGCTGTCACACTGAAGCAATGAAACTTACAGAGGAACTGACTTACCAAATCCTCACTGATGCAGGAAGCCTACTCTACTTGGGACTTAAGATGCTAAGCATTGGTGGCAGCAGCAGTGGCTGCTATCCATATCCAAGTATACATTTTTCCTGGAAATCATTTTCACATAAATGACAACCAGGGGGAAAATTCCACTTGTATGAATTTGTTTAAGGTGGATCGTAGCTTGCCATGAAATGACCCACACACTGTGATCTTGGAGCTATCTCCTGCATCACGTATGAAATGAGACATGCAGGATTTAACACTGGGACTACAATGGACTGCCACAGCTTTGAGGATATTAACAAGGTGAGCCTTCACAACTAGTCCATCTGACATAGCCCCTTCTGCCTCCATGACCATTGGGAATCAGAATAGTGAAATGGTTCCTTCTTTGCTCATTTTGCCATTGGGCCCAATATGATGGTTTCCAGTGGCATTTCCTCCACTGAGAGGACCATCACCCCACCTAAAGTGGGCTCATCCGTCCATAGCCATTGGCCCCTTTAGGGAATCAGGCTATTTACCACTGCCCAACACTCAGCATTGAGTCGCTGGCTGTACGGTCTACTCCATTACTGTAGCGGGATGTCCAGCCAGACAAGAGTTCAACCATAATCTTCCCCCTCTTCTCTGCCATTTGCTCTGACATTCAAAAGACTTAGAAAATGGAGGAAGATGGGGAGTCACTTGTCTTCTGTGGTCACCTAGTCATTGTCTTCCCCACGCAAGGGAGACAGATTATAATTCTGTTCAAAATATAAAAATCATTTCCACCTTAAAGAGATTCTAGGTTTTGAGCAAATAACTGATTGAGCTGAAGTGAAGCTTAATGTTTTACAAGCTGTTATTTGTGTAAAGGTCACTGAATTTACAGCATATGAAGGAAAATGTTGTATTTTCAAAGGAAATCTGCTCTAATGCGGACTAGTAGAAGCTGTTTGGTCTTGATCTGATCCTATTGCTATTGAAATTAATGGAAAGTTCCTTGGGATCAAGGCACAGCTCCATTGCTATTAATGTCTAAGCCTCATGTCTAATATTTCTCATGATCTGGCTTCCATTAGTGAGGTTATATGAAAATCAGCTGGAAAAATGTTTAACAGCATTTCACGTCTTATACTGCACTAGATGAAGGACCTCATTGTTGATAAGTGACCAATCCTAAAACACTAAATCTCACTCCTTTTAAGCACTGACAGGATTTTTGCATTCACAAGCATGCACAGGGAAGCACAGAGGCTTAAATAATTACTACAGGTTTCCCACTGTTTACTATTTTCTCTTCCTTTCAATGTGACAGTATAGTCAGCATGAAAACTCTTATCTAAGCAGTGCTGTGTTTTCCCAACTTTCCTTTTCTTATCCTCTACCTCTTCTTTTGTTAAAGATAAGCCTTCTTGTTCAGAAGTAACTAAAGTCCCAGTGTAAGACGATCAGCTCACTAATAGCTGCTACTAACATAAGCCTCATGTAAAATATGTTCAGTAATCTATCTTCCATTTGTAACGTCATTTGCAGAATTTATAAGTAAGCATATGTTCAAGGCTTATTTACCTAAACCGGCCTATAGCTTTACCACTGAGAAGGATTATTTGTGACATCAACCAATGCAGAGGATTTTTTAAAAGTCTGGGAATACATCTTTTTAAAGAGGAAGAGAAATGTCATAATCCAGCCCAACCCTCTTGTTTTAAATAAAACTGCCCTCTCCTGTCTTTCACAATTTGAGTCCCATCATCCGGTACTAAGATGTTTGTGGTTTTAAAAAAAATCACTTTCACTTTCTTCATACTATGGAGTGAAAATGTAAGCAACTACTGCTAAATTAGCATTCTCAGCTTGTTAAGCTGTGTATTCATGCATTTGTTTGCATTAGAATTGACTTTTTGAAATCAAACGAAGTGATTTATACTGATTTGCCTTCAAGAAGATTGTCTTTATAAAGTGATTCCAAATTAATAAGCATGCAAATCAGAATCACATCCTTTTTTTCTCTTGTTCTTCAGAAGGTTTTATGGTGTGTTTGTTTGTTTTTCATTTTTAAATGCTAGTATATAGAGTTTTAATGGAATGATCTACCCTGTCCTCGTTCCTTCTGCCCCATTTCTACTGCATGCTGTCAAACACAACTAGAGTCTCATTGAATGCTGGATAGCAATCCTGGCTGGACCTGCACATTATGGTTGGCCTGAATTTTTTGTCAAAAGTAGCAGCCATATATCGCCTTCCTTCTCCTTCATAAAAGGTCACCACCTTTTTGCCTTACTAAACATTAAAGGTAAAGGTTTCCCTTGCTCGAAGGCCAGTCGTATCCGACTCTAGGGTGCAGTGCTCATCTCTGTTTCTAAGCCGAAGAGCCAGCGCTTCTGCAGACGTTTCCGTGGTCATGTGGCAGGCATGACTAGACACCGGAGCACACGGAACGCTGTTACCTTCCCACCGAAGTGGTTCCTATTTATCTACTTGCAATAAACATTACCAGTGGGAAAAATAGAAGGAGATGCGGAAAGAATGTGGAGAAAAGAAGACCCTTTCTTTTGTGTCCTTAAAAATGCACTCCACAATCGGTTAATGAGGAATAAAAATGAATTAAAATTGCACTTTAAGACAGAGGTGTGAATGTTTTGTTTCTCATGTTAGCAAAGCAAGCTATAGCCGAGGTAAATTGTAGATTCAGGCATTTAGTATCAGACTCCTTAGTGGAAGACATTTGGAAAGAAACTGCCTAAGATAGCAGCTATTAGTGAGCTGATGGAAATGATAGCGATCCTATTTCTATTTGAGTGGAGATGCAGAGATCTATGATTCTCTGAAACAAAGTCAGGGTGACCCCTCTCCAAAATAACTTCAAGAGGAAAGTGGGGGGAAAGGAGGAAGTGACATCAATCCTAAAAAATATCCATCTAAATTGAAGATAAGTCAGCATATATGCCTGACAATGGAGTCGCCAGTCTCCACTAGAGCAGTCTAGGAAATGTAATAAGTCCCTTCCTCTCTTTCCCACCTCTCTTGCACAGATAAGCACCTTTAATGTAAACTGTGTTGCATTCAGTCACCTCAGACATTCTTTTACCAAGCTTATGAATCCAGATTATATTGTATAAACTTTGCAACCTGCGATCACTGTAAAAGATCATTTTTGGCACAAAAATGGAAAATCATACTGTGGAAGCATTCATGTCAGCAAAGGTAAATGTTGTCCTTGCTCGAAAGCCAGTCATATCTGACTCTAGGGTTCAGTGATTATCTCTGTTTATAGCCAAAGAGCCAGCACTGTCTGCGTCTTTAGACATTTACATGAACATGTGGCAGGCATGACTAGACACCAGAGTGCATGGAATACTATTTGCCTTCCCACCAAAGTGGTACCTATTTATCTACTTGCAATTTCTTGCTTAATAATAATAATAATAATAATAATAATAATAATAATAATAATAATAATAATAATAATAATAATAATAATAATAATAATAATAATAATAATAATAATAATAATAATAATAATAATAATGTTTTTATTTATATCTCGCTTCCTTCAGCTCACCCTGGCGCCCCTTCACCTTTTAAGTCCGAAGGCGAAGGGGTGGGGCCAAGGTGGTGGGGGTGGCCGGTGGAGTGGCCTCTTCACCCCCAGCAGGGCCAGGACACGCGGCAGTGGCTCACCCAGGTACCCCCTCAGCTTTTAAATCCGGAGGCGAGGGGGCGGGGCCAAGGCAGTGAGGGTGGCCGGTGGAGTGGCCTCTTCACCCCCACCGGGGCCAGGACGAACGGCAGTGGATCACCTGGGCGCCCCCTCGCCTTTTAAGTGTGAAGGCAAGGGGGTGGGGCCAAGGTGGTGGGGTGGCAGGTGGAGTGGCCTCTTCGCCCCCACCAGGGCTAGGACACACAGCAGCGGCTCACCCAGGCGGCCTTGCCTTTTAAGTTCGAAGGCCAGGGGGTGGGCCAAGGTGGTGGGGTGGCTGGTGGAGTGGCCTCTTCACCCCCAATTGGGCCAGGACGTGCAGCAGTGGCTCACCTGGGTGCCCCCTCACCTTTTAAGTCTGAAGGTGAGGGGGCAGGGCCAAGGCAGTGGGGGTGGCCGGTGGAGTGGCCTCTTCGCCCCCACCAGGGCCAGGATGCGTGGCAGCGGCTCACCCGGGCAGCCTCACCTTTTAAGTCCGAAGGCTAGGTTGGCATGAGTTGGGAAAGAGGTGGGAGCTCTCTCTGTCATGCAGCACTTGGGTCTCAAACTGCTGACCTGCCAACCTTCCAGTTGTCAAGTTCAGCATCTTAATGGAATCCTGACATTGTGGAGCTTTAAACAGCATTTTTAAACATTCCAGTTTTTTTAAAAATATCATAAAATTGTAAAAAGAATCCAAACTTTAGAGCTTTGAGTGATAGAAACATTCTGGAATTGACCACCAAGTAGAGAAAAATTCATGCTGGGAACAAGCAGGTCTTGGAAAATTGGTGCATAGAAATATCATTGCTGTATACAGCAGCTGTAGGTGGTGGAAAAGCAAAGCCTGTACAGTATTAGACATGAATAGGATGAGGAAACAGAAATCAACCTGTTAGTTTTGTCATGCTTTCACAGCAATCATTGTTGTAAAACAAAGCTTACATAGAATGCAGGTAAATGTATAAGTATATCATAGCTCTTCAGCTATGAAACAGAGATGAGCACTGAACCTTAGAGTTGAATATGACTGGCTTTCAAGCAAGGGTGACCTTTACCTTTATATAAGTATAACGAATAATTCACAAGAGGTCCCCTGTTTATCTGAGGTACGCATTAGTAAAGTAAAGTAAAGGTTTCCCTTGCTCGAAAGCCAGTCGTATCCGACTCTAGGGTGCAGTGCTCATCTCTGTTTCTAAGCCGAAGAGCCAGCGCTGTCTGCTTCTGCAGACGTTTCCATGGTCATGTGGCAGGCATGACTAGACACCGGAGCGCACGGAACGCTGTTACCTTCCCACCGAAGTGGTCCCTATTTATCTACTTGCAATTTCTTGCTTTCGAACTGCTAGGTTGGCAGGAGCTGGGATGAAGACAGGAGCTCATTTCCGTCCTGCAGTACTCGGGAATCAAACTGCTGACCTTCCGCTTCCCAGTCAGCGTCTTAGCGACTTGAGCCACTGCAGTAGGCATTACAAGGGTAAAAAGTCTGTTGAACTGGTACCGCAGATGCTGCTTTACATTCATATTTAGACCAACCTGTGACAAACAGTTGTGTTTGTGCTACCAGGAAGTGAGAGAGAAGTCTGTGAGATTTAAATGTGAAAAGCAAACCACCTGTGAGAGCACTAACTGGGAAAAGGCAGAGATTCTATCTGCTGCTGGGCCTCAAACAGAAAAATATCTTGGATCAACCCTGTCATCCTCATTGAACTGTCAATTAAATGCTTTCTCTTTTTTTTCTATCAGATGCATCTCCTGTGCAGTAGAAGACATTTTATGCAGAGCCTATGGCAGTGGTGGCGAACCTATGGTATGTGAGCCAGAGGTGGCACTCGGAGCCCTCTCTGTGGGCACCCATACAGTCACCCCAGCACAGAGTTCACCCCAAGCCTCTGCCCAGCAGCCCAATGGGAGTGCTTCCTCCCTCCCCCAGCACAGAGTTTTCCCCACCCCTCTGCCCAGCAGCCCAATGGGAGTGTTTCCTCCCTCCCCCAGCACAGAGTTCACCCCACTCCTCTGCCCAACAGCCCAACGGGAGTGCTACCTCCCTCCCCCAGCACAGAGTTCACCCCACCCCTCTGCTCAGCAGCGCAATGGGAGCACTTCCTCCCTCTGCTCAGCAGCCCAGTGGGAGTGTTTACTTCCTCCCCTGTTGCTGTGTTGGCACTTTGTGATAGATAATTGTTTGGGGGGGTTGCAGTTTGTGCACTCAGTCTCTAAAAGGTTTGCCATCACTGGCCTAGGGAAACAATTTCTTTGTGTTACAAATTTCATAATCCTCTAGCCAGCCAACATAGACTGTGACCATCCTACCTGAGTTCTAGTCCACAAATAGGTAATTTTGCTTAGAGTGGTTATGTGGCCAGCAAAAGCAGATATTCTAGTTGCTTGGGTTGGTAAAGGGCCTCATCTTATAACTTATAGCCAGTGATGCACTGCAGCAGGTTCTGTCAGGTTCTGCAGAACCGGTAGCAGAAATTCCCCAGGCCATGCCCACTTGGTTGGCCACATCTACCTCCATAGCTCATAATACAGGCTGTCTGGCCACGCCCACAGATTTGGTCCCACCCACAGATTTGGCCCCACCCACAGAGTATGTAGTAAAAAATATTTGCAGTGCATCACTGCTTATAGCATGCTCAGAGGCACTGCCAGATAAGAAACTTGCTGTGTGCTGTTAGTTCCATGAAACTTTTCTCTTTAATTGAGATGGCTTCCTTTATTTGAAAGAACTAAAGGTGGATGGGTGGTGGCAAACAGACTAATGCATACGTCAGGGGTTCCCAACCTCGAGTCTGTGGACCGGCCATGGCCCATGGCACCATTTCATGTGGCCTGATGCCACCGCCCCTGGAAGTGGAAGTGGACATGTTTACGTCTGCCATAAAACATGCCCACACATGCATAAACACAACTGTGGCTTTCGTAAATGCGGAAGTGGGTGCATTTACAACAGCCATAAATGCACCAGCTTCCACTTCCATGGTCAGGCCTGTGGCATAAAAAGGTTGTCCACCCCTGGCATAGAAGGTATACAAACAGAAACTTTGCAAAGTATCCTTTAAGTCACCAGCTCAAGACCCTGCAATATCACTGTGGGAAAACTTTGTCATAATGAGATGTGTGGTACATACTGTACTAATGTTTTCTCCATGTCCACATTTCACTGTCTCCATAGGCTTCCATATTTGCTTTGACTTGAGAAAATAGGCATTGAGAAAATGGTTTTCTTTCACACCTCTGCTTCTGTTCTCATGCCCTCTGGATGACCTGCCAAATGAGGCTAAGGCAATCCCCAGACTAAATTTATGTTAGGCCAACACTCAACTTTAGACACCTGGAGCTGGGAGTATGAATTGAAAACACTTTGCTCATTAGTCAGATTCTTCAAAGACATCTCAATTATCATTCTACCAATTAGTAAGGTATTTTCTTCCCATAGTACCAATTAATTAGTTCTTCTGTTATCATTTTGCCCATTAAGAAGGAATGCATTGTGGTTCTGGTTGGTATGCAGGTCCCAAAAGCAGTGAAATTATATAGGGTCCCCAAATCTTTGTTTGGTATCATACAACTGGTCAGAACCATCCATTGCTATTCTTCAGCAGCTTCTAGCAAGGAGAAAGGTAGCATGCCATATCTTATTTAACATTTTTATACTGTACTGTCATTTTGGACCATATTGCAGCTCAATCATACTATCTTATTATTAAAAGACTATTTGGCATCAATATCCAAACTACCATGGCATCTGTTGCTAGCTGCCATTCTAATATGATATATAAAGCATTTTCTCTTCTTTTTGGAAAGATTCCTCCATATTTGATCCTTATTAACTCACATGCGTTGAGACAGCTCCTGACAAATGCAGGCTGACCTGTCTGCAGTTGAAAGAGGCTTAAGAACAGTATAGGGACCAATATGGTATAAACAAATATTGCCTAGCAGAATGTTCTAAAGATGGAAAACATGCATATTTCTCTGTATGCTGGTTTGAAGGATCAATATTTTTGAACCATTTAACAATTAAAATTAGAAATTTCTCTATGTAGAATTTTATTTTTGCTAGCTGATAGGAAGTACTGTACATCCAATGCCAGCCTAGCCAGGTGATCCATTTACATGGTCCGTGGTATTCATTCATTCAATTTTAATACCACCTATCTGACATTGACATCTCTCTGATTTTCAAAAACAGCTACAAAACCCAATCAGGTCTAGGCAAAAAATATTTTTAAATTTTAAAATGAACAGAGAAAGGGGTAAACCAGGGTTCCCAACCTCTTCAAGCTGGGGGCCGGGTCATGCTCTCTCAGTCAGCTTTGAGGGCCAGACAGCCATTTTGCCCTGCCTGCATGATGGGGTGGCCTTTTTGTCCCAACAGCTTCAAAGGGGGTGACCATTTTGTTTCTCAAATGCCCTTGGAGGGGTGGGGGCCCACATGAAATGGTACCATGGGCCAGATTTGGCCTGCACACCTTAGGTTGTGAACCCCTGGGGTAAACAGGCAGCAGTCAGTGAGGGCAGAATTCTCATAGGAGCAAGAGGTTCTGAAATGCTTCTTTAGAAAGCTGAGCCTTAGCTAATTTATGAAAAAATCTGTAGGGAAGGGGCCTGATAGATCTGCACTGACAGGGAATTCCAGAGCCATGGGGCCACCACAGAGAAGGCCTTATTTCTGGTTAAACCTTTTGGATCTCCCTTGAGTATTGAATGATGCCGAAAGATGTAGAAGAGTTCACATGAGTGTTTCCTAACCAACATATGTCATCTACCAAAGTGACTAAAGCAGTCTTAGTCTCATACCCACATAAGGATAAATCATACTAAGAGACCTTTTCCTGATTGCTCAGGAATCTTGAAAATGCATTATGCACAACTGTGCAAATCACTGTATAGTTTCAAGTGATAATATTTGAGCATTGATCACCAATGCTGGAAACAGCTATTGAAAAGGGCTGGGGGGGGGGGGATAATTGCATAAAATTAATTTTAGGGTTTAGACATATAGAACCATCTTTTGAAATGCCCAAAACAAATATACAAAGGCTATGTTTTTAATAGGGGTTGCAGTTAAGAAGCTCGCCTTGTCAGCTGGAAGGCTGGCAAGTCAGCAGTTCAAAACCCAGGTACTGCATGACGGATTGAGGACCCATCCCTGTCTCAGCTCTTGGGGATATGAAAGGAGCCTCATTTGGGTATTCCCTGAGCAGAGTTTCTTCTGCAAAAAGCCTTTCAACCCAGAATAATTTCTGACTCAAAATTATTGTAATAGGGGTTATGGATCAATATGCAGTTTCTTATTAAAATGAGATTTCTGACAAGCTTTGTTATGGATGATTAGGAGAGAGTGCAAGGAACATATTTCATATATAAAATAATTGCAGGAAAGAATCAACTTTGGTAGCTTTCTGCATAATTTAAGTGTTGTTGATTCTACATAGCATTTGTTTGTAATAACCCACAAACCAACGTGTCTGTGGTTCCTGAATAAGTCACTTGTAGTTATTCTTGATGTGGCATATTCATGCTTCTGGGTGAATTATTTCTTCATGTCTTATAGAAGGATAGGTAAAGGTAAAGGTTTCCCTTGCTCGAAAGCCAGTCGTATCCGACTCTAGGGTGCAGAGCTCATCTCTGTTTCTAAGCCGAAGAGCCAGCGCTGTCTGCTCCTGCAAACGTTTCCGTGGTCATGTGGCAGGCATGACTAGACACCGGAGCGCACGGAACGCTGTTACTTTCCCACCGAAGTGGTCCCTATTTATCTACTTGCAATGTCTTGCTTTCGAACTGCTAGGTTGGCAGGAGCTGGGATGAAGACGAGAGCTCATTTCCGTCCTGCAGTACTCGGGAATCGAACTGCTGACCTTCCGCTTCCCAGTCAGCGTCTTAGCGACTTGAGCCACTGCAGAAGGATACATGAGGTACAATCAAGGGATATAATATTTTCCAAGCAAATTGCACAGATCCCATTCAAATAACAGCTTAATCACATCTGGAAGATGGCATTATTTAACAAGACTTATCCTTTGTCCATCAGTAAAAGAGTATAGACACTGCAATTACAAATGTACCTGTATATTGATACTGCAGATTTTAAAACTTTTTCGCACTTATTTTCTCACCCCCTCCATATGGGAATACAAATAAGGCGCCTGCGAACAACTGAAGAGGAATAATTTGAGCTGTGGTTGTTAAACTATCACATCTATGTAGATTGAATCTTGATCAATAAGTGAGTGATGACTTTTGATGAAGACAATTGCCATTAATATGAAAAAAGTGAATTATCAAACATTCTTTCTTTCACATTCCTAACATGTTAGGTAAAACAAATAACAGGAGAAAATGAGCTTTCTACCTTTACTTTTCCCACTTATATTCCTCCCAAGTAAAATTGCATCTGGCACTCCAGCATTCCTCTTTCAGCTGCATTTATCTGTGTAAAACTACATGATGCTGAAAGCAAGTAAATGGAGGGAGGAGGTGGTGCAAATTAATGATTTCTATCAGCACGATACAAGTTGGACAGCTGTTATTTTAGGGTATGGGTGCTTCATTTTAGATAAAAGTGCCTAGCAGGAATGGAATGTGCATATGAACATTCTTTCCCAATGAAAGACACTTAGGAAAGACAAGCTGATAAAGACATGTAAATAGGAACATTAAAGATTCTAACAGGAAAGACAAGATTACATTATCACAAATCCCCAAGAAACAATTATTTTAAGAGCATAAGATGTAGACTCATGGGGCAAGGAGAAAGAGAGAGAAGAGGAAACCAACAGTCAGATTGAATCTCATTGAAATCTGTAAGAATTCTGTCACAACTGTTCATAGCAGCTCCAAAACGGTGCATTGGAAAGATAGGCGGACTTTATTCCTCCAGAGAATCAGGATGATTGCCCAGATAGATGTAGCTGGTAAGAATACCATTAACAAGAGGTTCTTGCAGGAAATTGAAATTCCATGCTTTTAAATGAATATGTCATGTACACATGAAAACGATGTTCTTTTTAATATGACAGTTTTAACAATGTATTTATCCAGATAGTAGGAGCTGAAGAGTAGCAAGTAAGGATGTGACTACACAGTGAGAGAAAGGAGCTTTAACTTGTATTATCTCACTGTACAATCACACCAAGGCATTTAGTTCTCTTCAGTATAACTGGTCACACAGGTAGAGGAGAGCAGGGGGGAAGCCTTTTAATTGCAGGTCTATTTGAAGAGTCTGTAAGAGGTAGAATTCAAAGGAACTACTTTAAGAAGTTTTCCTGTCCTGAGTGACTCATTTCCTCCTACTAACTTACCAGCAGGTAGAGCTTGTTAAGCTGTAAAAATGATAATAAACAAACAGAAGCAATGCCCGAGGAAAAGCTGTTTTTAAAAAGAAATGTCTTTTGAGAGAGAGAGAGAGAGAAGTGAATGCTGGGCTGCTTGTGCACATACAGGCTTTTTCATCATCCTTCAAGAGGCAAGAAGTGAGGGGGAAGATGCTTTTCCAGAACATGGCTTTGTGTGTAAACACGGTCACTCAGTTGGTCTTGTTGCATTAGAACATAAGAACAGCCTTGCTGGAACAGGCCACAGCCCATCCAGTCCAGCATTCTGTCTCACACAGTGGCTCACCATTTCCTTCAGGGTATTCCCAAGCAGATGCCTTCACTTGCTTAGGATTCCCTGGAAATGGCATTGAGAGATATCCTGCCTATCTCTCCAACTCGGTGGTTGTCCTTAAGTATCCATAATTATAGCCATTGATACCCTTGTCCTCCATGAACTTGTCTAATCCTTTCTTAAAGCTGCCAAGACTGACAGCTGTCACCACTTCTTCTGGCAGGGAGTTCCATAGACCAGTGATCCTCTGGGTGAAAAAGTACTTTCTCTTATTTGTTTGAGAACTAGTACCCAAAAGTTTCGTGGAGTGTCCCCTAGTTCTAGTGTTGTGCGATAGGGAAAACAGTTTTTCCTTATCTACTTTGTCCACACCGTGCATGATTTTGTAAACTTCAATCAGGTCACCTCTTAGACGTCGTCGTTCAAGAGTGAAGAGGCCCAACCGTTGCAGCCTCAGATGGTAAGGAAGGTGTTCCAGTCCCCTAATCATTCTGGTTGCCCTCCTCTGCACTTTTTCCAGCTCCATAATATCCTTCTGGAGGTATGGCGACCAGAACTGTACACAATATTCCAGATGGGGCCTCATCATAGGTTTATAAAGAGGCAAAATGACACTTGCTGACTTATTTTCTATACCCTTCCTAATGATCCCTAGCATTGAGTTTGCTTTTTTCACTGCTGAGGCATTCATTCACATGCTTTGAACCAAAGTGAAAGAAATTGACTTTTTAAAAGTAGAAGGGTCTCCGGTGAGGAGGAAAAACTGTGGTTTGGGACTGTGAAACTCCAGGTTGATTCACATTTCCCATTAGGCCATGTGATCAATAGGAAAGCATGGATCATCTTTCCTCAAATCTGTAGTTTTTCCCCACATTTTTCCTAAGGGTCAAGTTCTTTATTGTATTCTGATGATTTTCACTCAAAATCAAATATTTTTAAATCAATCTCTAATTTTACCCCTTGTAAAAAGAAATGTAGCATTCTGGAATATACCAGAAATCCTGAATCCACAACTAGGCTCTTCAAAACAGTGGAGATTTGATGAGTGAACTCCTCCGTAAGATCTACTTATTCAGGCCTATTCTAGTTGTGCCTTACTACTGGATTTCAGCCATTATCATCTGCATAATAAGTTGAATCTTCATGTTTTCCAGATACATGAGTAAGATAATTACTGGTTCAAGGTATCTTTGTGCAAAAACTAAAGAAAGATCTGCCTGGCTATTTGACATTTGGGGGTTTGTAACTTGTCAACAGGGACTGCAGTGGCTCAAGTGGATACGATGCTGAACTCGCTGACTGGAGGGTTGGAGTTCGATTCCTGGGTACTGCATGACAGAGTGAGCTGCCATCTCTGTCCCAGCTCCTGCCAACCTAGCAGTTCGAAAGTAAGAAATTGCAAGTAGATAAATAGGGACCACTTCAGTGGGAAGGTAAACAGCATTCTGTGTACTCCGGTGTTGAGGCATGCCTGCCACATTACCACGAAAACGTCTGCAGATGCAGACAGTGCTGGCTCTTTGGCTATAAACAGAGATGAGCACTGAACCCTAGAGCCGGATATGACTGCCTTTCAACCTTCACTTTTACTAGCTTGTCAACAGACCAAACTTCCAGACCAAAACATTTTATTTTGATCATTCTTTCTCTCTCACTTGCTTGCACTCTTTCTTTCCCTCTTTCTTACTCTTACTCTTCCTTGCTCTTTTTCTCCATCCTCTGGCTTTCCCTCAGTATCTTGAGATACTGCCTTTCCTTCAGTATCTATTCCTCGAAGAACAGTCTAGTCTAGACAAAAACCTGAAAGGGGCAAAATTCTAAGGACCAGCAGGAGAATGAATTGCAGCTATTTGGGCCCAGTGTGGGGTGATTTGTCTTAGGTGTTTAACCCAAAGAATTTTTCTCACAGGAGGCATAAATAAATGAGATCCTTAACTAGTACCAGAGACTGAGAAATGAGGATGCCATGCAGAGCAGGGGAAAAATGCAAAGAAATGGGTGGAGGAGAAAAGTGAGAAAAGATGGAAGGATCAAATGCTCACAGGTTGTTAGGTTTGCCATTGCTCTGAGGTCATTATATGTAGCTCAGAAAACTTTGTAGTGGCTGAGAGGCTGCTGCTGGTTGTGTTTGCGGCACAAAGATCTGTGTGAACATAGAAAAGTGTTTTCTGAAGCCCTCAAAGTATGGCATCACTTAACCTTCATGTAGTTTTTTAAAAATTCAACCATTTCATATTTGAACTGGAGTTCTAAGAAAACTTGCTTAACAAAAAGCAAAGGAATGATGATTTGATGTTGGGGAAAGTTCAGAGAAATAGGTATTGCCTCATCTCTTTGGAGTTTATTGACAAAGAGGAAGACTGCAAGCATAAGAAACTTGAAAAGAAAATTATGCTTTTAAAAAATATTTCCTTTTGTGCTATAGTCTTGCTTAGAAGCGTTTTCTGACTCAATCCAAAGTCCAACCCTTCTTAAGGGAAAATAGAAATAGAAGCATCTTCTATATTTGAGGAAAACAAAAAATTGTGTTAGGTTCCTGAGGGGGAAAAATCAGCAATCTGACTCTTATGAAAAGAATGCCTCCTTTGATTTTCCAGTCTCTGCATTGAACAGACATATTATTTCATTTTGTTGCATGTCTTCACAGACTATTACAAGTTGCATCACGCTGCCTAACTATTGGGTGGAGAAAAATTTCCAGTTAATGATATCATTTTGTTATACTGTATATGCATTTATTAAACTTGCTGAAATGCTAGATCCTAGAGGAGTTCCAAAACCCTGAAGTTCAAAATGGAAAACAAGTTTGTGCTTCGGAATCCAAGGAATTGTTTCAAAGAGCCACATCTCTGGGTTGTTGTTGTTTTTTTGACCAAAAGAACTTGAGCCTTATTTATAAAACTACGAGTCTCATCTTTCACCGCGTTCGAAACTGAGATGACCCACAATTCAGAAATAACCCAACTAACTAAATTTACTTTCTATAATCATTACAAAAAAATTCCACAATGACTGGAAAACGTATTATTTAATCATTAAATGCCACATCAAGAACATTAGCTCTTGAGCAAGGAGTAATGCTTCCTGTTGTTTAATTTAATGACTGAGGGGGCAATGGGGATTGGCAACTTCTTACTTACTTAAAATTACTTTTTAAATGGGATACTTTATAATAATTGTTTATTAATAATTAATTGATGTAACAGGTTAATTGTGTACATTTCTCATATTGCATAAATTCCTTTCCAGACATACCATCTGTTAGCGTGTCCTCACAAGTGTTTTCTGATGGGGTCAAAGTTTGCAGCTTTGAACACTGAGCTCAATCCACATCTTCAGAGTGATGGAAACCACTTGTTCAACATGGTCAAAAAATACTGATTTTGGTCGCTAATGTTCTACTTCAGTCCACCTCTCCACTTCTTCTTTGGCTGGACAGTGGGATTCAGCTCCTTAAATTGCAAAGGCTTTAACATTCCACTGTCAATGGAATGGGATTACAGGAGACACTGAGACTCCTTTTCCACAAGAAAGGGAACTAAAAATAAAATTGTCAAGTGGTTTCATTACACAGACAGCTTTCAGAAGACCACCTACATGCATGGATATGGAAAATGTTAGCCTTTTGAATCAACTAGACTCTCGGACAGCCTGACTGTTCAAATGTTGCCAAAGCCTATTTCCATAGTATGGAAAGTTCTGAATGTGAAAGCATCACCCTCAGATAAAGATGAGTTGGCTGGAGACAACCTTTTGGGGCCCTACATTTAGCTGGCTGCTTGCCCCTGGACATACCTCCACTCTTCTTAGGGGTCATCCTAAAACTCTATAATGTCACCTGCCAAGAACGGATGAAACTATACAGGGCTGTGTGACCAATGCAAGGCCAAACTATCCCCTCACTGAGCAAAAAAAATAAGTGAAGCCCCAAACTCCCTTGCTCAAATCACTGAACTGTACAGTTATGAAACCAGGAGGGGGTACCCATCTGTCTAGGGGGGCACAATACCACCTACTCCCTGGCCTACTGTTCACCACATATACTGGGAGGAAGGGGGTAGCAGCACAGGCTCCCATGCCCAAATGCACAGCCCAGGGCTAAGGCCTTTCATCCACCCCCCATCTAATACCTCTCCTCCTCCACTTTCTTTCTTCTGCTGCTTTTTAAAAATTAATCTCTGCTTTTTCCTCCTCTTTTACCCCTCAGTGGCACAGATTACCACCACAACCTGCAACTAAGCAGTAGAAAGCCAACGTTATCCATGGCCACCAAAGCTCGAACTACAAGCTCCTGAAAGCCAGAAACTGGGAGGGGGGAGTGTACAAACCACCTCCAACCAGCACCTGAACTGTGCGCTCTACCACCCCCACCACCCACCATACTCCTCCATGCCACAAAAATAGGAAGCCACTTTCACATAAGCTGCTAGTCCCATTCCCACTTTGAAAGAGCCTCCGGGTAATTCCCCACCCTAGAGCCAAATGGCAAATGCCTATTGGCATTGGCCTATGGCCAGATTTCCTTCCCAGTCTGGAGAGGAAAAGAGCTTCACGCTCCATGGAAGCTGCTCTTGTGATTAGTCTTGAAAATAAAAAGAAAGGAAAGGATGGAAGGAAACAAACCTAAATATAACTTGAGTTCCTTAGTGATCCTTATATAGTTATAATGCCAGCATTAAGTGGCAAACAGTAGCACCTGTTCAGAAATGGAAATAAATTATGAAAGGGGGTTTGGTTTTGAAATAACCTATTCTGTAAACTCTGGATGCAGTTATTCATTAGTACATGTGTAGATTTTGAAGCCTCTAACAGTTTTATTATTGTCACTAGAGGATATTTCCCTGTTATTTCTTGCAGCAAAGAAAACACCACTCAATAGCTATGCTAAAATGTGTGCGTGAAATAAATGATCCAGAGGCTGTGTCTGGAAACATTAATCAAGTCATTCTTTCCTTTTGTGACACTGCTTGCTGAGGGTTATTTGCCGGGCAAGGGCAAATGAAAAGCTGCATTGTGTGGGTAAAAAATATCATTAATTATTATAATGGTGACAACAATAGTATAATAATAAACATTGCAGCTCAATGTACTAGTTATGCGCTACTTCTGCTTATTGTGCCAAGAAGATTTTGCTCCATGAAAAGACCTATTTCTTTAAAGGAGCTTGAACAATGTTCTTCATTTCCTGTATACTCTGGCTATCACACCTCTCCCACCACCCCCACCATGTGAAACACTTCAGATCCAATGTTTAGGATAACAACAACTAACACTTATAAGCTGAGCATCTTTTTTAACAACTGAAAGGCATTTAAAAACTCACAAAGACATGTTTTAAAAAAGCATGTTATTTGCTTTTGGAGGAATGGATGGAACAGTAGAACAATGGAACCAAGGCTTTCAGAGTTGAAGCCCTAGGACACGGGTGCCCAAACTATGGCCCAGTGGCCGGATCCATCCCCTGACACCAATTCATTCGGCCTGCAAAGCCCTCATCGCTCATGGAAGTGGAAGTAAAACGTGCCTGTACATGCACATTTTACTTTTGCTTCTGGGAGCGATGAGGGCTTCGTGGACCAGATGAATTGGTGTCGGGACGGATCCAGCCATAGTGACCAGCCCCCTGAACCACGTGACCAGCCCATGGTCCAAAAAGCTTAGGCACCTCTGCCCTAGGATTTTCAGAGGAGCAGGCAGAGACTTTGACATCATCTACCACTCTTGGCTTTTCTGTTCTGTCTGAGCTTGGCTGCAATCCTTACTGTAGTAGGGAAGAAAATTGATATACATAATAATAATTTCATGTCAGGGATTATTCTGGGTTGAAAGGAATTTTGCAGAAGAAACTCCGCTCTGGGAACGTCCGAATGAGGCTCCTTTCATTTCCCCAAGAGCTAGGACAGAGACGGGCGCTAAATCCATCATGCAGTACCTAGGTCTCGAACTGCCGACTGGACAACCTTCCAGCTAACAAGGCGAGCTTCTTAACTACTGAGCCATAAATTCTAGCAAGCTTTCCTTGTTATAAAAAAAGTACTTGAGGGAGGTTTGGCCTTGAATGGGCAATAAAGAACCATTATCATTAAAAGAGACTTATTCCTTATTTGTTAATCGGGCTGCTTGCATTTGTGGGCTCTCTTTACACAGGGTATATGGGTATGGGTTGTCATGATGAGTACCTGCACTTCCAAATTCTATACCATACATTCCATTTGTAACAACAGCAAAAGTTCACATATCATATATGATTACTTTTTGGCCCTACACATTCAAAAAAGATACAAAACTCTAAAATGGCTGTGAGGAACAATTTTGAAAAGGTGTATAATAAGGCACTTAACAGCAATCGTGCTACTGCAAATGGTAGGCAAAAGGTAGTGAGCAACCAAATCTAAAGTTCATAAGTCACACTGAATCATCTGAGGTGGGTGTAGCAAATGGAGTCATATAATAATTGAGTTGGAAGGAGCCTATGAGGCATTAGGTCCAACCTCTTTCTCAATGCAGGAATCCAAATCAAAGCAAATCTGACAGATAGTTGTCCAATTTTCTCCTGAATGCCTCCAGGACTCTTATTAATTAGTGTTGCTTCAAGAATAGAGTATAAAGGAATAGTCTACTGCACCATGATTCAAATTAAAAAGTGTGGCATGCAACATCAACTTGGCCATGCAGAGAAAATACTGAATACAGCTAGCCAGTGGTGTCTGGTCCAAGAGGGCAACTGAGGTGTTGTCCCATCTTGAGATCAGAGTCTAATCTTCTAGCTCTCTCCTGACTTTCTCCCTACCAGATACTGTACAGTGGTTAAGGGCCCTACCTATACTCCCCTTTCACTTCGCTCCCATTGCCACACTCTGTGTGAGGAGGGAGAGGGAGTAGGGGGAAGGTAATGGCTGGCTGTCATCTGTGATGTTGCCCACCATTGGTTTCTATGCCTTCTATGTCTCAAACTCTAATGTGCACAAGCCATAACTACAGTTAGGTCATTGCCACCACACAGCCCTAGAGCAAGATGGGCAATCTTGGTTGTTGCTGAATTCTAGATGTGCCATGATGCACTCCATGCAAGCACATACAAACACCTCTGTTAAAATTAAGAGTGTCCTGAACTGGGGTCAAGAAATGTCAGCATGAACATCCACGGTAGTCTTCTTCCATATCTAGTCCAAATGTGAAACTGCCAAAATGAAAGCTCCTTTTGGGGAGTTCATTCTGCAAGTTCCTTTCACCTGGCATAGTGTGAGAAAAATTAGTTGGCATAACAAGGTGGCTGTTACCAGGGCACGCCCAATTGTGGTTCAAAAGTACCACAATCTTTGAGGAGGCTCTTACTGTGTAGCAGTAAATTCAGCAAAGAGTTTAATGCCATCTTCAAAACAAACAAAAGTGCTGTAAAATTGGGAGGAGTTTGTAAAGGCAAGGCTTCCTGGAACAAAAAACACTGTTGGGGATCCCAGCAAAAACCCTGGAAAAGAAGGCAGGTCTTATGTTAGGGAACCTGCAAGTGATAGGTAGCTGTAAATGTGATGAATAATCTATTTGAAGGCGACTAGTGCAATTCACTCCAGCTCACACTGCAATAAATCTCAGTCTTAAAAATGCTGCTATACTTTTGGTTTAGCTTTGCTAAAAGAAACAATTATTTGGATCACCTTTTGGCACATCCAGGGCACAGTCTGGTACATTCTATTTGTTGATGACCAGATGATGTACACCACACTGTGAACCAGACTGACTCTACTTCATGCTCAGTCCAGACCTTTTCAGTCCAGAGCAGAGTTGCTCTTTTGCTTTGAGCGGGTTGGTGTTATTGGGACCCATCAGACAGAACAATTACTTTAAAGGGTCACTTTAAAGATCACAGACAGCAAGTGATTCTTCTTGTTGCTATTCAACGTGATTTTACAGCTTTTACATGTTGGTCCAAGGTGTGGAAAAGAGGGATGGGACCTCCTCGCAGCTGTGGGAGACAGTCCTCGGGCTGACGGTGGTCTTTGGCCCGGCAGCCCACGGCCCTTAACCCCTCTCCGCAGGGGATGGGAAAGGAGGGTGGGGCCCCTCCGCAGCTGCGGGAGACAGTCCTAGGGCCGATGGTGGTCTTCAGCCCGGCGGCCCATCACCTGTTAATTACCAGTTAATTTGATGGGAACATATCACTTTCAGGAATTTGCAGAATGGTATGGATGTGTCCTGAAAACTATCACCAAACAAAGCAATCAAATTTGCATAATCCTGCAGTTGAGAGAAGCCCATGCTGTGACAGTAAAACACTTAGAATTTGTTTTTCCAGTCATTTTATACGTGCTGCAGGAGATGGCTCCAAGATCACAGTGTGTGGGTCACTTCGTAGCAAGATGGGATCCACCTTAAACAAATTCACGCCTGTGACATTTTTCCTGCTTCCGGGAAAAAATGCATTTTTGGATACGAGTTTCAGTCTACATAGGCTACATCAAGCATCTATCTCTAGCCTAAGAAACAACAGACTCTTGAATTTCAAGTGAGATTAGGACAGATTAACAGGAGCACAAAACTGAGATATGGGGGATCTTATTAACTCTAGAAATCCTATCAGGCAACAGAAAGTGTGGCTTTTGTTGGACTGCTAATTTATTTATATATTTACCTATTTGAACTTGTATGCCACCCCTTCGCCCCAGGGTGACTCTGGGCGGCTCACAATCATACATAAAAGACATAAAAAACATCCATAAAAACCATTTTAAAAGACCAACCCATTTTTAAAAAACCACCACCCACCCATCAGTAAAAGAGGGACAGATTATTTTAGAAGAGCCAATGGGCAGGGGCCACCTCCCCGTCAACTCCCCACACCTGCCCTGCCAGCCAGGTTTCAAGGTATTTCCAGAAGGGCAACAATTCTGTCTGCAGCCATAGTTCTACCGGCAAGAGGTTCCACAGGGCTGGAGCGGACACAGAGAAGGCCCTCCTCCTCATGCTAGAGAGACGGGCCCCTCTAGCTGATGGCACAGTTAGGGAGCCCCTCCGGTCCGCTCTGGTTGGATGGACAGACACTCTTGGGGAGACGCAGTCTCTTAGGTATCCTGGCCCACTACCATGTAGGGCTTTAAAGGTCATCACCAGCACCTTGAATTGCACCTGGAGGCAAACTGGTAGCCAGTGCAGCTCCCGGAGCAGAGGTGAGGCATGGGCACAACACCCGCACCCCATCACCACCCAGGCAGCCACATTCTGGACCAGCTGCAGCCTCCAAACGGTCATCAAGGGCAGCCCCATGTAGAGCGCATTACAGTAATCTCTTCTTTCCAGGCATGCTGTTCTGTCTCCCCCGCTCACTCCCTTTTCCCTGTCGGGAAAACACTCACTGTAAGGTATATCCGAAGAGTAGTCTAAGTCCAGTCCAAAGTTCTAATTCCAGAGTTTCCAAAGAGTCAAGACGCCACAGTACCAAGCAAGAGCAGGGAAGCTAAACGTTGTCCGTCACAGAGCCACACCCAGCGTCCTGGTTTCTTATATGCCTCCTTGGATGTGGCCAGATGCTTCCTGATTACCTGCGGCCCCTCCTTCCTCTCAGCCTCTGTAGACAATGCTTTGCCCTGCTTCGATGCCTAGCGTCCAGCCAAGCCTCATCCACAGAGCTGTCTAAACGCAAAGACTGCTGTTAGAGGACATCCTCGTTGACATCCTGCTGCTGCAGTTCCAAGGGAGGCTGAGGCAGTGCTGGGGGGGGGGGAATTGCTGAGAAAGAGGGTCCTGTCAGCTCCTCCCCTTCATCCTCAGAGTCTTCATCCCCAAGGTGGGCTGGTTCGGGGGCCAGAGGTGGGCCGGGGGCCGGAGTCATAACACTATCCCCCACCACAGGACCCTTCCCCCGGGGCCGACGGTCCGGATGAGGCCGTGAGGGAAACTGGGTATGGAACGAGTGGATGAGATCGGGGGCATGAACGTCGACGGCGTCCACCCAGGTAAAGTCTCCTGCCACTCGACCAGGTATTGGAAGCGGCCCTTGAGCCAATGAGAGTCACGGATGCTGGCAACCTCGTATTCCTCTGTGCCATCCCTGTCAGGCATGGGTGGCGGGGCTGGGGCGCCCGGGCACCGGAGGGGACATGCCGGGGCTTCCGGTGCCAGGAGGGACCGGTGGACCTGTCAACTTTTGGATTTGAAAATAAGGGAAATTTTGGCCACACCCCTCTGTGGGTGTGGCCAAATCTGTGGGCGTGGTCAAATATAGTCATGTGACTTGCCGGGCTCTAGTCATGCCTGCCACATGGACGTGAAAATGTCTGCAAACACAGACAGCACTGGCTCTTTGACTGTAAATGGAGATGAGCACTGCACTCTAGAGTTGGATACGACTGGCAGATTTGACTTTCTTAGGATCAAAAATCGCTGTAGATGGTGATTGCAGCCATGAAATAAAAAGGCAACTGATGCTTGGGAAACAAGCTATGAGAAACCTGGGAAACATAGTGAAAAGTAGAGGCATCACCTTGCAAACAAAAAATTGCATCGTCAAAGCAATGGTATTCCCGGTGGTAATGTATGGGTGTGAGAGCTGGACCATTAGAAAGGCTGAGCGAAGAAAAATAGATGCCTTTGAAATGTGGTGTTAGAAATAGGTTGGTCCTAGAAGAAATCAACCACGACTGCTCACTAAAGGTCAAATAGTAAAGATGACGCTAAAGTACTTTGGACATCAAATGAGAAGGGAGGATTCACTTGAGAAAGCCTTGAGAAAGCCTTGATGCTGGGAAAGGTGGAGGACAAAAGAAGGGGGTGGCCAAAAATAAGATGGCTAGATGGTATTGTAGATGCAATGGGCACAAAGCTGTGTGGGCCAAAGAACCCTTTCCCCATCTTCTTGGGGGACTTTTGTTTTGTTTTCTTTCTTGTTTACTCGGTGGCTTAAGTGACTAAGATGCTGACTGGGAGGCAGAAGGCCAACAGTTCGATTCCCAAGTACTGCAGGATGGAATGAGCTCCCGACTTTGTCCCAGCTCCTGCCATCCTAGCAGTTCGAAAGCAAGAAATTGCAAGTAGATAAATAGGGATCACTTTGGTGGGAAGGTAACAGCGTTCCGTGTGCTCTGGTGTCTAGTCATGCCTGCCACATGACCATGGAAATGTCTGCAGATGCAGACAACGCTGGCTCTTCGGCTTTGAAACAGAGATGAGCACTGAACCCTACAGTCGGATACGACTGGCTTTCGAGCAAGGAAACCCCACCCCCACCCAATTAGGGTGGAGGAGCAAGGGATTAATATTCTCTCCCTCTCTCTCTCTCTCTCTCTCTCTCTCATATAGTGATCAGGCAACACCCCACCCCCCCCACCCCCAATTAGGGTGGAGGAGCAAGGGATTAATTCCCCCCTCTCTCATATAGTGATCAAGCAACCCCCCCCTCCCAAGTTAACTCTGGAGGTATGGCGACCAGAACTGTACACAGTATTCCAGATGGGGCCTCACCATAGATTTATAAAGAGGCAAAATGACACTTGCTGACTTATTTTCTATACCCTTCCTAATGATCCCTAGCATAGTTTGCTTTTTTCACTGCTGAGGCACACTGGGTTGACACCTTCATTGAGTTGTCCACCAGGACACCAAGGTCCCTTTCCTGGTTTGTCGCAGAGAGTTCAGACCCCATCAGTTTATGTGTAATTGGGGTTCTTTGCCCCAACATGCATCACTCTGCACTTACTAATGTTGAAACTCATTTGCCACTGTTTTGCCCACTCCCCCAGTGTCGAGAGATCCCTCTGGAGCTCCTCACAATCTCTCACAGTTTTCACTACCCTGTATAATTTAGTGTCGTCAGCAAATTTGGCTACCTTGCTTTTTACTCCTACTTCTAGATCATTTATGAAGAGGTTGAAAAGCAGGGGTCCCAGTACTGAACCTTGGAGTACCCCACTCTTTACTTCCCTCCACTTGGAGAAGTGTCCATTTAGTGCTACCCTCTGTTTCCTGTCCCTTAGCCAGTTGCTGATCCAGGACAAGACCTGTCCCTTTATTCCATGACTGGTAAGTTTATTCAAGAGCCTTTGGTGTGGGACCTTGTCAAAAGCCTTCTGAATGTCCAGATAAACAATGTCAACTGGATCCCCCTTATCCACATGCTTGTTGACACTCTCAAAAAATTCCAACAGATTAGTGAGGCATGATTTGCCCTTGCAAAAGCCATGTTGGTTCTCCTTTAGCAGCGCCTTCTCTTCTATGTGCCTATTAATTCTATCTTTTAGGATGGTTTCCATCACTTTACCTGGGACACATGTCAAACTGACAGGTCGGTAATTTCCTGGATCACCCCTGGATCCTTTTTTGAAAATTGGTGTTACATTCGCTACCTTCCAGTCATCAGGCACAAAGCCTGATATGAGGGAAAGATTATATATTTTGGCTAGGAGATCAGCAATTTCATCTTTAAGTTCCCTGAGAACTCGTGGATGGATGCCATCTGGTCCTGGTGATTTGTTAGTGTTTAGTTTAACAAGACATGCAAGGACCTCCTCCCTGGTTATTTCTATCTGGCTTAATTCTTCGGTTTCCCTCCCTACGAAGATACGCTCTGTTTTGGGCATGTGGCCTCTGTCTTCTTCAGTGAATACTGAAGCAAAGAATTCATTGAGTCTCTCTGCAATCTCTGTTTCCTCTTTAATAACCCCTTGCCTTCCATTGTCATCTAATGGTCCAATGGCCTTCCTAGTTGGGTTCTTACTTCTAATGTACTTAAAGAAGTCTTTGTTATTTCTCTGAGTATTTTTAGCTATACGCTCCTCAAAGTCTTGCTTTGCTTTCCTGATTGTTGCCTTGCATTTGTTCTGCCAGAATTTATGTTGCTGCCTGCTGTCCTCATTCGGACAAGCCTTCCATCTTCTAAATGAGCTTTTCTTGCTCTTGATCACTTCCCGAACAGCTCCTGTAAGCCACATTGGAGTCCTCTTGGACCTGGCAGTGCCCTTTTTCCTTTTGGGTATGCATTCCAATTGAGCCTCTGTTATTGTTTTTGTAAACAGCCTCCATGCCTCTTGGAGTGTATGGACTCTCTCAATTTTCCCTTTCAGCTTCTTTTTTACTAGTTTCCTCAACTTTCGGAAATTTCCTTTTTGAAAATTTAAGGTCTCTGTGTTAGATTTTATCAGTGACTTGCGGTCTATGATCAAGTTAAACATAATTGAGTTGTGGTCACTGTTCCCTATTGGATCAGTCACGTTAACATCTTGCACCAGATCCTGAGTATTACTCAGGATCAAGTCAAGGATTCTTGTACCTCTAGTTGGGTCTTCAACCATCTGTCCCAGGGAACAATCATTTAGCATATCTAGGAACTTTATCTCTTTATCATGTGCTGAACAACAGTTCACTCAGTCTATGTGAGGGTAATTGAAGTCCCCCATTATAACCAGGCTTCCCTTCTTGGATGCCTCCTTTACAACATTCTCCAACTGCCAGTCTCCCTCAAGAGTTTGGTTCGGAGGCCGATAGTATATGCCTACTGTTAGACCATCCTTGTGGCCTGGTACTCTTACCCACAGAGCTTCTAATGGTGACTCCAAATCACCTAGATATTCCAATTCATACGATTTTATCACTTCTTTGACATACAAGGCTACACCACCTCCTGTTTGCCCCTTCCTATCCTTCCTGTATAGTTTGTAGCCTGGGATAACTGTATCCCATTGGTTATCATCCGTCCACCAGGTTTCAGTGATACCAATAATATCAATATTCTTATCTATTGCTAAGTATTCCAGCTCCCCTATTTTGCTCCGGAGGCTTCTGGCATTTGTATACAAGCATTTATATATGCTTTTCTGACACAGTCTTTTGTGTCCAGTTGCATTGTTAGACTGCCTCTTGCATCCTTCTGCTAGAATGCTAGTGACTAGTTCCTCGCTCTGCTCAGTAGTTTTTGCATCCTCCTCACTACTCAAGTACACACTTTCCCAAACCGGATGCTGCCCAGCTCCTGTCGGCTTTCCCCCAGTTATCAGTTTAAAAGCTGCTCTGCAGCCTTTTTGAGGTTGAGTGCCAGCAATCTGGTCCCATCATGGTTCAAATGCAACCCATCCCTCCTGAACAGATTTGGCTTGTCCCAAAATGTTCTCCAGTTCCTGACAAATCTGAAACCCTCCTCCCGACACCACCGCCTCATCCACGCATTGAGGCTTCTGAGCTCTGCCTGCCTGGTAGGTCCTGCGCGAGGGACAGGCAGCACTTCTGAAAATGCTACCTTGGAAGTCCAGGACTTCAATCTTCTTCCTAACAACCTGAATTTGGCTTCCAGGACAGACCGCTTGGCCTTCCCAACATCATTGGTACCAACGTGTACCATGACAACTGGCTCGTCCCCAGTTCTCTCTAACAATCTATCTAGATTTCTTGTGATGTCTGCAATTTTTGCACCTGGCAGGCAAGTCACCATATGGTTATCATGTGCATCACAAATCCATTTCTCTGTATTTCTAATTATTGAATCGCCTAGTACAAGGAGCCTCTCTCCTGCAATCTGTTCATCTACATGCACCTCATCAACCATATTAAGGGAGAGAACCTCAGTTTGTTCCTGTTGTTTATCTTCCTGGATCTCATCAAGTGTGATGAAGGAGAGATCATCAGGTGGAACCAGTTGTTCCTCTGTGTGTTCCTCATCAGGTGTGATGAGGGAAAGAGCCTCAAATTTATTCTGCAATTTCAGACTCTCCCCTACTCTTCTCCTCCTTTGAGTCACATTCCTCCAAATATCTCCCTCCTGAGTTAGTGAAGGGCCTTCTCCCTCAGAACTGTGCCCTGTCTCTTCTTTGTCCAGCATAGTCTGCTCCGCTCTGTCCAAGAACAGCTCAAGCTCCTTAATTTGTTGATGGTTAGATATGCGGGCCTCTAGCTGCTGGACCTTCTCTTCTAGTAGTGCAACCAGCTTGCACTTGCTGCAAGTGTAGTTCTCCATATGCTTTGGCTAGAACACAAACATGGCACAAGTATTGCAGGTAACTACAACTGTTCCCTCAGAATCCATTTTAACAAGTGCAGTATTCTGGGCCTCAAAAATGTACACGTTTACTACCTTTCTACCTAGTAAGACTATATTCTTCCTTTGTTACTAGTCTAAAGCAGCTCTACTCCAACTGCAAAAACTTACCAGTGCTCACTTCCTTTGTTTGGCTCTCCTCAGCAGCAGCTCTGCTTAAGAGCACATGCAGAGTCAAAAGGGCTGACCCTGAAAGAGCTCAGAGCTTTTAAAGGCTAGTGTGGCTCCGCCCCTATGAGTCACAGTTCAGGGAAGGGCCTGGTGTGGCTCTGCCCCCCTGCTTCTGGAAGCTTCAAACTGCTTCCTCTGTTTGAACAGAGGTGGCTCTCAGCAGTTTAAATTATCAATTTAAATTAGTGGTGGCCTCTAAAGAAGCTCTACTCCAACTGCAAAAACTTACCAGTGCTCACTTCCTTTGTTTGGCTCTCCTCAGCAGCAGCTCTGCTTAAGAGCACATGCAGAGTCAAAAGGGCTGACCCTGAAAGAGCTCAGAGCTTTTAAAGGCTAGTGTGGCTCTGCCACTATGAGTCACAGTTCAGGGAAGGGCCTGGTGTGGCTCTGCCCCCCTGCTTCTGGAAGCTTCAAACTGCTTCCTCTGTTTGAACAGAGGTGGCTCTCAGCAGTTTAGATTATCAATTTAAATTAGTGGTGGCCTCTAAAGCAGCTCTACTCCAACTGCAAAAACTTACCAGTGCTCACTTCCTTTGTTTGGCTCTCCTCAGCAGCAGCTCTGCTTAAGAGCACATGCAGAGTCAAAAGGGCTGACCCTGAAAGAGCTCAGAGCTTTTAAAGGCTAGTGTGGCTCCGCCCCTATGAGTCACAGTTCAGGGAAGGGCCTGGTGTGGCTCTGCCCCCCTGCTTCTGGAAGCTTCAAACTGCTTCCTCTGTTTGAACAGAGGTGGCTCTCAGCAGTTTAGATTATCAATTTAAATTAGTGGTGGCCTCTAAAGCAGCTCTACTCCAACTGCAAAAACTTACCAGTGCTCACTTCCTTTGTTTGGCTCTCCTCAGCAGCAGCTCTGCTTAAGAGCACATGCAGAGTCAAAAGGGCTGACCCTGAAAGAGCTCAGAGCTTTTAAAGGCTAGTGTGGCTCCGTCCCTATGAGTCACAGTTCAGGGAAGGGCCTGGTGTGGCTCTGCCCCCCTGCTTCTGGAAGCTTCAAACTGCTTCCTCTGTTTGAACAGAGGTGGCTCTCAGCAGTTTAAATTATCAATTTAAATTAGTGGTGGCCTCTAAAGCAGCTCTACTCCAACTGCAAAAACTTACCAGTGCTCACTTCCTTTGTTTGGCTCTCCTCAGCAGCAGCTCTGCTTAAGAGCACATGCAGAGTCAAAAGGGCTATATTTCATATATGCTCAGGGAATGCCCAAATTAAGCTCCTTTCATGTCCCCAAGAGCTGGGACAGAGACGGGCGCTCAAGCCATCATGCAGCACCCGGGTCTCGAACTGCCGACTGGCCAGCCTTCCAGCTAACAAGGTGAGCTTAACCACTGAGCTATTTTTCCCCTTTAAAGGGAGGACTGAACTAAGTAGAGCCACTTGTGGTGCAGTGTGGTTACCTACCCACCACCACCACCACCACCACCAATCCTTGCTTGTAAATGCAAGAATCACTCCAAGGGTGTAGAGCACCTCAGGCTGAACCTACTGAATCTGATTCAGCCTGGAACTCCATTTCCCTTGAGATGGAGACAGTAAAAGTAAGCTAGGTGTAAATCTGACAAAGTGTTGAGTCCGGAAAAAGAAGTACCCTAAACAGCAGGATCGGGTTAAACTCAGTGATTCTTTATTCAGCACATACTTCGGACTGGGGACTATGTACAGGGGTGGCCTCTCTATATACAGTGATTTGACCGTTACAAAACAAGATACATTTAGGCGGGCTTTCAGAGGACAAACAAAGTTCAACATTTCCCGCTTTGACATGTATTTGAATTTCGCACCTTTAGAAAGGGCACACTTCTTGTCCTTTAGTTTCGGTGCGGTTTGACTTTTGAAATAGAATTAGGCTTTGGACACAACACAAAGTCTTTTCCTTTTTCCTTCCTGGCTCTGGATTATGTTTTATAATTAGGTGGCTCTGTTTCCAGAATTATAAAGTAATGACATGCTTTCATGATTTAAAGGGCCCATATATACTTCCTGTTAGGAAGGTAAAATCTTTGCATGAATCCTTCAGGGAAAAGAGAACTAAACCACGCACGCACGCACGCACGCACGCACGCACATGATACATGATAATTATATACCATGGTATATCTTCAAAGCACTGGGTAAGCTTTTAATAATTTAAATACTGGTGAAAAGGTTCATTGAAAATTAATTATCCATTAAATTTATTCCCCATCCCCCCTTCAAACTTATTTGGGAGCCAGGCCCTTTTAGGAGAAATGTATTCTGTGTTCAGAAATAGTATTTAAATGGCTTTAGCCACTGCAGTGGCTCATGTGGCTAAGACGCTGACTGGGAGGCGGAATGTCAGCAGTTCGATTCCAGAGTACTGCAGGAAGGAATGAGCTCCCGTCTTTGTCCCAGCTCCTGCCAACCTAGCAGTTAGAAAGCAAGAAATTTGCAAATAGATAAATAGGGACCACTTCGGTGGGAAGGTAACAGCATTCCGTGCACTCCGGTGTCTAGTCATGCCTGCCACATGACCACAGAAACGTCTGCAGAAGCAGACAGCGCTGGCACTTCAGCTTTGAAACAGATGAGCACTGAACCCTAGAGTCGGATACGACTGGCTTTCGAGCAAGGGAAAACGTTACCTTTAGTTGCCAAATAGATTGTCTAACCAAAATTCAGCCTGACCTTCTTTTATGACTGATAATGTTTGTTAATTTTTACTACCTACTGCAGCAGATGTTTCTGGTCTCCCATCCAATTGCTTAAAGCTTTTGGATATAGGCACAATGAAAAACAAACAAGCTACTAGCACAAAAAGCAAACAGTTCTGTACATGAATGCTTCTTTGTGATGCTGAGCTAAGAGGTTTCCTACAATCTAGTTGTAGTGATGTCATCCATTATCAAAGAAAAATCCACAAAATTAGAGTGATGTGGAGAAATTGTGAGCCAGTTATGATGTGGATACGCAGGTCTTTATCTGTAAAGGTGGAGAAGAGTGCTCTACTCCCTTTCTCATCAGATATTTTGTGTGCCTCTGAAAGTATTTTCATGGGTGGCTTCCCATCCCATCCCATTTGTACTTCTTCAATTAGATGCTGATGCCCTTATGGCTTTGGATGCACCCTTAATTCCACCCACACTAAACAACTAGATTGGAATTTTACTTAAAACTGGTAATAGGATAGCATATTCTACATCATTTAAGGATAATAAGGTAAAGGTAAAGGTTGCCCTTTCTGGAAAGCCAGTCGTATCCGACTCTAGGGTTCAGTGCTCATCTCTGTTTATAGCCAAGGAGCCAGTGCTGTCTGCGTCTACAGACATTTCTGTGGACATGTGGGAGGCATGCATCAACACCAGAGAGCACAGAACGCTTTTTACCTTCCCACTGAAGTGGTACCTATTTATCTACTTGTAATTTCTTGTTTTCGAACTGCAAGGTTGGCAGGATCTGGGACAGTAAGGATAGTAGTTGAGCTTAATATATACACTCAGTTTGCTTGTAATACATAGTCCTGTCCTCTAGCCGAAAACATCATCCCAGCACCTATTACCTCAGGTGAGTGGCCATCTTTGATACAGTCCAACCCAAAGACTTAAACACCATGACCATGAACATGCTACTTTTACATCCAGAGGACTTAGGGTTAAATTAGACATTAAGAAAACTGTGATTTGCCTAAAATTGGTCTTTTTTCTCTCTCTCCTGCGATGTAATTTCCTTAGAAATTCAAGCTTCAGACTATGTAGATCAAACCCATATTTAAAATCCAGTGACCACTCACAAAAGAAAGTACAGAGGAATGAAATGGATAAAGGTGAAAGAAAGTATGCACCATGACAAACAAATGCTTTACCACTTAGAGTCCCATTTCTAAATATCTGCTGAATGTATCACCTGGTTTGCTTCTCAGAAATACACATTAAAGTCACACTACATTTGATTCTCTCTCTCTAGCACAGGAGTTCTCAACCTTTTAAAGCCAGGGGCCGGGGCACGCTCTGTCAGACAGCTTTTGGGGCCAGATGGCTATTTTGTCTCCTTCACCACGTGGCACTTCATGGTGTGGTGGAGGCGGTGGAGAGGCCACCTGAAATGGTGCCATGGGCTGTATTTGGCCCACAGACCACAGGTTGAAAATCCCTGCTCTAGCAGATTGACCATGGGATCCTGTGTGCTTCTACTTCCAAGAAGAAACAGCCCCTCACATGTTGCTATTAATCAGTTGTTTAAAGCAAAACTAAGAACCAAACATTTGTAGGAATGGATTTTAACAGTGTGCAGTCAATTACATCTGAGATCAAAGCTGTTGGTTCTTTTTGATGTACAGTAGAATCCTGCATAACGAAAAAGCTCTGTTCCATGGAGCTCAAATGGGCGATACCCCGCATAATGAAAAAAATGTTCGTTACACAGGGTTTTGTTAAGTGAGTTTAGTGTATGAGAGTCAAGACACAAGGCACAGCCAAAGGCTGGGTTAACTCAGGTTTATTGCATGGTGGACAGAGGGAACATGAGGTAATGGCGGACGAACAGCTATATATATATGGTAGTAACGTATTTGAATGTGGCTCCACGGTAGCCCGTTGGCTACTGGTCCGCGTGACGTCATGGCTGGTCACGCCCTTCTTGTCCAGGTGTAGGTAGCGGCGGGAAACTTCCCGCGCTGCGGTCTTTGATGGGTTTGAACCAAGAGAGCTTGGACGCTCGCTGCTGCCAGCTGGTGGTCATTAGCTCGCGTCCTATTACAGGGTTTATGTGATACAGCTGAAGGTTACATTGTTACTCATAGGCAAGGTTACATTGGTTCAGATACATTGATATCACATGTAGAAGGTTACACTATTAGAACACAACACTCCTCCCCCCTAGGATGAGACGAAGTCTCTCAGCCAAGATGGCTTATTTCGAACACGCTGGGGTCTCGGCGCGGGCTGCCCTGCCCCGGCTTCGCTCCCTCCTCCTTGCTCCCTGGCTTCCTGCCCTGCAATCGGAGAGGATGACTTGTTAGTGGTTTGCCGCGGCTCTGCGGCTTCGTTGGGAGGTGTGTGCTTTGTTTGGGAAGAACCGGGGGCACTGGGGGCTAACGAAAAACCCCTCTTCTCGCTTGGACGGGTGGGGGAACACTCCGAAACCCCCCCGGCTAGCAAAATCAAAATCAAAATCGGATTCGGGGGAAGCGGCAGCGGCGGCCGCACACCCCTTTTCCCTCCCCCCGGGCTCGGATAGAACTGGGGTATCAAAAGGATATGAGTCGGGCTCGCTGCTTTCCCCCCTGGCTTCGGACTGGTGTCCCTCCCTGTCTCCCCCTTGGGCTAAACGGGTGGGGGAGAACCCTATCGCTGAATCCTGTCGCTGAGCCCCACTGGTCGGCCCCTCGCTCACTCGGTGCCTCAGTTGGTCAGCGTGCCTCCTCCAGAGGAGGCCGGTGCTAGTTTCCACCCGATAGGACACTGGCCCCGTCTGTTCTATTATCGTCCCTGGCACCCAGGCTGGGCCTGCGTTGGCATAGTTCCTGCAGTGTACAGGATCGCCTACGCCGAAACCTTTCGAGACCGCTAACCCTATGTTCTTCCCTTTGTCCTCGACCCTCGACGGGTCTAGCCTGGACAAAAGCGTGGTCAGTTTCCTCCGCATCAGCAGCTCAGCCGGCGAGTATCCAGACGCTAAGGGGGTCACTCTGTACGCTAATAGAAATTGACAAACTTGGTGATTTAGATCTCCCGAGCCCATGCGCCGCAGCGCATCTTTTGTGGTGCGCACCAACCGTTCCACTTGGCCATTCGTGGCCGGGTGAAACGGCGCGGATGTGACATGCCGAATTGCATTTGCCTCCATGAATGCTGCGAACTCAGCGGACGTGAAACAACTGGCGTTATCGCTGACCAAAGTGTCGGGTAAGCCGAACGTGGAAAGGACCCTCCTTAGCTGGCGAATGGTAGTGGCGGAGGATGTGCTCTTTACCGGAATGACCTTCAGCCACTTTGAGTATGCATCCACCACCAGGAGAAACATGGTTCCCCGGAATGGGCCAGCAAAATCTACGTGCACTCTGGACCACGGTCCCCTTGCTGCGTCCCATTCCCTATGCGGGAGGCGGGCCACCTCCGGTCGGGAGCACTGACATGCCTCACAAGTGCCAACCATCTGCTCTATGTCGGCGTCCAGCTGGGGCCACCAGAAGTAACTCCGGGCCAACGCCTTGGAACGGACGATTCCCGGGTGGCTGACGTGCAACAGCTTTAGCACCTTCGGCCACAGGGACGTAGGAACCACCACCCGTTGGCCCCACAAAAGGCACCCCCTCTCTAAGGACAACTCCACTCGCTTTCGGAAAAATGGGTCGAATTCCGTGCCTGGGGATGACGCCGGCCACCCCTTCTGCACCCACGAGCATACCTTCTCTAGTGTTCTATCCTTTCCGGTCGCCCTGGCAATGTCGGCCGGTACTATCGGGGGTGACTCCAAGACCTCTATTAGCAATACCTGGCGGTCTCTTCTTACCCCTGCCTTCTGGTCGTCCGACAAGGGTAACGGCGACCGTGAGAGCGCGTCTGCGTGGCTGATTTCCTTCCCTGGCCGGTATTCTAACTCATGTTGATATGCGTTAAGAAAAATAGCCCACCACAGCATCCTCGGGGACAGGATCTGTGGCGTGGACTTATTTGCAGTGAATATTCCTAACAGGGGCTTGTGATCAGTAACGATCTTGAATGGCCGACCATACAGAAAATCGTGAAATTTCTTGGTTCCCGCTACTATCGCTAGTGCCTCCCTATCGGTCTGTGCGTAATTCCGCTCTGCTCGGGACAGGGACCTTGAATAAAACGCTATCGGGGCCTCCCTTCCGTCGTTTAACACATGGCAAAGCACCGCCCCCACCCCCACCGGGGATGCATCGCAGACTAAAACTATGGGCCGTTTGGGGTCGAAATGAGTCAGGATTGCCTCGGATGTGAGGAGTTGCTTTAACTCTGTGAACGCTCTTTGCAGGCGCACCCCCCCAATAACGGACACAGACAACATTGAAAGTGGATAACAGCAAAGGGCCACATTTATTGATTCAATGCCCTAGTCCGAATTATAAATTTGTATTGGTAAAACGACCAATCATAATTCCTAAGGCAAGCAGGCCGAAGTAACACTGGTAAGGTACCACCCCAAAATTGCCAACGGCAATTGGTTACAATGTATCAAATTATATCAATTTGTTTGTTAACAACAAACAAATTGTTGACCGTAGTCAATAACTAACTCATGACCCCACCCTCTGACGCGTATCCGTGAAATCACAGGGGTGATGCATGCTGGTTAGCAATCATCATCACCCCATCGCCTGATTCGTCGTTGACCGGACAACGTTTAACTACTTTATTCCTGTCTAGTGTTGTCCAGTCAATTGCGAACCTGCCGGATACTTGTGGGTCATACTGTTTACCTTACCAGTGCTACCCGCCCATGTGACCAAAGTCAACAGTAGGAACGAAGAAAGACCCCTATATCAAACCATAGCAACAGTGTGGGATGGGCAAAAAAGCCAGGACCCGAAGCCAATGTGGGTCCCAACCAAAAATTCCCACCCGGCCCCGAAGCGACCATAATCACACTGTTAACTAGGGAGGGGGTGGAGGGGAAAAACTTCTCCGCTCCGTCGCTGAGGCAAAATGGCAGCGCGGCTGCCTCGTGGCCACCCCTTTTATAAGGGAGCTGGCCACGCCCCTAACTACCCGGATTCTCTGTCCTGTGGGGGGGGCCCGCAAAGGGCGCGGCGGCCATTTTGGCGCCGCGCTTGCATTGCAGGCGCACCCCCCCAATAACGGACACAGACAACATTGAAAGTGGATAACAGCAAAGGGCCACATTTATTGATTCAATGCCCTAGTCCGAATTATAAATTTGTATTGGTAAAACGACAAGCAGGCCGAAGTAACACTGGTAAGGTACCACCCCAAAATTGCCAACGGCAATTGGTTACAATGTATCAAATTATATCAATTTGTTTGTTAACAACAAACAAATTGTTGACCGTAGTCAATAACTAACTCATGACCCCACCCTCTGACGCGTATCCGTGAAATCACAGGGGTGATGCATGCTGGTTAGCAATCATCATCACCCCATCGCCTGATTCGTCGTTGACCGGACAACGTTTAACTACTTTATTCCTGTCTAGTGTTGTCCAGTCAATTGCGAACCTGCCGGATACTTGTGGGTCATACTGTTTACCTTACCAGTGCTACCCGCCACACGGAGGGGCTTCACAGAAGACCTGACGCCCCCCCCAGACCGTCAGCTCGGTCAACAGGCCTGCTCGCCAGTCACCCAACAGGAGGTCCATACCTCCTCGCGACAGATGGACCCCATCCCCTGCATACAAGTCACAATTTTGTAGACTAATATCGGGGTGATGACTAACCCGTCCCCAAGCCCTGGTGGTGAGAAACCGCGCCACTGCCTTATTGACCGCGCGCCTAGCTCGGTCAAGGGCCAGGAGGTTAACGCCCCCTCTGTAAGAGTGGCGCGGAACAATGTCCGACCAAACCAGGGCTGTGGCAGGCCAGACATAATGCAAGTAGGCGAGGTCCTCGCAAATCGCATGCTTGAGCGATAAGCCGGTGACCTGGCCCAAATCATTGCCCCCCAAGTGGATGATTAGAATGTCAGGCGGGTCAGCCCCCAGGCCAGAAAAAAGGAAAGGCCGCAGCTCCCGCCATAACATCCCAGGCTTACCGTGCCATGAGAGACTGGCGTGGTCACCCAGTCCCAGTCGGGGTCCCCACTCTGTCGCCGCAGCGTAACGCGCTGCCCTGAGCACATAGCTGTGGCCCACCAGCCATACTGTCACCGGTGTAATACGACACCCAGGGTCTGTAAGAAAATTGAGAAAAAGGAAGGTAAGGTGACTGGATTGGTACTCATGGCGGGAGTGGGCGCACATAAAACTGAAAACATTGTGAGCCCCACCTCCCCATGCTACGTATGTCAGCCCCAGAGTACCCAAAAGCAGCTGCTGTAGAGGCTGCGCCAATACGGAACGAATGTGTGCCATAACGGGCACCTGGTAGTCCCACCCTGGTGAGGGCTCTGGCTGTCACCTTCCAAAACTGAAATTTAGTAAGGGGAGACCCATCTTGGTGACAGAAAAACGGGCCGTGGTGCCAGCCACGCAGTGCCAGGTATTCCTGTAGGGCACCAACCGGACAGATGTCTGCCAAAGAACACCGTAGCAGTCTTACTCCACTGCCTACGCCATGCTGATCTGTTTTGGAGGAGCGAATCCTCAACTGGGCCCAGTCTTTGGCAACATATACATCTCCGAGTTCCAGTGCCCTACCACTTGCATCCGCCTTAGACAGCATCACGAGTTCGCTGATGCGGAGCGCTCCAAAAAATGCCACCGTTGTGGCTGCATGAAAAAGGGCTGCCTCATAATGATCAAAACAGAGGCCTGGCCAGCCCCGGGCCAACTGGGTAAGAACCCCTGGGGAAATAGGGTGCCGGTCATCCGGGCAACGCCCGCGCTCGCGCACCCACCCCTCCAAAACGTGTCTCACACGGAAGTCAGAGGTGGTATCCACATGACCCCCTACTTTGGCCATAAAAGCCAACGCCGAGAGCTTGGATGCTATGGTGCGAGGTGCAAGGCCCTGTGCATGCAGGTGAACCATGAACCGCAGAACATGGTCCACCGGGATGGGCCAGGTCTCTGGCCATTGAAATCGAGTAGCAAAAGCCCTATACAAATTGAATGCTTGTTGATACGCCTTACGCGTGCGTGGCGCTAGTGACAGGCGAATCGCCCGGTTCACCTCTCCTTGCCAATAGTCCACATCTCGTCCGGGAGTGGCGAGGGAAATTCCTCCGCATCCGGGGCCAAGGCGCGGAACCGGGAGATCTGCAGGCGGGACAAAGCGTCAGCAATATCGTTATTAACCCCTGGGACATGCCTGGCCTTGAACAAGACGTTGAGGCGCAGGCAGCGCAGCACAAAATGGCGCACTAGATCCATGACCCTGGGCGATTTAGAAGTCTGTGCATTGACAATGTGCACAACGGCAGCATTGTCGCACCAGAAATGCACCACCGAATTAGCCCACTGTTCGCCCCATAGCATCAAAGCCCCCAGAATGGGAAAAAATTCCAGGTATGTGAGATCCCGCAGGCGACCTGTGCCTGCCCATGCCGGTGGCCACCCACCATAGGCCCACTTCCCATTGAAGTACATCCCATAACCCAGGGATCCTGAGGCATCAGACTGGATCTGGAAATTGGGGGATGCCAGGAGGTCAGACCTCCAAAATGAGACCCCATTAAACTCCCTCAGGAATTGCAACCAGACAAACATGTCTGCCCTGATACCCCGGGTAAGCCTGACTCTGTGGTGGGGCCTGGATAACCCTGCCATGGCGTCGCATAAGCGCCGGGCGAAAGCCCTGCCCGGTGCGACCACCCTGCAGGCAAAATTGAGGTGCCCATGTAGCACCTGCAGTTCCCTCAGGGATGCCTTACGCTTAGCCAGCAATTCCGAGATAAGGGTCACTATCCTGGACACCTTATCACCCGGTAACCTAGAAGCCTGTACTACTGTATCAATCTCAACCCCCAGGAATACTAGTTTGGTCGACGGGCCCTCGGTCTTTTCGGGCGCTAAAGGGACACCCAGTTCCTGCATTAGCGTCTGAAATGTATTGAGGAGACGTGCACACGTGTCCCAGCCCCGTTCACCCCCGAATAAAAAGTCATCCAGGTAATGGGCTACAGACCGGGACCCTGACCTGCGGACGAAAGCCCACTCTAGGAAGGTACTAAAACGCTCGAAAGCCGAGCATGATATGGAGCAGCCAAAAGGCATGGCCTTATCAAAATAATACTCCCCTCTAAACTTAAAACCCAGCAATTCAAAGTCGCCCGGGTGCACCGGCAAGAGGCGAAAAGCTGACTTAATGTCGCACTTGGCCAGCAAGGCACCCAGGCCACACGAGCGCACCATGCGCAGCGCATGGTCGAACGATGTATACCTGACCGAACAAAGGTCGTCAGGTATCGCATCGTTGACCGATCGGCCGGCTGGGTAGGACAAATGATGAATAAGGCGAAACTCACCTAGGGACTTTTTAGGAACCAAACCCAATGGTGAAACCTTAAGGTTGGGTAAAGGGGGTGCGGGAAAAGGGCCGGCGACCCTGCCCGCGTCTAACTCCTTTTTAATGCTGGCCTCGGCTACCTCCTCCCTTCCTCTGAGGGATAAAAGGTTGGGAGCATCCTGAGGAGATCTATCACCCATAAAAGGGATACGAAATCCCTGCTTAAAACCTTGGATGAGGTACTCCCTGTCCTCTCCCCTTGGGTACGATGCGAGCCAGCGCTCCAGCATGTCCACCTTAATTGGGGAGGGGGCCTTTCGGAGAACTAGTTCCATCCGTGGCAGGCTTGCCAGCCCACTGTCCACCCCTCCCTCTGCCTCGCACCCCCCCAGGCTTGGGACAAGCAGAGGCTGCATGGGGACCAGAACATGTGGGACACTCGTGCTTATACCTGCAGTTCTTCCGACTGCAGGAACCATTGGACGAGAAAGTCCAGCACAGCAGGCGGGCTGGAACCCCCTGCCCCGCCATTTGGCGGGTAACCTGCGCTGGAGCTGCTCGCTGGACCGCATGTCCACAATGGTATCTATCCCCCGGGGCAGGACGTGTGGGTGTCATATACAAGAGCCACAGTCTCTGGCACGGCTCATCCCATCTCATCTCGGGGTGCAGGGGAATCCTCATACGGAATTCCTCATCATATGCTAGCCATGAGGGGCCCGGGAAATCTACCATCGCCCTGTATATGTTGTCCAAATATTGGACCATGGGAATAGCTAGATCCGGCCGCGCCCTCAAATACACCGCCATGTATATCAAATAAGCGGGGAGCCAGTTAGCCCAGGTACGCGGCGGCTTACGGCGGCGTGCCTGCTCCTTGTCCTTCTCATCCTGACCCTCCCTTTCTTCCTTAGTGGGCTCTCTGTTCAGGAGTGAGAAGATATCCACGTACTCCCCTCGCCATATCTTTTCTCTGGTAGCCTGAGCCAAGTGATCACCCAATGGCAAGGAATACCCTGCCGTTGGCAAAGCCGAAAAGGGGATAGCTGGCCTACCCAAAGGGGCCTGAGTTAACCCTGCCACCCCAAGTACGTTCCCAGCAGTGTAAGAACCAAGGCCCGCCCCAGCGGGCATGGTGGCAGTAGTTGTCGCCGGGTGGGTCGCCAGCGGCGTAGCCCCCGCACCACCCGCGCGAGGCCAAGGCCACTGAAAGGTCCCCCCTATATTGGGAATGTGTGTGGATGTACTCGTTTGCACCATATACTCACATGCTGCACCCCCGCGGGCCGCCCCCAACGGGGGTTCCGGCCCACTGGGGGCGTCGGAGCTCACGACCGATGTAGAGCTCATCACCGGGGCTTGACCCGCGCCAGGTTGCTGGCTGGGGAGCTGCGAGGCAGTGGCCGGAGCCGCGCCACCCGCCTGCAGCAGCTCAACCCTCCCCGCCGGCCGTTGTCCTGCTGCCGATAGCGCCTCAAAAGGTACCCCGAAAGGGGCACCTGCCTGACTGGCCCGGGCCAAAGACTCCTCTAAGGCCGCAATACGGGCCAGTAAGGTGTCTACAGTAACTATGGGTAAAGAGCCGGCCGGCCCACCTGACCCTTGCATGGGGACAGTTCCCTGCACCCCATGGGCCATATATGGCCATTGGCCAGGGCCGAAGCCCGGTAGGGCTGGTGAGGAAACCTGCCAAGGCGGGGCACCGGGCCACCCCCCAAGGCTAGAGGGCCCCGGGAGAGGCTGCGGCCCAGAAGTAGTCGGCCCAACGGGTTGGGCGGAAGGAGGAGCGGTGTCCACCGCTCGCGGGCCGCGGGCCGGAGCGCCCTCCGCGCCCGCAGGCCAAGGGGCGACAGACCCCAAGCCACTAGCCCCGGCCGGGGATGGCAAAGGTGGCTGTTGAGGAGGCGGCACCACGGTCCTCCGACCTGGGTTGCGCCTCCTAACAGCCCGTGCTGAATTCGCAGCAGCCTTCTTTTTGGAAGGCATCTCGAGCAAAAAAGGGAAGCTAGCTAAGCAAAATCGACCCAAAAGGCTTCCCGGCAATACCAACGAGCGACGGAGGCGCAGGGGGAAAAACTTCTCCGCTCCGTCGCTGAGGCAAAATGGCAGCGCGGCTGCCTCGTGGCCACCCCTTTTATAAGGGAGCTGGCCACGCCCCTAACTACCCGGATTCTCTGTCCTGTGGGGGGGGCCCGCAAAGGGCGCGGCGGCCATTTTGGCGCCGCGCTTGCATTCTTGCTCGTCACCCCACAGCCATTTTTCCTCTTTTTTAAGTAACCGATGGAGCGGCTCGGCAACAGACGCCTTCCGTGGAAGGAAGGTATGGTAGAAATTGAGAAGCCCCAGAAACGACTGTAGCTCGGTTTTGGAAGTGGGGCGAGGGGCTTTCTTAATGGCGGCTACCTTAGATTTGGACGGCCTAATTCCCTCGGGCGTGACACGGAACCCTAAAAACTCAACCTCTGTTTCGAAAAATACACATTTGTCTTTTCTCAGTCGCAGCCCCGCTTTCTCGAATACGGTCAGGACCTTATCCAATCTGTGAGCCAGCTCGGCCTTACTCCCCCCCGTTATCAATACGTCATCAAAATATGGCAACACCCCCTCCAGCCCCTTCAGGAGGCGTTCCACTAGCGACTGAAAAATGCCAGGTGCCGAGTTCACGCCGAACTGTAACCTCGACACCTGGAACGCCCCCTTATGTGTGACTATTGTTTGTGCCGCCGCTGTGGCGGGGGTTACCGGGAGTTGCTGGTAGGCCTGTGCTAAATCGAGTTTAGCGAAACACTTTCCCCCATTCAGCCTGGCCAGAAGGTGGCTGACCACTGGCACCGGGTATGCATTAGGGCGGATTGCCTTATTAATGGTACACTTATAATCAGCGCAAATGCGCACCTCCCCGTTAGCCTTCAGTGCTGTTACAATTGGAGTCTCCCACTCCGCGGAATCCACAGGAACGAGAATTCCTTGACCCACCAGTTTGTCCAGTTCCGCCTCTATTTTGTCCTTTAGCGCGAACGGTACCCTGCGCGGTTTAAGTCTTATCGGGCGGACCTCCGGGTCTAAGTCGAAGGCTACAGGGGGTCCCTTGAACTTTCCCAGTCCACTTTTAAAAACGGCGGGGTGTGCGTCACACACCGCTTGTATTGGGTCCTCGCCTACGGCATGCACCCCCCCTATGAACAGGCCTAAGGGCTGAAACCACTGCGTTCCGAGGAGGCTACAACTCCCCCCTTTTAGCACCACTAGGGGAAGTTCCGCAGAATGTCTCTTAAAGCGAACCCGGAACGTTCCGACCCCCAACACTGGAATGCTGTTCCCCTGAACGTCCCGTAGTGTGGCCCTCAACGCTTTAAGTTTGGGCCGCACGTGGGGGTCGATTTTCAAGAACTCTCTCTGGGGAATTATAGAATAGGAGGACCCCGAGTCAACTTCCATCCTAATAGGGGTCCCTTGTACTAGTACCTCAACAAAGTAATGGAGCTGTCCCGCAGACACGTTGAACACAGGAGCGTCGCCCTCGCTGTCGTCCGAGATGCGGCCCACGCCGTCCTGCTTCCTCGTGGCCCGGGCGCCATCTTTGGACCTCGCTGGACGGTCCGGTCTGGCTGAACGGTCTTGCGACTGTCTCCGGCCTTCTTTCCATTTCCTGCACGCCTTGGCGATGTGCCCCCGACGTCCACAGTTGAAACACTCGGCTTTCCTGAATGGGCACTTCACGCGCTCATGGGCCGCTCCGCAACCATCGCAGCGGCGCCCGCCTCTCCGGACCTTCTGGACCTCCTCGCCATCGCTGCTTTCTGAAGACGATTTCGAGGTCGGTCGGGTTGCATGCACCGACTGACCGGACCTCCCGTGCGACGAGTTTTCCGCTTTGCCGGCCCTCGGACGCCACTCACGCCACTTGTGCATCTCATCTACTCCAGCATTCGTGGATTCCGCGGCTTCCGCGGCCTCTACAACCTCTTCCAGTGTGGGTGGTGGCTCCTTGTTCATCAGGCTGCGCTGTACTTCCTTGTCCTTCAGGCCACACAGCACTCCGTCCCTGAGGGCCATCTCTAGGACGTGGTCCCATTTGCAGGGGGCGGCGGCTACCCTCATAGCCGTTACGAAGGCTTCTACCGACTCGTCCGGCGCTTGAACTCGCCTCCAAAACGCACTCCGAGCGGGAAACATTGCCCTCGAGGGTCGGAAACGCTCACGCAGCATTTTCATGATGTCACCGGCTTTGAAATCGCTCATCTTCTTCGGTGCAAGAATGCCCACCAGCGTCCGCTTGGTTTCCATCCCAAGCATGCGGGTGAGGATGGCCCTCTTCCTTTCCTCGTCGTCTTCCTTGACTTTGAGCTCCACCAGTGCCGCCTGGAAGTCCATCTCAAAAAGCTCCCAGTCTTGCGGTTTGGTGATGTTGAACCCGCTCTGTGTCCTGGCTCCGTGGGGATCCATTATCCCACCTTCGTCGCCAATTTAGTGTATGAGAGTCAAGACACAAGGCACAGCCAAAGGCTGGGTTAACTCAGGTTTATTGCATGGTGGACAGAGGGAACATGAGGTAATGGCGGACGAACAGCTCTATATATATGGTAGTAACGTATTTGAATGTGGCTCCACGGTAGCCCGTTGGCTACTGGTCCGCGTGACGTCATGGCTGGTCACGCCCTTCTTGTCCAGGTGTAGGTAGCGGCGGGAAACTTCCCGCGCTGCGGTCTTTGATGGGTTTGAACCAAGAGAGCTTGGACGCTCGCTGCTGCCAGCTGGTGGTCATTAGCTCGCGTCCTATTACAGGGTTTATGTGATACAGCTGAAGGTTACATTGTTACTCATAGGCAAGGTTACATTGGTTCAGATACATTGATATCACATGTAGAAGGTTACACTATTAGAACACAACAGTGAGGTATACCTTGCTTAACAAAAACCCTGTATGACAAAAAAATTGTTCTGCAGGGTATCGCAAATAGCACACGAACGCTTCGTTGTACAAATTTTTCATTATATGAAGTGTTCGTTATGCAGGGTTCCTCTGTATTATATTTTAAACATACATTTTGCATGTCTGGGTTTTTTCCAATCACTCATAAATAAAATTAATGACTTGTGCCATGGAGCCATGTACATTCACCATAGATTCCATAAGGATTTTCGGTGAAGACATTTTTTATGCAAACACCAAGAGCCATGTTTGCACTGAGTTTACCATTCTGACTCACATAAAACTCACTTCACTGAAAATAAAATGTTACAATATTGTCCATATGTACTATGGTTTTACTATTTTAATCTGAGGGGCATGCAGAGAGAGAGAGAAAATATTCCTAAATCACAGGGAGGGAATGATATGCCAAACAACCTGCCACTTCAAAAGTCCATCCAGTTGATACAGGGGATGGTGGGAGATGGGATAAGAACAGCCTTGCTGGAACAGGCCATAGCCCATCCAGTCCAGCATCCTGCCTCACACAGTGTCTCACCATTTGCTTCATGGTATTCCCAAGCAGATGCCTTCACCTTCTTAGGATTCACTTGCTTAACCTGTTTAGGGATGCCTTTTACTAGACAGGTATCTGGAAGGACTCCTTTCTTCATTTCCCCCTTTGTTGATGTCAATGGAGAGAAATTCCTTAAGTACACAAGAAAATATGGATAACCAAAGCATAAAATAATTCAGTATCCAAGCACATGTGTTCATAAATTGGGAGTGGGGGATATTCTGGCCCTTCAGATGTTTTGGATTAAAATCTCTAAAGCCCTACCCTCTGTGACCAATAGCAATGGAATAAAAGAGCTGTAGTCCAAACCATACGGTGGGCCAAAGTTTGCTGTAGTCTGCCCAAAAATGAATCTGAGATCAGAACCTCCATTTCCATAGCACATCATTTGCAGAAGCTCAGGAGAGGAAAATGATCAAAGTATGTAAATTATGGGTAGAACCCATGCAATAAGAAATTGACTTGTTAATTTCATAGTTGCTACTGTAAAACACAGGACTGTGGTGGCTTAGTGGTTAAGACGCTGAACTTGAAGACTGGAAGGTCAGAGTTCAAAACTTGAGTACTGCACAATGGAGTGAGCGCCCAGCTCCTGCCAATCTGGAAAGCAAGAAATTGCAAGTAGGTAAATACTTCAGTGGGAAGGTAAACACCATTCTGTGCACTCTAGGCATGACTGCCACATGTCCATGGAAACGTCTGCAAATGAAGATATCGCTGGCTCTTTGGCTATAAACAGAGATGAGCACTGAACCCTAGAGTTGGATATGACTGGCTTTAGAGCAAGGGCAACCTTTACCTTACTGGGGGGGGGGGTATTTAACCATAGAATAAACTGCTCTGTAATTAGGCCATGATGGTTTTGCTTGATGTCGGATAAATTATTTGCAGTTACTATATTACTGATTATGTTTAACAATTTTATCCCAAAGGAGAACAGTTAAAAAATAAAATGGCTGGCTGGCTATTTTTTAAAAAAATGTCTGATGGATGCTTGACTTTCGTAATGATAGCTGAAACCTACTAGGCAGAAAATGGTGTCTTGAGGATGAGTTATACATCTTTTTCAGAATGTACTTCTTTAAGGCAGTCTGGATTACGTTCTTATGAAGTTTCAGATCTGGTGAACATCCTTCTTCTTAAGATTGCAGTTGCCTTTGATTAAATGCTTTAATGTTTAACAACTGATCCAGCTGATGCCCTTAGATTTCAATCAATTTTGTTTTACTCAAGGAAATGGTATTTGTAGATCCATTGCAGCAAAGGGGTGAGTGATGACCTGTGTTATTACAGCAGTAGAACAAGCCCTTATCTGAAAAGCTGAGCAGCACTCATGATTCTGTCTCACTGGCTATAAAGTAAAAGAGCTATGCAACTGGTTCACACCAACACCAATGTAAATTTGGGCCAATATAAATGAATCCAGCTTTGATGCATCAAAATGGCTCTAAATCAAAGGCAGTCTGGATGGTAAATGGAAGCCAGACAAGGCGTGTCTCCGTAGCACTATAACAGGAAAATGTCAGGAAGGAACAGAGTTGGTTCCTATCCATTAACAATCTCATTTCCATTCTGGGCAAAAATCTCAACAGCGCTCTCCAATTACAGTGTTCGGTGGGAGGAATAACGAAAAGTATTCTTTTTCTATTTTGCTCATTCTCAGCAGGAAGAAAGTTGCAGAAAGGTCTTTTTTAGAACTTGAGGGTAATTCAGTATTTACTGTAGCTTGTGTTTCTTCTTCCTTCATCCTAGTCATAGCAACCTTTCATCATCACATACTCTTTTTTTAAATCTAGTCCCTCCACCCCACCTTTATTCAATATTTATTAATTTGAGTATTTGTTAGATCCGGCCCTTATAAGCACGAGTCCAAGACAACGGTGAACAAACCAGCAACAGGCTTTATTATAACAATCATTAGAGTTCAGCTTACAAGGAGTTCCGGATCCCGAGATGGCTATACATTCCTAATGGAGTCAGTCCCTCGGTACTCGTGCCCTGCAATAGGTAAATGCTAGCTACCAGGATTGTAACATAATGGAGGGACCCAGGTTTAGCACAACCCAGGATACCTGTGGAGTAGGAAGTATAGATCTGGTCTGGCCCCACCCTTGCTTGTTCATGGGGCTTTTATAGTGTTTCCCTGGCGGTTGCTATTGGACACAATGTAACAACCTGCCGGACAAATAACTAACCAATCAGTGTAGGGGATATATGAAAGTAACCAATGATGAGCAGGATCCTAAACTCCAATGGTAGGGCTTGGATTAGCATGACTGGTGCGCCCTTTTTGCAGAGATTTTGAGGCCACTTTAGGCTTCAATTAAGGATGGCGGGAAACCGCCATTTTCCATTTTAAGAGCACTCCCTGGGCTACTTGCGAATGTAATACACAACAGTATTTCTCTGGGTATTATAATAGCAACTGATGCCATTTCCCTTCCCCTGTTACCCTCTTCTCCCCCCCTCATTGTGCCCATTTTATATTTAGTTTTAGTTTCCAACTCTAGTCTCTATTTATGTTGCTTTGTGTGTTTGTACTTTTTCACTTTCTCTTCTTCCTTTACTGAGTATGTGTGTACACAGGCCTTGTGTGTGCATGTCAAGAACTCACAGAGAGTACGTCTTTGTGCACTAGCAGCACTCTTACATTATGGACCTTATCTCACTCTACAGAAGCATCACACACTCGCGAAGTTTAAATATATGAAAGCTTATCTTAAAATTGGCCAATGGGATGTAGCAGATAGTGTCAGACTAGGACTTAGATGACCTGGATTCATTCCCCAACTCCACCATGAAAGTAATATACTGCCTCAACATCTTCCAAATCTCAAGAGTCCTATGAGGGTTGCTGTACATTGGAAACAACTTGGTGACACATAGTAACAAAGTCAGTTAGTACAAACATCCCTGGACCTAAGTATAAAGGGTTAAATCCAAAAGTAAAAGTAAACACTAACAAAATAATAATGATGCCCATATATAGACCTCTCCTTTTTAACATCTACATGAAGCCGTTGGGTGAGGGATCTCTTGACACTGGGGGAGTGGGCAAAACAGTGGCAAATGAGCTTCAACATCAGTAAGTGCAGAGTGATGCATGTTGGGGCAAAAAACCCCAATTACATTTATAAACTGATGGGGTCTGAACTCTCTGCGACAAACCAGGAAAGGGACCTTGGTGTCCTGGTGGACAGCTCAATGAAGATGTCAACCCAGTGTGCCTCAGCAGTGAAAAAAGCAAACTCAATGTTAGGGATCATTAGGAAGAGTATAGAAAATAAGTCAGCAAGTGTCATTTTGCCTCTTTATAAATCTATGGTGAGGCCCCATCTGGAATATTGTGTACAGTTCTGGTGGCCATACCTCCAGAAGGATATTATGGAGTTGGAGAAAGTACAGACTGGAACACCTTCCTTACCATCTGAGGCTGCAACGGTTGGGCCTTTTCACTCTTGAACGACGGCGTCTAAGAGGTGACCTGATTAAAGTTTATAAAATCATGCACGGTGTGGACAAAGTAGATAAGGAAAAACTAGGGGACACTCCATGAAACTTTTGGGTACTAGTTCTCAAACAAATAAGAGAAAGTACTTTTTCACCCAGAGGATTACTGGTCTATGGAACTCCCTGCCAGAAGAAGTGGCGACAGCTGTCAGTCTTGACAGCTTTAAGAAAGGATTAGACAAGTTCATGGAGGACAAGTGTATCAATGGCTATAATTATGGCTACCTAAGGACAACCTCCGGGTTGGAGAGATAGGCAGGATATCTCTCAATGCCATTTCCAGGGAATCCTAAGCAGGTGAAAGCATCTCCTTGGGAATACCCTGAAGGAAATGGTGAGCCACTGTGTGAGACAGAATGCTGGACTGGATGGGCTGTGGCCTGTTCTAGCAAGGCTGTTCTTATGTTCTTATGAGATCATCCATTCCCATGGGGTGAGGTACCATCAGTACGCTGATGACACCCAACTGGACATCTCAGCCCATAAAGATCCAAGTGATGCTGTCAGAGTCCTATCCAGGTGTCTGGAGGCTGTGGGGGGCTGGATGGGGGACAACGGGCTACAACTGAATCCCAGCAAGACTGAGTGGCTATGGATTAGGGGCCCTGTGTTAATTCAGGAGCTACCATCTTTGGTGCTGCATGGTGCTGTGTTCCCCTGACAGACCCGGTGCATAATCTGAGGGTCCTCCTGGACTCATGACTACTGCTCGAAGAGCAGGTGGCAGTCATGGCTAGGAGGGCTTTCGCTCAACTTCAGGTGATTTGCCAGTTATGCCTGCTCCTGGACCGGGACTCTTTGCTCATGGTCATGCATGCTCTAGTCACCTCCAGACTTGATTATTGTAATGCGCTCTACATGGGGCTGCCCCTGATGACCATTCGGAGGCTGCAACTGGTCCAAAATACAGCAGCTCGGGTGGTGATGAGGTGCAGGTGTTATTCTCATGCCACACCTGCTTCAGGAGCTGCACTGGTTATCAGTATGCCTCCAAGTGCAATTCAAGGTGCTGGTTATTACCTTTAAAGCCCTATATGGTAGTGGGCCAGGATACTTAAGAGACCGCATCACCCCAAGGATATCTGCTTGTCCCATTAGAGTGGACTGGAGGTGCTCTCTGATAGTTCCATCGGCTAGAGAGTCTTGGCTCTCTAGCACAAGGAAGAGGGCCTTCTCTGTGTCTGCTCCAGCCCTGTGGAACCTCCTTCCTACGGAACTTCGTCTCCAGGCGGAGCTTTTGCCCTTTCATAAGACCTGGCTGGCATAGCGGTGTGGGGGGCGGTTGGTGAAATAGCCATGGCGGGCTGGCCGGTCTGAGTAGCTGAGTAGCTGTCCTTGATGGTTAGAAGGTGGCCTTGGGGTTTTAAGATTTTTAAAAGATTTTTTTAAAAGAACCTTTAGATTTTTTCAGATTTCAATTGTTTTAAATTTTGATGTTTTTATTGTTGATGTTTTTACTGTTTGCTGTGAGCTGGCCAGAGTCACCTCTGGTGAGTTGGGCAGCACTCGAAACCTAAATAAATAAATTTACTCTACTATAATAGTGTATGTTGGATGCAGAAATGTTTTATATATTACAGTACTTGGAGTTGTTCCCAAATTAGGTGGTCTAAATATTTTTAAAGTTTGAAAAATCATCACCAAAAAATCTCTAGGTTTATTTATTCTGTTTTCTAATCTTGTCTGCATTAAAATGAAGTCTCTGTTTCTACAGCTGAATCACATGTTATTTCTAAATATGTCTGTAAACTAGTAAGGAGAAAATCATCTAGCTCTGGTTTCTATTTTCTCTAGGATACCTCTTAATTTCAAGCTATATTTGTGTGTTTCGTGCTGCAGCTCCTATAATTTTAAATCAATTTTACCTAACTCCGTGTATACTTTATTTTTAAATCCCTCAACTCCTTTTATATCTTTTCCCTTCACCCATACTAGCTGTTCTTGACTTTCTTTTATCACTTCAGGTTTTTTATCTTGTTCATTAACAATTTTCTAAAGCAATTATTTTACTTGTGACTGCATCTAATTCTTCATCCAAAAGTTTGTTTCTGTGAACAGTATTCCCCATATGTCTTAGCTCTCTGATCGAATACCTTCTTACATTTACTGTCCCTAAACTCAAATCTTTGATTACGTTTCATTTCAAATGTTCTTAATTCCTCAATAAAGTTTTTTTTAAAAATGACTGTAATCTTCCAACGCCTCATCTTTCAACTAGTTCAAAGAATATGGATTGTTGCTACCTCTTCAGAGCATAATGTTAAGCACCAGCTCAGTTGACATTAGGCCAGTGGATACTGTACAGAATCTGAATTCCTCTCCACTTTGGGATTATTTAGGACTGCCTTCATCCTTAACTACCTTTTAGCGTGGGATTACCATGGGTTTTGCTCTGCTTATAAAGTGAGTCAATTCAATTTATTTTTAGTGCTCACATGATAGAAAGGCTGAATCAAATCTGTCCAGCACATTTGCTCCCAACATGTTTTTTTCCCTCTGCCCCTAGGGGGCTTCTTTATCAGGGGTGCCCAAACTACAGCCCATGGGCCAAATGTGGCCCATGGCACCAATTAACCCAGCCCACACCATCCGCACCATTCCTGGAAATGGAAGTAAAACGTGCATGCATGGGCACCAAACGTTCCCACACATGCACATTTTACTTCCGCTTCTGGATGGGAGGAACTAAATGATCGGCATGCTCAACCACGTGACCAGCCCATGGCCTGAAATGTTTGGGCACCCCTTTTCTACAACTTCATACCAGAACAATTCAACCATGCTTGTTAATATCATGATGGGGGGAGGGAGTGTATGCAGGTGGTGTTCTGGTGATACAGGGCAATTTGGGCATAAATGGAGGAGCATGGCTTTGTGTTCTTTCCACCCCTTCTATGGTCTTCCAATTTTAAAAATTTATTACATAAATGAGATTCGCACTGTAGTGCCCAGGGATAATGGGCTTTGCAGAGGATGATTGTGACTTCGAGGAGATCAGTGTGGCACTGCCATTTCTCCCCTTAAAGCTCTGGAAATTAGTTAAAATCATATGAACCTGTGTTAAGAAGCAGTACTATATATGCTTATTTACCAATTAATGCATTTAACTGGCTTGTTGATCCAGCATGTTGCAGGCAAAAAATGCTAATTACCTTGTGAACTACCCAAAGAGTGTACTAAGCGTTATGGGGTGGTACATTATTATTTGTTTATTTATTTTTACCCCGCCCTCCTGGTGTAAATACCACCCAGGGCAGCAAAACAACATAAGGGAAACACCAATACACAAACAATTAACAATACACTACCTTGGCAGGCTCTTCACACATTTGAGAACCTCTTTCACTAGTGTGGATAGACTGCAAGCCATAGGTACATGTAAAGCACAGTAAGGTAAAGGTCACCCTTGATCAAAAGCCAGTAGTATCCAACTCTAAGGTTTCCATGGTCATGACTAGACACTGGAGTAACGAAATGCTATTTACCTTCCCACCCAAGATGTACCTATTTATCTACTTGCAATTTATTGCTTCCAAATTGCTAGGTTGGCAGGAGCTGGGACAGAGACAAGAACTCACTCCAACGTGCAGCACTTGGGTCTCAAATTGCTGACCTGCTAACCTTCCAGCATACCTGTCAAGCACGGCTCTGGAAAATATGGGAATTTACTGTGCATGCACGCACGCACGCATGCGCAGAACCCCTTTGCGCATGTGCAGAACCCCTTTGCACATGCACAGAACCCTTTTGTGATGGGTGCGCATGCCAAATAACCCCTTTCCTCACTGTTCAAAATACAGGATGGCGCCGGGAAAGGGGAGGAATGAGCACTAAAATACGGGAATTCCCAGCCAATACTTGACAGTTATTAAGTTCAGCATCTTGACCACTAATCCAACACAGTCCCTTAAAGCACAGTACTCCATAGCATTTTACAGCAGTTGAGCCAGTATTAAAGCCAATTGTATTAGTATGCAGAGTGAGGTAGATTCCTCTAGACAAGGGATGTGAGGGGGTGGTTGTAAAAAAAAACCAGAGCAATGTGTTCCAGATAGCCTACCTTGCTCCCTCAGAGCTAGCACGAAGAGCATTTCTCCTGCACTTTGTAGTAGGCTTTGCAATGGAAGAGCCACCAGTTTGAAAGAGACTGTTCTTGCCACTTTAATTGTCATCAATCTGTGGCTCAGCCATTAACTGGGGTACACAGAGGGAACCTTCTCGAACATTGTGGTATTTTTGAAACACGATCAGGAATATCCCGGGCAAACGGCAACCTTTTGTCGGCTAATCTTTTTCACACTAGTTCAGGCAGAAGGAACTACGGGAGGAACTCACCACAAGGTGGCTTCATTTTGGCTGTTTAGAAGAGTCTGACAAGGAAGAAGAAGAAGCCATTAACTGCACGCCGAATCCCTTGCTAAGTGCTAGCAACCAGGGAGGAGCTGTTAGTTGTTGACTGTTAACAGCTGGCCTTTCCTGGTCAAAGTGCAGCTGACAGCTGTGTTACTTGATATGGCTTTCCATTGCCAAAGGCTGCTTGTTAAACATGTTAATACCTTAAATCATTATTTTAAAAGGGATATATGTAGATTAATGCCAGCTCCCAACAGGCTGACACTTTGACACTCTGAGCTGTTATAGGGAGAATATATAAAATACTGTACAAGGTAGGCAACCAATATTTTGGAAGAGGGGTTTGATGTAGGCAGATTGATTGCACACGGAGCCAGCAGGAGGGCCAAACACTTCTTTATTGCAGCATGGTCAATCTGTACATGAGGTAATGGCGGAGACTCAGCTCCTTATATATGATGTAATGCATTTGAATTTTTCCCCAGTGGCGCCCATTGGTCGCGGTACCAGTGACGTCATTCGGACGTACTGCATACCTGACATGGTTCACCTGCGGGGGGAAGGTTTCCTGCTTTTGTTACTGATTGGGTGATTTGAGCCACATAGGCTGAGCTCCTTCAGCTGCGCTTTACCTGGCAGCTGAGCTGCCTGCAGTAGCAGATGCTGCACTATAGCTGGCAGCTGAGTTGCGTGCGGTGGCAGATGAGTTACATGCATACACAACATCCCTCCCCCCTAGGATGGGATGAAGTCCCGCAACCATTGTGGAGGCCGGTGGACACGCTGCGGTTGACCAGCATATTCAATGGTGCTGCCGTGTTCGGCCATTGCACTTGAGCCATCCCCCGGGAGGATTGCAGGGTCCCATCGAAACCTGGCAAGGATAGGGATGGGGTGTCCCTGAACCGGGGAGGATCAGGGGACCTTGGGGAGAACTCAAAACCCTGCTGCTCACTGGGATGAGTGGGGGAACACTCAAGAAAGTTCCCCCCATCCTGAAACAAAAATTCAAACTGGGTGTCTTCCTCTTCGGGTTGGGGAACTGACTCTGGTGGCTCTAGGCAGCCTGTCGTGCTGAGTCCTGTATTTCCTCCCTTTGGTTAAGTGGGTGGGGGGCAACCCTAACGCTGACTCCTCTAGATCACCTTCCCCAGTGGCCTCCATGACTCTTCTCCTAAACTGATCAGCGTGTCTCTGCCACAGTAGCCCTGACCCTGTTGTGACTCTGTACGATACTGGCCCGGTTTGTTCCACCACTTCCCTGGGTACCCACACTGGCCCTAAGCTCACATAGTTCCTGCAGTACACTGGGTCGCCTGCCCCGAACACCTTTCTCTGATCAACCGCCATATTCGTGCCTCTATCCTCCACGCTGGAAGGATCCAAGCGGTCAAACAACGTTGAGATTCTTCACCTCATTAGGAGTTCTGCGGGGGATTGCCCCGAAGCCAGCGGAGTGACCCTATAGCATATGAGGAATTGGCAGAGCTGTAGCTCCAGGTCCCCCGGACCCATCCTCCTTAGTGTCTCCTTTGTGGTACAGACCAGGCACTCTACTTGGCTGTTCGTGGCAGGGTGAAAGGGGGGCAAAGGTAACATGCCTGATTGCGTTCTGCTTGAGGAACGCTTGGAATTCTGCAGATGTGAAAATGGATGTGTTATCTGATGTGTATGCCAAAGCATACGAACACCTTCCTCAGGTGTTTGATTGTGGCCGCGGAGGACGTGTTTCGCATTGGAATGACCTCAAGCCATTTCGAGAATGCGTCAACCACAAGTAGGAACATTGTCCCCCTGAAGGGCCCTGCAAAGTCCACGTGGATCCTTGACCATGGGCCGCGGGCCGTGTCCCACTCCCTAGGGGGTAGCCTATGCTCCTCAGGCCGTGGGTGCTGGCAACTCTCGCACATGCCCACCAACTGCTCTATGTCCTTATCTATGTTGGGCCACCAGAAGTAGCTCCTTGCCAGGGCTTTTGATTTCACGATTCCGGGTGACTCGTATGGAGTAGCCGGAGCACCATGGCTCGCGAGACCTCGGGAATTACTGCTCTCTGGCCCCAGAGGAGACATCCTCTGGCGAACGAAAGCTCGAAACGTTTCCTGAAGAACGATGCAAGTTCTTTGGATGGGGACATTAAGGGCCATCCCTTCTTAACCCAAGCCAGCGCTTGGGATAGGAGCTTGTCTTTGGCAGTTGCCTTGGCGATATCCGCAGGCACGATTGGGGGCGATTCGAGGGACTCGATGAGCAGCACCTGGTGCTCCTGCTCAACCTCGGACTTGGCTTCCCCCAGCTCCGGCAGGGGAGACCTGGAAAGCGCATCTGCGTGAGCGATGTCTTTCCCTGGGCATTGCACCAGCGTGAACTGGTATGCGTTTAGGAAAATCGCCCACCATAACATCCTGGGGGATAAGATCTGTGGGGTGGGCTTGGCCGTGACAAAGATTCCCAGGAGGGGCTTGTGGTCCATGACAATGGTGAACTCCCTCCCATACAAGAAGTCGTGGAATTTCTTTGTCCCTGCGATGATCGCAAGGGTCTCCCTGTCTGTCTGGGCATAGTTGCACTCAGCTTTCGAGAGCGATCTCAAGTAGAATGCAATCGGTGACTCCCTCCCGTTCTCGAACACGTGGCAGAGGACAGCCGTGACCCCCACTGGTGAGGCATCACACACAAGCACTATGGGCTTCTTGGGTCGAAGTGAGTTAATATCACCTCTGAAGAGAAGAGCCGCTTTAACTCACTGAAAGCTCGCTCTTGAGCCTCCCCCCCCCTGCCAGATTGCGTCCTTTTTCAGCAGGCAGTATAACGGCTCTGCCACAAATGCCTTCCATGGGAGGAAGGAGTGGTAGAAATTTAGGAGCTCCAAAAATGACTACAGCTCTGACTTGGTGGCTGGTGTGGGGGCATCCTGGATGGCCGCAACCTTGGATTTTGAGGACTTTACCCTGTCGGGGATGATCCGAAACCCCAGAAAGTCTACCTCATTTGTGTAGAATACACACTTGTTCCTTCTCAGGCATAACCCAGCCCTCTCAAACACAGACAGTACCCGGTCTAACCTCTGAGCTAGCTCTGATTCATCCCCAGCTGTTATCAATACATCGTCAAAGTATGGCAACACCTGGGGAGACCCTTAAGTAGGCGTTCTACAAGCGCCTGAAATAACCTGGAGCTGAGTTCACGCCGAACTGGAGTGTGACTGTTAACTGCTTGTAAGCCTGCACTAGGTCCAGCTTCGCAAAGCATTTACCTCCATGTAACTTGCCCAGCAAGTGGCTAACTACCGGGTAGGCGTTGGGGCGAATTGCCTTACTGATAGTACATTTGTAATCAGCACAAATCCTAACCTCCGGAACCAGAATTACCTAACCCACCAGTTTATCCAGTTCTGCTTCTGTTTTGTCCTTTAGTGCAAAAGCACTCTTCACGGCTTGAGGCACACAGGGCGAACAGAAGGGTCAATGTCAAAATCTACAAGGGCCTCCTGTACTCCCCAAGTCCTTTATCGAAGACCACAGCGTGTGCGTTGCACACGTCTTGGATGGGGTCGCCTCAGATGGCATTGATGCCAGTCAATGCAATGCCCAGCAGTTCAAACCACTGGGTCCTCAGAAGACAACTGGAACCCCCCCCCCTTAAGAACCACCAAAGGCAACTTCCTTGTGAAGTTTTTGAAATGGACGGTGAAGTCCCCCACCCCCAGGATTGGGACGTAATTTCCCTGAACGTCCCGCAAGTTCGTTCTGAGGGTTCTCAGCTTGGGACGGTCCCTAGGGGGAATTCACAGAAACTCAGTCTGCGAGACTATGGAGTAGGCAGTCCCTGAATCCACCTCCATCTTCATCTTGACTCCCTGCAACAGTACCTTTACAAAGAAACTGGTGCGCCGGTCAGACACACGTCTCACCACGGTGTCCCCCGCATGCACCTTCTGGACACCGTCGTCCTTTCGGTGGCTGGTCCGGTCAGGGTCTCGGCTTCTGCATTGTCTGCACACCTTCGCGATGTGGCCCAAAACGCCTGCAGTTGTGGTACTCTGCCTTCTTGAAGGGGCACTTTTTTTGGTCATGTGAGCCCCCGCACCCCTCACAGTGTTGGCTTGCTTCGGCGGTGTCTCTCCTTTCGGAAGGTCTTTTCCTCACCTTCTGTACCTCGGGTTCACTCTCGCTGGAATCCAATGAGGACGTGGCAGCGGCCGCCGCGTCTCTCAGATTTCGCTCCCTGCGAGACGAACAGCTGTGGGCCTGCACCGCAGACATCGAGTTTCCGGAGGCTGCGGTTCTCACCCTGCACGTCCATACTCCATCCTTTACCGCCTTGGCAGCCTGTGCAGCCCACAAGACCTGCTCGAAGGTGATGTCCTCGTCCCGGGCCAACAGTCTCCGCTGAGCCTCCTCATCCCGCAGACCAAGTAGGAGATGGCCTCGCAATGCCTTGGCCAGGAAGGCTCCCCACCGGCAAGGAACGGCCACCAGTCTCAGCGTGGCAACATACTCCGCTACAGTCTCTCCGGGGCACTGGCCATGCTGGTTAAAGGCCAGTCTTGCCAGGAACACAGACACCTTTGGGCAAAAATGTGCCTGCAGCACAGCGAGGATTTCGGCAAGGGGTACCAACTTGAGTACCCTTGGCATCAGGAGGTTCCTCGCCAGTTCCAGGGTTGGCAACCCACACTGAGCCAGTAGGCAGGCTCGTCTTTGTGCTTCGCCCTTGATGTTCTCCGCATCCATCGCATACAGAAACTGTTCCTCAGAGAGGTCCCATGGCTCAGGCTTGGAGGTATCGAATGGAGCGAGGGTGACCCTGTGGGATGCCATTATCCCATCCTCGTCACCAATTTGATGTAGGCAGATTGATTGCACACAGAGCCAGCAGGAGGGCCAAACACTTCTTTATTGCAGCATGGTCAATCTGTACATGAGGTAACGGCAGAGACGCAGCTCTTTATATATGATGTAATGCATTTGAATTTCCCCCCAATGGCGCCCATTGGTTGCAGTACCAGTGACGTCATTCGGACGTACAGCAAACCTGACATGGTTCACCTGTGGGGGAAAGGTTCCCGCACCTGTTACTGATTGGGTGATTTGAGCCACATGGGCTGAGCTCCTTCAGCTGCGCTATAGCTGGCAGCTGAGCTGCGTGCAGTGGCAGATACTGCGCTATAGCTGGCAGCTGAGTTGCGTGCGGTGGCAAATGAGTTACATGCATACACAACAAGGGGAGAACATGTCAAATCTACAGCACCACAACTTAGTTTTTTGAAACTGCAAAAATAAAGGTGATAAGCAGCACATTTTGTGATGCTCCATCCTAGCCCACTCCATTGTGGAGGACTCACATAATTGCTGCCTTATACACATGGTCTATTTGTTTCAGCGGAAAGGAAGGAAGGAAGAAAAAGAAAAGAAAAATGCAATGGATGAGCACAACCAGATTGGAAGAGTTTGCTCAGTAGCTTGTAAAGTACAAAATCTCTTCTTCCCTACTCCTCCAACTAAACTATCTGAAGTAGCTTGATATTCCTGTTTAGCCAGGGCTCCTTTTCAAGACAAAATAAATGAAGCCACTGCTTATTTCAAAACCCTATTTTTGCTTTAAAAAAACACTGACCAACTTAGCCCAAAGGCAATTCAGCTGGCCTGTTCTGGTCTCACCCAGCTATAATGGATGTAGAGATCTCCATGTGCCTTGTAAATATCCTCAGGAGAGGAAATAGATTTAAGCATCCGTGACAAGCAGCTGATTCTGGAAGTATCTGTTGTGTATGCAAGCAATTCATCAGTCACCACACGCAACTCAGCTGCCAGCAATAGCGCAGCTGAGGAAGCTCAGCCCATGCATCCCCAAATACCCAATCAACAACCTCCCCATTATAGGTGATCCTTAGGAAGGTTGCAACAAGCCTTAGTGAGGTTAGGCAGACCCGAGGAAGGTTCGCAGTACTCCCCCGATGACGTCACTGCGACTGCAACCAATGGGTGCCTTTGGGGGGAAATTCAAATACAGTATATAAGGAGCTGCATCTCCTACATGTGCCTCATGTACAGATTGACCATGCTGCAATAAAGAAGTGTTTGCCCCGCCTGCTGGCTCCATGTGCAATCAATCTGCCTACATCAAATTGGCGATGACGGTGGGATAATGGCTTCCCACAGAGTAACCCTTGCACTGTTCAACACCCTGAAGCCTGAGTCATGGGACCTGTATGAGGAGCAGTTCCTGTACGCCATGGACGCCGAGGGCATCGAAGATGAAGCTCAGAGACGAGCCTGCCTACTGGCGCAGTGCGGGTTCCCGACCCTGGAGCTGGCAAGGAACCTCCTGAGGCCGAGGGCCTAAGGTCGGTCCCCCTCAGCGCGATCCTGAACGTGCTATGGCCACACTTCCTGCTGACGGTGTCCGTGTTCCCGGCATGACTGGCCTTTCACCGGCGCGATCAATGGACAGAAGAGAGTGTGGTGGAGTACGTCACCGTGCTGGACTGGCAGCCATCCCTTGCTGCTGGGGAGCCTTCCTGACTGAGGTGCTGCGAGACCGCCTCCTCCTCAGCATGCGGGATGAGGAGGCCCAGCGGAGACTATTGGCCCAGGATGAGGACATCACCTTTGAGCAAGTCCTCAGGGCTTCCCAGGCTGCAGAGGCAGTCAAGGACGGGGTGCGGGCATGTCGGGCAAGAACCAGCACCTCAGGGAACCCATCTTCCACCGTGCAGGCTCACAGCTGCTCGTCTCACAGGGAGCGAGAACCGAGAGCTGCGGCAGCCACCGCCACGTCCTCATCCAACCTCAGCGAGAGTGAAAGCGAACCCAAGGTACAGAAGGTGAGGAAAAGACCTTCTGAGAGGAGAGGCACCACCAAAGCAAGCAGACGCTGCGAGGGGTGTGGGGGCACACACAACCGGAGGAAGTGCCCCTTCAAGAAGGCAGAGTGCCACAACAGCGGGCATTTGGGCCACATCACGAAGGTGTGCTGACAATGCAGAGACCGAGACCCTGACCAAACCAGCCGCCAGAAGGACCAGAACGTCAGGAAGGTGCACGTGGGAGACACAGTGGTGAGACATGTGTCGGACCGGCGCACCAGTTTCTTTGTTAAGGTACTGTTGCAAGGGGTCCAGGTGAAGATGGAGGTGGACTCAGGGACTGCCTACTCGATAATCTCGCAGACCGAGTTTCTGTGTATACCCCCTAAGGACCGCCCCAAACTTAGAGCCCTCAAAACGAACTTGCGGGATGTTCAGAGAAGTTACATCCCAGTCCTGGGGGTGGGGGACTTCACCGTCTGTTTTAAGAACTTCACAAGGAAGTTGCCCTTAGTGGTCCTTAAGGGGGGTCCAGTTGCCTCCTGGGGACCCAGTGGTTTGAACCGCTGGAATTGCATTGACTGGAATCAATGCCGTCCAAGGCGACCCCATCCAAGACATGTGCAACGCACACCCGGCAGTTTTCAGAAAAGGACTTGGGGAATACAAGGGGCCTCCTTGGACTTTGATATGGACCCTTCCGTTCACCCTGTGCACCTCAAGCCATGCAGAGTGCCTTTCACACTAAAGGACAAAATAGAGGCGGAGTTGGACAAACTGGTGGGTCAGGCGATCTTGGTTCCAGTGGACTCCACGGAGTGGGAGACTCCGATTGTAACAGCCATGAAATCTAATGGGGAGGTTAGGATTTGTGCTGATTACAAGTGTACTATCAATAAGGCAATCCACCCCAATGCCTATTCGGTGCCGGTAGTTAGCCACTTGCTGGCCAAGTTACAAAGGGGGAGGTGTTTTGCAAATCTGGACGTAGAACAGGCTTACCAGCAGTTAACAGTCACACCTGCGGCCACAGCTGTACAGACGATAGTCACGCACATGTGTGCCTTTAAAGTGACACACCTCCAGTTCGGCGTTAACTCAGCTCCCGGTATATTTCAGGCGCTTGTGGAACACCTACTTAAAGGACTTCCCAGGGTATTGCCATACTTCGACGATGTATTGATAACTGCTGGGATGAGTCAGAGCTAGCCCAGAGTTTCAAAGGGTTGGGCTACACCTAAGAAGGGACAAGTGCATCTTTTATGCAAACGAGGTAGAGTTCCTGGGGTTTCGGATCACCCCCGATGGGGTAAAGCCCTCAAAGTCAAAAGTTGCAGCTGTTCATGACACCACCCACACCGGCTACTAAGTCAGAGCTGCAGTTGTTCTTGGGGCTCCTGAATTTCTACCACTCCTTCCTTCCACGGAAGGCATCTGTGGCAGAGCCACTGCACCACCTCCTGAAAAAGGATGCAGTCTGGTGGTGGGGGGAGGCTCAAGATCGAGCATTCAGTGAGTTAAAGTGCCTCCTTTCTTCCAAGGTGATATTAACTCACTTCGAACCCAAGAAGCCCATAGTGCTAGTATGTGATGCCTCACCGGTGGGGGTCGGGGCTGTCCTATGCCCCGTGTTTGAGAATGGTAGCGAGGCACCAATTGCATTCTATTCGAGATCCCTCTTGAAGGCAGAGCACAATTATGCCCAGACAGACAGGGAGGCCTTTGCAATCATCGCAGGGACAAAGAAATTCCACGAATTCCTGTATGGATATTGCCAAGGCAACCGCCAAAGACAAAGTTTTGTCCCAAGTGCTGGCTTGGGTTAAGAAGGGCTGGCCCTTAACGTCCCCTTCTGAAGAACTCGCACCGTTCTTCAGGAAGCGCTTCGAGGTTACACTCGAGAGAGGGTGCCTCCTCTAGGGCCAAAGAGTAGTAATTCCCGAGGTTTTGCGAGCCAAGGTGCTCCGTCTGCTCCACATGAGCCACATGAGCCACTCCACATGAGCCACCAAGTCAAAAGCCCTGCTCCACATGAGCCACATGAGCCACTCCACATGAGCCACCAAGTCAAAAGCCCTAGCAAGGAGTTACTTCTAGTGGCCCAATATAGATGAGGATATAGAAAAACTGGTGGGTCGGTGTGAGAGTTGCCAACAATCATGGCCTGAGGAGCATAGGTTACCCTCCAGGGAGTGGGACACAGCCCGCAGTCCATGGTCCAGAACCCACGTGGACTTCACGGGGCCCTTCAGGGGCTCAATGTTACTACTCGCGGTCGACGCATTCTCGAAATGGCTTTAGGTAATTCCAAAGCGAAACACATCCTCCGCGGCCACAATCAAACATCTAAGAAGGATGTTCATTTGTTTCGGTATTCCCGACGTGCTAATTTCGGATAACGCATCCACATTCACATCCACAGAATTCCAGGCATTCCTCGAGCGGAACGCAGGCAGGCATGTCACCTCTGCCCCTTTTCACCTGGCTACGAATGGCCAAGTAGAGTGCCTGGTCCGCACCATGAAGGAGGCGCTAAGGAGGATGGGTCCAGGGGACCTGGAGCTACAGCTCTGCCAATTCCTCATAACCTACAGGGTCACCCGACTAGCCTCGGGACAATCTCCCTCGGAGCTCCTAATGCGGAGAAGAATACCAATGTTGCTCAACCGCCTGTATCCTTCTAGGGTGGAGGATAGGGGTACGAATGTGTCAGCAGAGAAAAGTGTTTGGGACAGGCGACCCGGTCTACTGCAGGAATTATGTGAGCTCAGGACCAGCATGGGTGCCTGGGGAGGTGGTAGAGGAAACTGGGCCAGTATCGTACAAAGTTATAACAGACTCAGGGTTACTGTGGCACAGACACGCTGACCAGCTTAGGAGAAGGGTCACGGAAGCCACTCGGGGGACTGATCCAGAGGAACTCACTGAAGGGAGTGACAGAGAGGAATCAACGTTAGGGTTGCCCCCCACCTGTTTAACCCAAGGGGGGAATACAGGGTTTAGTATGACAGGCTGCATGGAGCCATGAGAGTCAGCCTTTCAGCCCAAGGAAGCAGATCCCTAGTTTGATTTTTTGTCTCAGGATGAAGGGAGTTTTCGCGAGTGTTCCCCCACTCGTCCCAGTGAGCAGCGGGGCTTTGAGTTCTCCCAATGGTCCCCTCATCCCCCCCCCAAACCAGGAATACCCCATCACTTTCCCTGCCAGCATTCGATGGGACCCTTCATTTCTCTCAAGGGGCGAGCCCCGGCGCCCCAGGCAACACCGCTGAACCGGCGGGTCGGCCAGAGCGAAATCACCGGCCCCCACAATGGTTAAGGGACTTTGTCCCATCCCAGGGGGGAGGGATGTTGTGTATGCAAGCAATTCATCAGTCACCACACACAACTCAGCTGCCAGCAATAGCGCAGCTGAGGAAGCTCAGCCCATGCGTCCCTAATCACCCAATCAACAACTAGCACGGGAAACCTCCCTGCTATAGGTGATCCTTAGGAAGGTTGCAACAAGCCTTAGTGAGGTTAGGCAGACCTGAGGAAGGTTCGCAGTATGTCCCCCGATGACGTCACTGTGACTGCAACCAATGAGTGCCTTTGGGGGGAAATTCAAATGCAGTATATAAGGAGCTGCATCTCCTGTATGTGCCCACGTACAGCTTGACCATGCTGCAATAAAGAAGTGTTTGGCTCACATGCTGGCTCCGTGTGCAATCAATCTGCCTACATCAAAGTATCACTGTAGATTCTTCAAGGAGCAGCCATGTTTCTATTGACTGTGTGACTGATTTTGACCGGAGTCCATTAAAGTCCTACACAGTAGTCTAAGTATTGGATAGCAGTTTCTACTGAACTGATGCAAGTCTGCATAAAATTGTATCATATACTGACAAAGAGAGAGGATGTTTCTTTAGAAACTGTAGACCTAGGTTCAGCCAGGTCCTCCAGAGACATGAAAGCCATTTGAGCCCAGTCTCTCTCAGGGCTTGTCTACACGCCCATTTTAGAGCAGGCTGGTTTGGGCTAAATAGGGTTACAGAGAAGTCCAGTGTGCCATTTGGTGCTGTCTTTGCATTCAAATGGCCTACAGACAAGTGATTCAATTTGGTCTCCACCAGCCCATTGTCAGAGGCAGGAGGGGGTGGGTCTATTTCTACTTGCCTGCCTCTGTACTTGTACATGGAGGGCTGGGGGTTGGATCTATTTTTAAAGGGTGTAAGTGGAACAGTAAAGGTATCAGGAGGATTTTTTTGTTTTTTCTCAACTGGCTCTTTAAGAGAAAAGCAAGCAAACATCCCTTTGCAGTCTCCCCTGTCTGCTGCCAATGCTCTGCTTGTCCCAGTTTAAAAAGCCATGCCAAAACTCCCCCCGCGTGAGCGCATGTACATAGGATGGAAGGCAGATGGACAGACAAACAGATTGATGGGTTTGGCCTCCCTACATTGCCTTTGGAAATTAAAACACTTTCATAGAACTGAGGAATTGGTTAATTTCCCATTATCATGAACCAGCTTGCTTATTATTATTGGCAAATTCAAACTGGAAGGCTTGCTTTGGATCAGTTCCACTATAATAATTCTGGGTTGAAAGGATTTTTGCGGAAGAAACTCCACTCAGGAAATGCCCAAATGAGGCTCCTTTCATTTCCCAAAAAGCTAGGATCTAGATGGGTGCTAAATCTGTCATGCAGTACTCAGGTCTTGAACTGCCAACTTGCCAGCCTTCCAGCTGACAAGTTGTTGTGTCTAATGGTTTTACCTTCCACAATGTATCTGAACCAATGTAACCTTGCCTATAGCAACAATGTAACCTTCAGCTGCATCATATGAACCCTGTAAGAGGACGCGAGCTAATGACCACCAGCTGGCAGCAGCGAGCGTCCAAGCTCCTTGGTCCAAACTCATCAAAGGCAACAGCGCGGGAAGTTTTCCCGCCACCACCTACACCTGGACAAGAAGGGCGTGACCCGCAATGACGTCACGCAGACAGTAGCCAATGGGCTACCATGGAACCACGTTCGAATGTATTACTACTGTATATAAAGAGCTATCGATCCGCCATTACCTCATGTTCCCTCTGTCCACGATGCAATAAACCTGAGTTAACCCAGCCCGAGGCTGTGTCCTGTGTCTTGGTTTGCATACACCAAATTGGCGACGAGGATGGGATAATGGATCCCCACGGAACAGCCAGGGCACAGAGCGGGTTCAACATCACCAAACCGCAAGACTGGGAGCTGCTTGAGATGGACTTCCAGGCGGCACTGGTGGAACTCAAAGTCAAAGGAGACGACGAGGAGAGGAAGAGGGCCATCCTCACCAGAATGCTCGGGATGGAAACCAAGCGGACGCTGGTGGGCATCATCGCTCCGAAGAAGGTGAGCGAATTTAAGGCGGACGACATCATGAAGCTGCTGCGAGAGCGCTTCAGTCCTTCGAGGGCAATGTTTCCCGCTCGGAGCGCGTTTTGGAGGCGAGTCCAAGCGCCGGACGAGTCGGTTGAGACATTCGTGGCCGCCATGAGGATAGCCGCCGCCCCCTGCAAATGGGACAACATCCTAGAGATGGCCCTCAGGGACGGCGTGCTGTGTGGCCTGAAAGACAAGGAGGTGCAGCGCAGCTTGATGAACAAGGAGCCGCCGCCCACGCTGGCAGAGGTCGTAGAGGCCGCGGAAGCCGCAGAGTCCACGAATGCTGGAGTGGACGAGATGCATCAGTGGCGTGAGTGGCGCCCTAGAGCCGGCAAGGCGGCAAATTCGGCGCACGGGAAGTCCGGACAGTCGGTGCACGCAACTCGACGGGCATCAAAGTCGTCTACGGAGGGCAGCGACGGCGAGGAGGTCCAGAAGGTCCGAAAGGGTGGTCGACGCTGCGATGGTTGCGGGGCGGCCCATGAGCGCGCGAGATGCCCATTCAGGAAGGCCGAGTGTTACACCTGCGGCCGTCGGGGGCACATCGCCAAGGCATGCAGAAAACGGAAGGTGGGCCGGAGGCAGTCACAAGACCGTTCGGCCAGACCGGACCGTCCAGCGAGGCCCAAAGATGGCGCCCAGACCACGAGGAAGCAGGATGGCGTGGGCCGCGTCTCGGACGACAGCGAGGACGACGCCCCAGTGTTCAGCGTGTCCGCCGGACAGTCCCATTACTTCGTTGAGGTACTAGTACAAGGGGCCCCTATTAGGATGGAAATTGACTCGGGGTCCTCCTATTCTATAATTCCCCAGAAAGAGTTCTTGAGAATCGACCCCCACGTGCGGCCCAAACTTAAAACGTTGAGGTCCACGCTACGAGACGTACAGGGAAACAGCATTCCGGTGTTGGGGGTCGGAAAATTTCGGGTCAATTTTAAGAGACATTCTGCGGAACTGCCCCTAGTTGTCCTTAAGGGGGGAAGTTGTAGCCTCCTAGGGACGCAGTGGTTTCAGCCTTTAGGTTTGTTCATAGGGGGAGTGCACACAGTGGGGGTGGACCCAATACAAGCGGTTTGCGATGCGCATCCCGCCGTCTTTAAGAAAGGACTCGGAAAGTTCAAGGGACCCCCTGTAGCCTTCGACCTAGACCCGGAGGTCCGCCCGATAAGACTCAAACCGCGCAGGGTGCCGTTCGCACTCAAGGACAAGATAGAGGCGGAACTGGACAAACTGGTGGGCCAGGGGATTCTTATTCCTGTTGATTCCGCGGAGTGGGAAACTCCAATTGTAACGGCCCTAAAGGCTAACGGGGAGGTGCGCATTTGCGCTGATTATAAGTGTACAATTAACAAGGCGATCCGCCCTAACGCATACCCGGTGCCGGTGATCAGCCACCTTTTGGCCAGGCTGAATGGGGGAAAGTGTTTCGCTAAGCTCGATTTGGCACAAGCCTATCAGCAACTCCCAGTGACCCCCGCCACGGCCGCGGCACAAACGATAGTTACACATAAAGGGGCGTTCCAGGTGTCGCGTTTGCAGTTCGGCGTGAACTCGGCACCCGGCCTTTTTCAGTCGCTTGTGGAACGTCTCCTGAAGGGACTGGAGGGGGTGTTGCCTTATTTTGATGACGTGTTGATAACAGGGGGGAGTGAGGCTGAACTGGCAAAGAGATTGGACAAAGTACTAACCGTGTTCGAGAAAGCGGGGCTGAGACTAAGGAAGGACAAATGTGTTTTTTTTGAAACTGAGGTCGAGTTTTTAGGGTTCCGGATCACACCCGAGGGGATTAAGCCGTCTAAATCCAAAGTAGCAGCCATAAAGAAGGCCCCTCGCCCCACATCCAAAACCGAGCTACAGTCTTTCCTGGGGCTCCTCAACTTTTACCATACATTCCTCCCGCGGAAGGCGTCCGTGGCCGAACCGCTCCATCGGTTACTTAAAAAGGAGGAGACATGGATGTGGGGTGACGAGCACGAGAGGGCGTTCAAAGAACTAAAGCAACTCTTAACATCTGAGGCAATCCTGACGCATTTCGACCCCAAACGGCCGGTGGTCTTAGTCTGTGATGCATCCCCGGTGGGGGTGGGGGCGGTGCTTTGCCACGTGTTGGATGACGGAAGGGAGGCCCCGGTAGCGTTTTATTCAAGGTCCCTGTCCCAAGCGGAGCGAAATTACGCACAAACCGACAGGGAGGCTTTAGCAATAGTAGCGGGAACCAAAAAATTTCACGATTTTTTGTATGGCCGCCCGTTCAAAATCGTGACTGATCACAAGCCACTGTTAGGGATTTTCACGGAAAGCAAGCCCACGCCGCAGATCCTGTCCCCGAGAATGCTGCGATGGGCTATTTTTCTCAACGCATACCAACATGAGTTGGAGTACCGGCCCGGAAAGGAGATCAGCCATGCCGATGCACTTTCGAGATCTCCTTTGCCCTTGTCGGACGACCAAAAGGCGAGAGTAGAAAGAGACCACCAGGTGTTGCTAATTGAGGTTTTAGACGCACCCCCAATAGTACCAGCCGACATTGCTAGGGCGACAGGCAAGGACAGAACGCTAGAGAAAGTTAGTTCATGGGTACAGAAGGGGTGGCCGGCATCGTCCCCAAGCACAGAATTCGACCCATTTTTTCGGAAAAAGCTAGAGTTGTCCCTAGAGAGGGGGTGCCTGTTGTGGGGCCAACGGGTGGTGATCCCTACGTCCCTGCGGCCGAGGGTGCTCGAACTGCTGCACGTCAGCCACCCGGGCATAGTTCGTTCAAAGGCGCTGGCCCGGAGTTACTTCTGGTGGCCACAGCTGGACGCGGACATTGAGCACATGGTCGGCACTTGTGAGGCATGCCAGGGATCCCGACCAGAGGTGGCCCGTCTTCCGCATAGGGAATGGGACACAGCAAGGGGGCCATGGTCCAGAGTGCACGTAGATTTCGCTGGCCCTTTCCGAGGAACCATGTTTCTCCTGGTGGTGGATGCATTCTCCAAGTGGCTGGAGGTTATCCCAGTAAAGAGCACGTCCTCCGCCACGACAATTAGCCAACTAAGGAGAGTCTTTTCTACGTTCGGTTTACCCGATACTTTGGTCAGCGATAACGCTAGTTGTTTCACTTCCGCTGAGTTCGGGGCATTCATGGAGGCAAACGCCATTCGGCATGTCACATCCGCGCCGTTTCACCCGGCCACGAATGGCCAAGTGGAACGGCTGGTGCGTACAACAAAGGATGCGCTGCGGCGCATGGGCCCGGGGGACCTGAATCACCAAGTGTGCCAATTCCTCTTAGCGTATAGGGTGACCCCCTTAGCGTCAGGCTACTCGCCGGCAGAGCTCTTGATGCGGCGAAAACTGACCACGCTCCTGTCCAGGCTTGACCCGACGAGAGTCGAGGATAAAGGGAAAAACATAGGGTTGGCAGTCTCGAAAGGTTTCGCCGCCGGCGACCCTGTTCACTGCAGGAACTATTCCAGCGCAGGGCCAGCCTGGGTACCAGGGACGGTTGTAGAACAGACGGGGCCAGTGTCGTACCGAGTCGAGACTAACACCGGCCTCCTCTGGAGGAGGCACGCAGACCAACTGAGGCACCGAGTGAGTAGGCCAGTCAGTGGGGCCCAGCAACAGGATTCAGCGTTAGGGTTCTCCCCCACCCGCTTAACCCAAGGGGGAGACAGCAGCGGACAACAGTCCCAAGCAAGGGGGGAAGGCAGAAGCAGCGGCCCCGACCCATACCCTTTTGATACACCAGTTCTATCAGGGGCCGGGGAAGGGGGAGAGGAGTTCGCGACCGCTGCCCCCGAATGTAATTTTGATTTTGATTTTGCGAGCCGGGGGGGTTTTCAGGAGTGTTCCCCCACCCATCCAAGCGAGAAGAGGGGTTTTTCGTTAGCCCCCAGTGCCCCCGGTTCCTCCCTAAGAAAGAGCACACCTTCCAACAACGCCGCGGAGAAGCGGCAAGTCACTAACGAGTCTCCCTCTCCAATTACAGGACAGGAAGCCAGGGGACAAAGAGAAGGTAGCAAACCCGGGGAAAGGCAGCCCGCATCGAGACCCCAGCGTGTTCGAAATAAGCCATCTTGGCTGAGAGACTTTGTCTCCTAGGGGGGGGAGTGTGTTTAAGTGTGGGCTCGAGACTTTGTCTCGTCCTAGGGGGGAGGGGTGTTGTGTCTAATGGTTTTACCTTCCACAATGTATCTGAACCAATGTAACCTTGCCTATAGCAACAATGTAACCTTCAGCTGCATCATATGAACCCTGTAAGAGGACGCGAGCTAATGACCACCAGCTGGCAGCAGCAAGCGTCCAAGCTCCTTGGTCCAAACTCATCAAAGGCAACAGCGCGGGAAGTTTTCCCGCCACCACCTACACCTGGACAAGAAGGGCGTGACCCGCAATGACGTCACGCAGACAGTAGCCAATGGGCTACCATGGAACCACGTTCGAATGTATTACTACTGTATATAAAGAGCTATCGATCCGCCATTACCTCATGTTCCCTCTGTCCACGATGCAATAAACCTGAGTTAACCCAGCCCGAGGCTGTGTCCTGTGTCTTGGTTTGCATACACCAAACAAGTTGAGCTTCTTAACCACTGAGCCACCACAGCCCCAGTGATCACAGGAATTGGAATGGGTCCAAGCCAGGGCAATCCTACCCTCAAAGCAAAGTAGGTGCCTCTTGACAAAGGGCTGGAAAACCAGGTAGGAACACTTGAGCACCTGGCTGGTACACACCAGCAAAGACGTGATCTGATCGCTTTGTCTCATTGTTGAGTTTCAAAACAGTAGGAGACCCATCGCATCCTGCCCACTGCTTCTTTGAGCTTCTGCCATCCGGACGGAGAACAGTGAAGGTAAAAATGTGCCATCTCAAGAACAGTTCCTTCTCCAGAGCAATTTTGGCCTTAAATGGAAACTCTGGAGTCTGAAGTCATCTAATCTTATTTTAAATTTTTAAATTTTAAATTTTTAAATTTTAAATTTTTTAAATTGTACTGTATGGTACTATCTTAATTGGATTTTCTGTAGCTGTTTTAAATTATGGGGTGTGTCTTATTCGAGTTGATATATAGCAACCGAGAAATTTCGTTGTTCCCGCAAGGGGACAATGACAATAAAGATTTATCTTATCTCTTATAAAATGAGTCGTCCCATTCCTGCAGCACTTCAAGCAGGAGGCTAAACAGCCTTTGTAGCCAGCCTATCAGTTCGACCCACCTTACAGATCTGTAGTAATGATTGCATGTGGAGCAGGAGAGTCACAAGTGTTGCCTTGAAATGAAAGGTGAGATATAAGTGTAACATACAAATCAATGAACTAGGCAACACATTATATATATAAAAAGTAAAGGATGGTTTAATCTTCAATGCCTATGGATTCTTTCCTAAGATTCAACACCTTCCTAGAAGATTGCGGCTGTTTGTTATTCAGTTGAAGTGATCAAGAAGTGAGATATCTTCAGGAAACAAAACAAGTATGAAAAATACATCATTGCTTAGATGTTTGATGGTGTTCTATAAATCCTTTTTCTGTTAAAAGCATGAACAAAAGCTTAGCTAGATGCCAACTGTTCTTGTTGCATTCCATCAAGTCACCTCCATCCTATGGCAAGCCAAGGAATATGCAGTCTCCCAAATGTCCTGTCCTCAACAGCCTTGCTCAGCTCTGGCAAAGTCAAGTCTGTGTCTTCCTTTGGGGAGTAAATTCATCCCACATTGGGTATTCCTCTTTTCTAGCTGGCTTTATCTTTCCCACATAGTTTTCTTTTTCAGAGAATCTGGTTTTCCCATGATGTGTTCAAAACAGGGCAGGCTCAGCTTCATCATTTTTGTTTACAGACACACTTCAAGCTTGCTTTGTTCTAAGACCCACTTGTTTGGCCTCCTGACAGTCCAGGGTATCCACCGAGCTTTCCTCTAGCACCATATTTCAAATATTTTTTCCCATCAGCTTTCTTTACTGTCCAGCTTTCAGACCTCCACAAAGTGATCAGATATACAAGAGTGTCAATGAGACCTTCATCTCCAGTGACACATCCTTATATTTGATGATCTTTCTCAATTCCTTCATTACTGTCCTTTCAAGTCTCAATCTTTTTTCATATTTCCTGGCTGCAGTCTCCATTTGAATGGATAACTGAACCAAGCTATAAAAATTCTTTCACTATTTTAACATTCTTTATTGTCAATGTTAAAGCTGTGTAATTAATTCTTCTGTAGCCATGATTTTTGACTTCTTGATACTCGAGTCCAGTCCTGCTTTGGCACTTTCTTCTTTTACTTTCATTAACACTTGTTTCAGATCATTGTTGTTTTCGGCCAGTAAAATGGCATCATCTGCATATCTTAAATTTTTAACATTTCTTCTACCATCTTTTACTTCTCCTTCATCTGAATCTAATCTGGCGTTCTGTATGGAATGTTCTGCATACATATTGAACAGATAAAATTCACCCTTACTTTTCACCTTTATCCTATAGGAAACCATTCTGCCTCTCCATATTCTGTCCTAACAGTAGCTTCCTATCCATGGTATAGGTTATGCATCAAGACCAGGGGTTCTCAACCTATTGCCCACAGGCCAGATTTGGCCCACGGCATCAAATCGCCCAGCCTCTGACCTCACCCCAGTCACTGCTTCCGCTGCTGTCTCAATTCTAGTCTCTTGGCTTGGCATGTCCCTAACAGCACCCCATAGCACGGCAGATGTTGTAAGGCTTACAACATCCGCCCTGCTGCAGTGTACCATTAGAGACATGCCAAGGCAAGTATAGTTGACAAGGATTGAAGCGGTGGCAGTGGCGGCAGTGGAAGCGAAAACGGCTGCTGGAATGAAGTTGTGGGCCAGATGATATGGTGCCATGCAGCTCCTCCAGGCTGGTAGGCAGGGAAGTGTGGGGGGAGTGGGGGATGGCTTGGGATGGTCACCACCAGCAGTGGTAGTAGCAATGGTGTGGGTGGAGTGGGGGTGGCTTGGGATTGTCCCGCTGCTGCTTCCAGTGGGGGGAGTGGGGGGCTCAGTGTGGTCCCACTGCGGGGCCTGCCCACCCACCACCCACCAGCAGTGGCAGCACCTATTTGAAGGGGCATGATCCAGCCCACATCTTAAAAAGGTTGAGGACCCTTGATCAAGACAATCAAGTGCTGAGGCGCACCCATAGTTTCTCATGCTCTGCACAGTCAAAGGCTTGGCTATAGTCTCTAAAGCACAATAACACATCTGTTTTCAATATGAAGATTTTCCTTTTTTGTTTCTTCTTCCTTTTTTCCTCCTTACTTTTGCAGACAATGGTTTTGCAGTGAGCAGGAACAAAGAAAAACGATATGTGAGTGAAGACAATATGGTCAATGGGATATGTTTTAATAGGGCTGCAAATGAGATTAAGTGCTGCTAGACATCAAAGCAGGACAAAATCTCACAGGTATTTTCCAATGAATACTTTGTAATCTTGTGTAATTTCTTCATGTGCTTTTGTGCTCATTACTATTTCCTTCTCCACCATTCTTCCTTGATGAATTTGTGATTAAAATGGGCATGGGAAAGAGGAGAGAAAATCATGGGGGAGGTGAACAATAAATTTTTGCAGGCAAGCCAAGCTATTTATCATATTTCCAAGGCCTCAGCAATTGTGATATCTAACAGCCTGATCCTACATGTGCCAACAGCGTTTTATTCTTCCAGTCACCTATGATTTTCTCTGGCAACACCACTAAAATCATATCGTGGACTTGGAAAGGGACATTAGAGATGTCACTGCCTGCCTCACTTGCCATATAAAGCCCTGAACAACAAGTCACAAATAGCAGAGAAAGGAGATGTTGCTTACAGCTTCTGAGCTGCACAACAGAATCAATTGGAGTCCAGGTAGTAGTCCCAAATGACAATGCTAGATGAGTCATTTACACAGAATATTCATGCTGGCTGTGTTTAGCAGTGGCACCTCTGTTCAGAGCAAAGCTGGAAACTCCTGTATTAGAAGCAAGTCACAGTTGAAGTACAGCGTTTCTTAGTTTTATTTTATTTTTAAAAAACCTATCTCTTGGGTATCCCAGGCCCTTGAAGTATGTATTTGTAATAAACAGACTGTTGGCTTTGCAGAACTCTGAGTCATTCTCAGTTATTTCTGTCACCTAGTCCAAATTTTCCAACAAAATTTGGTTCTGTTTTTTCCCTCATTTTTGTGTTCCAGATGCCTATGATCATTATAAGCATGCCTTGTTTTAATGCGTGATCAGTTTCTGCTTGGATGCTTGCAAAAAAAGCTTTAAATTTCATTATTTTTTATTATCTTTAGCATCAATAGCTGGAACATAGACTTGAATGATGGTTATGTTGATAAAGTTTCCTGGAGTCTCATTTATATAATTCAGTCATTATAACCCCTAACTGCCTGTACCATGTCTTGCCTTTTTGATTGGTTATTTCTAGAGCACAACACTTTGTCGTTTTCTTATTGAAAATACTCATGGGGCTGCAGTGGCTCGGTGGTTAAGAATCTCTCCTTGTTAGCTGGAAGGCCGGCAAGTTGGCAGTTCAAGACCCGGGTACTTCATGTCAGATTGCGGCCGTCTCTGTCCCAGCTCCTGCCAACCTAGCAGTTCAAAAGCAAGAAATTGCAAGTAGATAAATAAGGACCACTTTGTTGGGGGGGAATCTTGGAGACATGAAAGGAGCTTCATTCAGGTGTCCCAAAAATCCTCTCAACCCAGAATATTTTCTGACATGAAATTATTATTATTATTATTATTATTATTATTATTATTATTATTATTATTATTATTATTATTATTATTATTATTATTATTATTATTATTATTATTATTATTATTATTATTATTATTATTATTATTATTATTATTATTATTATTATTATTATTATTATTATTATTATTATTATTATTATTATTATTATTATTATTGAAAATACTCTGTTCTAGTTCACTATAATTTACTGACATGAAGCACTGCAATCTTTACACATTCTATTTTTTACTTTAAGGTTCCACATCTATCCTGATTTCTCATATTCGATGTTCCAATTGACTGTGTTGTGTAGCATTGAACTTTATTTTCACTTCTATGCATGTCAGCCACTAGACATCCTTTTGGCTTTAATCTACTTGTGTCATTAGTGACAGTGCTATTCATACCTGTCTTTTGCTCTTCCCCACTACCTGGTTAAAAGCAGAAAACCCTTCATCTCACAACTACTCTACAGTATTGAAACTTCTTCTACATATTGGAACAATATCCAACATGGAAGGTAATAAGAAAAATGTAGAGGCTAAGAATCAGAGTAGGGATTGTTATTTTTTTACTCAGAAACAGAATTGTTTACCTGTATTTTATATAGTTTTAGTCCCAACAGTAAAATGAGCTTTTATTATTTTCTTATGAAAATCCTTCCATCACAGATGTACACCCATTCTGCTCATGCATCTCTATAAATTTCATTTGGTCCTTTTATCAGCAACCAAGTACCACTGAGTTTTTCTCTTTCCTTACAATTTTCTTCTTTGCCCTCCCTCCTCAATGTCGGAATCCCATTCAATGAGTCATCTACAGCTCTTCCCTCTCTGTCCATCCTTCTTTAATAGCCAATATTTTATTTTGCTACACTCCATTAGCTTCGTTGTTACATCCCTTATTCACAGGTTCAGCCTGAAGACTCTGCATTCTGTCACTGAAAATGCCAGAAATATTCTTTATAAAAGAGACATTAGGACTCCTGACAGTAAATGTGCACGAGCTGCATTTCTGTGGTATATCAGCCAGGGCAAATTCACTTTTGACAAATGATACCAACGTGAACTAATTTAGAGCAACTTTAAGGAAAGGGGCAAAATAGATTTTTGTGTATTCTGTTTTTGTGTAAATGAAAAACACATATCACTGTACTGTATATTAGCAGAAACTCCCACTTTCATTTTTAAACCCTGAACCAATGTTTCACAAAATGACCTGCTTCTGAAGATTTGAACCAGTTGTAAGGTCCTTTTACAAAAACGCCAAACAAGACCACCCAAACCTCAAAAACAAGTGAGCTTTCAAGTCTTGAAGAACTCTAATTAGACTGGGCCCTGGAAAGCCAAAAAAATTGTCTTGGTTGAGGATTCAGCATCTATAGTCACAAAATAGAGGGCACAAAATTACACAATCAGTTGGAGCTATGTTGATTGAGGAGTTCTCATGAGGGGAGACTGAGTCTATTGTCTTTCTTCAGTCCCATCAAGTCACTTGGTGAATGCCAGGTTTCCTTCGTAGAACTGGTTGACTACAGCCTCTTCTGCATCAGTGGTCAGGGCATAGACTTGGATTACTGTGAAGTTGAATGGTTTGCCTTGAATTCGGACTGAGATAATTCTGTCATTTTTAAGATTATATCCCATTACGGCTTTCCTCACTCTTTTATTGACTATAAGGGTCACTCCATTTCTTCTAAGGGATTTTTGCCCACAGTAGTAGATAAAATGATCTCCTGAGTTAAATTAGCCCATCCCTGTCTACTTTAGTTCACTGATTTCTAAGATATCAATGCTCAGTCTTTCCATCTGATTTTTGACCACGTCCAGCTTGCCTTGATTCATAGATCTTACATTCCAGGTTCCTATGCAATATTGCTCCTTCCTTTCACCATCAGATCCAGCCACAGCTGAGTGTCCTTTCAGCTTTGGCCCAGCCGCTTCACTCTTTCTGGGGCTACTTGTACTTGTCCTTAGCTCTTCCCCAGTAGCATATTGGACATCTTCTAATCTGAGGTGCTCATCTTCCAGTGTCATATTGTTTAGCCTTTTGATACTGTCTTTGGGGTTCTCTTGGCAATGATACTGGCATGGATTGACAGTTCCTTCACTAGTGGATTGTGATTTTCTCCACTATGGCCTGTCCATCTTGGGTGGCCCTACATGGCATAGCCCATAGCCTCCTTGAACTATGCAAACTCCCTAGCCATGGCAACGCAACAATCCTTGAGGTGGCAGGTCCATCCGGCAAATGTACAAAAGGAAGTCCAGGTTCTTTTCCAGCAATATGGTGGCAACTGGTTGACAAGTGGGTCATCGAGTACAGGATCTTCTCCTTATGCTGCAGCAAGGCTATTCTGCTTGTGAGAACAGATTTTGCCAAGGTCAGATTGGACCCGGATGGAAACTAGCACTCCCTATGCAAAAATGCACAGTAGACAATTGTCCTCTACCCTTATAAACCAGATTCTAGGTTCTTTGCCAAAATTCAAAATTCTCAAAGAAAATTTTCTGTTCCCACATCTTTGCATAAGAGATTTGCTGGTATACTCCATTTTTACAATTGTTGAGAGGCAATAGATATAGCAAAGGAAAGATTTCTTTTTAACATTTATTTAACATGAGTATATATGCATATATATGGTGTAACTAATTATTTCAAAACAAGGTCTCATATAGATGACAAATAACAGTATTAGAAAGTACTTATTGCTTACATTAGTTGTAGAAAAAGAAATGCCATGATAAACAGTGTAAATGTAACACTTAACACTTGTATAGCATAGAAAGGATATATAGTATAATTACAAAATTCATCTAAGTGTAACAAAATGGGTTAATATACAAAATGGTAACATGCTGTATCCAAAGAAGTTGTGGCCTTTTTATTTTCCATTCTTTATCTTCAAATTCATGTTGTTATTCAAATTCAATAAACTTTGACTTCATAAACAGTGTGTTTCAGGGGTATGTCTGACAGGAGAATGATGAATCTTGCCTGAGTCTGCAATTTCCATTGCCTTTTCTGAAAGTATATGGCCTCCAGCTTGGCTGGGCTTTGCCATCAGGCCATAGGAAGTTCAAATCTGAATACATAATCGTTGTACAACAGTTCTTTTTGTTTACTCTCTAGCTTTCCACGAGCCCTTTCCAGACATCCTTCTTTGTCTGGATGGTTTTGGCAAGATAAAAGGGTATTGGGATCCAATGCTCAGAAATGGAACTTCACTGTGTAACTACAAACAAGAAAGAGAGGGAAGACCACACATATCTAAGGCTCATGCTTATAGCATGCCATTTTAGATTTCTTCTTCTTGTTCTATCGTATCCAAATCTGAATATTGGCGATCCTCATAGCAATCAGCCATGAAGACTGTCCTGAGAATATAATGTCCTGTGGCCTTTCATCTGCCTTCCACATTACAGAATGATACCTGTACCACTGATCCAGTTCTGCAAGTCACTTTCTGGTCCTGAGCCCTTTTGGCACACAAAATCCTCATTGGACACAGTATTGATGAAGCTGCTGCCCTCCTTCAAGATGGATTCCAGTGAGATTTAATCCACTTGGGGACCACCATCCTTCCCTGTGGACATCAACACCCAAGGCCATTAATCCTCAGGGTGGTCAACTTAGTTAACTGCAGCCTGACACTCAGTGTTGAGTCTCTGGCAGTATTATCTGCTCTATTACCATAGCCGGATAACCTGGCCAGACTGTCATTTTGGATTTAGCCTTACATTTGATGGTGGAATCAGAACAACAATTTCAGTCATCTCTAGGAAATTTGACTGGGATGGCACAATTAGCACAGGAGCAACCTTAGAGGTTCATTTATCCTAGCAAGAGCTTTCCTCACTCTGCATGTTGGAAATCATATTTTGTTTTGTGATTTAGCAGGAAGCAAACACAGATCAGACAGTGAGAATGGAAAGTGCCTGATAGGAAGTGTCTCTTTGCATTGAGTGATCTCTCTTAAACCAACCTTTCTGTCTGGCAGCAAATCAAACCCCCAACGTAGTAGCCCTACTTTGGACTCCTAAAAGGTCCATCTTGAGCACAGATCAGAGTTGGAACACATAACCCCATATATCATGTGTTTGCTGAGATAAAGATTGCACCAGATTGCACAACAAGCAGCCTGTAGAAATTCCATCTGTCCCCACCCATCCGGTTGCCAGAGCCTTGGGTCATAGGCCTGCACCTGCCTCCCGCCCACACCCAGCAAGTCACATGGCCAACTGGCCATGCCCACCCAGTCACATAGCCACATGGCTATGCCCACCATGGCACGCCCACAGAGTAGGTAGAAAAAATGTTGAATCCCACCACTGCATAGAGGGAGAAAATGGTAAAAGCAGGAAATATGTGTTTCCTTTAACATGTGATTTCACTCTTAAATCACAAGACAAACATATATCCTGAATTAAACATATTTAAATGAGACCAATTAGTTTAATGCTGTCTGGATGGCTCAGTGATTTAGGTATCTGGAGGTTGGGAGTTCAATTCCCAACTGTGCCCCTGGGAAAAGAGCCAGCCTTATGAGGCCATAGGCAAGCAGCACATCTCCAGAGCACCCCGTAGAAGAAAGGAAAAATAAACCACCTTTGGGTATTTTCTACTTAGAACACCTTGTAAAGGGTCACCATATGTCAGAATTGACTTATAATAATAATTTTGTGTCAGAAATTATTCTGGGTTGAAAGTTTTGTTTTTGTTTTTTTGCAGAAGACACTCCACTCAGGAAACTCCCAAATGAGGCTCCTTTCATGTCCCCAAGAACTGGGACAGAGACAGGTGCTCGATCCATCTTGCAGTACCCAGGTCTTGAACTGTCAATTTGCCAGCCTTCCAGCTAACAAGGCAAGCTTCTTTACCACTGAGCCACTGCAGCCCCTAATTGCTCAATGACACATGATTATTTTTAATTATCAGTTTCAGCAAGAAAGAGTGGGAAAAGACTAGCTGCAAAATCCCAAGGATTTTGAACTTTAAATAGCAGATGCCAAGGTAATAGCAGGATCTGCTTTTGGAACTACCTTCTGTTTCAAACATGTGTCATTTTCGAGGTGCAGGGGGTGGGAGGGGCATTGTGGTTGCTATTCCGGAAACAACCTCCAGACACACTGGATGTGGATTCTTAAGAAAAGCTTGCACCTACAGAAAAGATCTACTCTGTTCTATTCTCATTCAGAAATCCTTTTACTAATTCTGATGCCACACCCAATCTGAATTAAAGCCTCTGAAGATTGAATATGTCAACTAAGCTGCTAAGAATAAATTATGTTCAGTTTTGGAACTCTAACGCTGTAGGTCCTGAAATGTAAAAAAGTACTGTACTATATTTTATTTTTCACTTAAATGTTATCCAATGCCAAAAGAAAGAAGAAGAAGAAGGTAAATGACAGATGTTTCCTTTACAAGCAAGACAAGGTTAGATAATATTTCTTGTGACTGACACTGAAATATACATGGAGGGGTGAAAAATTAAGGAGATTGGTATTGATATTTTAATTTTGATCTTACTTGGATATGTGCTCTTATTTTACAATCATTGACCTTTATATGCTCTCATTTAGGGAAGGAAACTCAGTGCATTCCATTTAATATACAATATTACTCTAAATGAAAATTTCTGCAAGAGTTCATTATCTGTCTAATTTACATGGTAATAGCCTTACCTAAGGTACTATAACATGCTAAAGACTGTATGGAAATCAAACCTAGAAAATAGGAGACAATAGCACTAATAAGGGCTGCGGAATAGTCCGTTAAAATGAAAATCGAATGCTTTTGGGATAAGAAGAAATCTGGAGAAGAGAAATCACTTTCCTCAGAAATCTGGGTTCATTCTACTACATGTCCCCTTGTACTGCAAACATATTTTTGTACACCTCATTCATTTCACTAGGCTTGGATTGTACCCTTACATATTTTCCAAAGATCTCTAAATGCAAAATAAGTTGTGAAACAAACTAGTTTTTGTAACGTAAAACTTGGAAAAGCAATTTACATCTTTCCCATTAAATTAACTTATTTTTGCTTCAGTTTTGTCATGAATATATGATGACAGCATCTCTTGAATGCAGTAAAGCTGAGAAATCTGTTCCATTAAGAGGATAATTTCATACATTTCTTCACTATAAAAAGTGCATTTCACAGTGCTTCTGTTAAGCTATGATGTACTAAAAATCGATCATTTAGTAAGGCAAGAGCTGGAGACTGGGGAGACTGAGTATAGATGATTTCAAGAAAGCTTTACTTAGGTGGGAGAAGAAGAGAGATGAGAACAAGAATCATGAGAAATATTTCTGAAGAAAACAAGGTGGAATGCCAGCTCTATTCCTCCTTAGGAAGATAGTGTTAAAGTATGGCAACCTTTCAGAGTTATACTCAGGGATTAATTCTGCAGAAAGGGGAACCTTGAGGTTCTGTCTTCTTTTCTGACAATATAGTTATCTGCATCCAAGTGGTATGGGGGCAACAATAGTACAGTATTATAGGTATTATTTGAAAAGCTTAGTGGTATTCTCAACTGTTGAAGGGAATCTTAAAACATATGGGAATTGGCCAGCCAGGTTACTTCCAATGAGACCCTTCACCAGATCATTTGAAAGTACTGTACTGTAATATGAAACTGATGATTTATAGCTAATTTACTACTTGCGGTCCACAAATGTTGGTGTTAAGGTGGTTGTCCTGGAGGAAATAAAGCACTATGAGACCTTGCAGCCATGTATATATTTAACTAATAATGTCTTTTATATATCAATGTATGCTTTAATTTGTTTTATAACACATCACTTACCATTTTCTCATTCAATGCTAATCACATTGTAACTCCTTCTGTTCATTACTTCATTACTCAACAATTTCTATGATTGTGATTCTTGATTTAACATTGAAGAGAATATTACATATTATTTGGATCTCTAAATCAGTAAGCAAGTGTGAGAACACCTGCAAGCAAACAAAATTCTTCACAGCCTGCCTGTCTTGAGTTGTCCAACCTCAGAAAGATTCCGGGATACCTGGCTCTTAAACACAAGAGGAGTGATGACCCAGTCTTGACAAATTTTTAACATCTCCACTAGATTGTTGCTGTGTACCTTTTTTGGACTACAACTCCCAGGAATGATCAACCAAGATAATCATTTTAGGGGAGCAGATTCTGGGAGTTGTAGTCAGAAAACTAACTTTTGCATGCTTTGTTCACCAACAACACCTTTTGGAGCTGTCCCCTTTGCTATGAACTTTTCTTTTCCTTGACTATTTGTTGTTCTCAAAATCAAGTTCTAGGAAAACTCTTGTGAGATCCAAAGATGACTATTTGAAGGGAGAAGTAACTAACCAGTTTGCTTTCAAAGAAGGGCTCCTTGACTAGTATAAGAACTCCGCCGCCACCAACACCACTGGTTTGATCCTCCTTCCCTCAGCCAGTCTGTGTGATCATACCTGAAAGGTCTGCCAGGGAATCACTACAGCCAAGCGTGAATCAGGGTTGGGCTGAAGCACAATTCCCTGCGCATTCTGTGATTAGTATGAAATAGATTGTACTGGACCACTGGACATGTCTGTTTTGCCATGTGAACACATCCTGACTTTCTACTAAACCTGGACTCTGTTTTTGAAATAGGTACCAGATGACACATCTAGGCAGGTACAACAAAAGTTCAACCATGGTCCATGTTAGTTTCCCCCTGGGCTTTGTCATTTCCAAATCAGATATTTAGCAATGCGTATGCAATAATGGTTAAAAAGATTCCAGCAATTCTCGTCTTCCTAGCCCTTCTGTCACAACAGTTGTGCTAACAGTGAAATTTCTTAGATAGCCCTCCCTAGATTTAAATTCTTAGGGATTGCAGCCATGGCATTTGCTGTAAAGGACCCTTGCCTTCAGAAAAACCTCCTGTTTCAGCAAGGTTGAGCACTAACTTGTTTCCAGCCTGAGAAGGGGGGGGGGGTGACAAGAAGGGAAATCTCATGCAATGAAATTTCTCCAAAATGCAGGAGTGTGAAACAGCCAGATAGAGGAGCAGTGTATGTGGCCTTCCAAGACTGTTATTGTAGTTTCTGATTCCCCTCCCTCTGGAAAAAAATGCAAACAAATCCAGAGTACTGTTACTTCTGGAAGCATCCAGAAACTGCTATTTGCTTCTTAAATGGGTCATGCATCCCTTTGCATCAGTTCTTAACAGCAATGATAACAAAATGCAGTTTTTTGGTACCAGTATTTCTGCTGCTAAGGATACAATGGGTAAAAGGTAAAGGTTTCCCTTGCTTGAAAGTCAGTCATATCCAACTCTAGGGTGCAGTGCTCATCTCGGTTTCTAAGCTGAAGAGCCAGCGCTGTCTGCTTCTGCAGACGTTTCCGTGGTCATGTGGCAGGCATGACTAGACACCGGAGTGCACGGAACGCTGTTACCTTCCCACCGAAGTGGTCCCTATTTATCTACTTGCAATTTCTTGCTTTCGAACTGCTAGGTTGGCAGGAGCTGGGACAAAGACAGGAGCTCATTGGTTGACCATGTAACTAATGTAGAAGTGTTGTGCTGGATGGATAAAGAAAAAGAACTCTTTAAGACCATCAAGCAAAGAAAACTCCAATACTTTGACCATATCATGAGTAACAACATAAAGTATAGAATACTCCAACTCGCTCTTGCAAGGAAAAATCCCTGTTAAGAGAGACCCTGGACATAGATGGACTTCATGGTCGAAGAACCTGATAGACTGGTGTGGAATGTCCTCCGAAAAACTGTTCCGAAAAGTTAAGAACAAGAAGACTGTTGCCATGATGATAGCCAATATCTGGAATAGATATGAATGCACCTGAAGAAGCATTTCTAGTCACGTGCAGCTCAATTTTCTAAATGTATGTTATATTTGTTGGGTTATCAAGCCTCTGGAAAATTCCAGGGATCTATCAAATTTGCCCAATTTTTTCACAGAAAAATAGAGAGAAGCCCTGGATTTTTGTTAAAACAGAATTGTGGAACATTCCTACATCTAGATGCTGACAAACTACTACCCTCATGATGCTTCATCCCAGCTGGGATGATCAAACGTAGAGTTAACAACAACTGGAAGGCAAAGTGGAAATGGAGCACAGAAACAAATGGAAAGCTGCAGGTTCCATGGCCTATGAGGTGCTGGTTTATATAGAGTTTGTACTGGGTCCCAGGTTAAGCTTGACTCCAGAGAAGATGGGAGCATTATCAGATTTTGTGCAAAATCCTGTTTTGTTTTGGGATTTTTAAAAAAAATCACTCCAAGAAAACTGCATACATGCAAAATAAGGATCCAGAATTAGGGTAGATGTAAAGGATGAACCATTCAATTCATTTTGGCACTAAGGTAAAACATAGTTTTCCACCAAAGCCTTGAGGAATTAAGGGGCATGGCTTTAACCGGCTGTGGAAGCTTCCTTGTTGTTGGTTTTAATGTATTATGTCATTTTTAATGTTTGTAATGATTTTAAAATATCCAACTGTTTCATACTGATTTTCTTATTTTCCTGCACCCTGAGGTCTTAGGATATAAAAGGTAAAGGTCACCCTTGCTCAAAAGCTACTCATATCCGACTCTAGGGTTCAGTGCTCATCTCTTAGGATATAGTGAAGCATATAAATATCTTAAACAAAGATATTTTTTTTCTGTTTAAGAAAAATGAAACAAAAGGGCAATCCTAGGAAATTCCAACTAGATAATTAGGGACCACTTTGGTGGGAAGGTAAACAACATTCCATGCGCTCCGGTGTCTAGTCATGCCTGCCACATGACTACAGAAACGTCTGCAGAAGCAGACAGCGCTGACTCTTTGGCTATGAAACTGAGATGAGCACTGAACCCTAGAGTTGGATATGACTGGCTTTCGAGCAAGGGTGACATTTACCTTTAGGCAAGTCTACTCCGATAAAAGCCCCCTCAATTTCACTAAGATTTTAGTAGAAACAGGCATTATTGACAGCTTTTAACAAGAGCTACAAACATACGTTGGAAAGAAATGGCTAAGGCACTCTTTTGGTTTCATTATCAGTCTTTGGAAGAAATCCTAGGCTTAGGTCTGGAAGACCAATCACAGAAGAAAGCATACTAATTTGAATACTCCAGGAGGCAAGAAATGTTCCTCCTATGGCAATCACACACAAATAGTCCCTAAGGATTTTCTTCTTAGGCTACCGATAACATCTGTTTCTCTCTTAGTCTTAGCTAGTGCATATAGGATTCTACCCTAATTTAAATGGCAAAAGTTGTTCTTTGCTGAAAGTACCATACCAAGAAACCTTCAAAGGAATGCAAGACTCTTTTCTTTAAATGCACCCCAAACCACATCTACCCCAGTGCTGTTAAAGAAAAAAGAGGTGGGGGGGAGAGTAAGAGCATGTCCAGATTGCCCCTTATGGAAAAGTCTGGGCTCACTTATTTTTTGGTCATTAGAAGAGAGGGAGAGGTTAAATTACAGTTAGCCCACCCCCAATAAAAACCCTCAAGCGATCCATTTGCCTATAGCATGAAGTGGCTGATAAGTTCCTTCACCATGGGGGCAAATGATATACTTTCCCTGCTCCTTTGCAGGGGGTTGGGAAAATGTAGGTCATAGCACTGCATTGACAAGGAGGGAGAAAAACATAATTTAATATATTCCATCCTCTTGACCAAGCAGCACTATAACTATCTGCAAGGGAGGGGAAAAACAATTATACTTTCCCTACCCCCTGTGAAGGAGTCAGGGCCATAGCCAGGATTCTAGATGTAGATAGGCGAATACATCATATATATAAGTAGCCGGGAGTTTGAGGGTGGGCAAACTGCTAAATTAGGGTGGGCGACGCTCACCCTGGCCACCTCCTGGCTATATGGCCCCGGAAGGAGCAGGGAAATTATAAAAAGAAAAAATCCAGTATGCTGATAGTTAGTCTTGTCAGCAAACCAGCTGTTGACAGAGGAGGCAGTATTTGAATGCTACTGCTTCTCTTCAGTGTTTTCTTAAAAAGTAGATTTCCCCTGATGGAGATTCTAAAAAATTGCTCAGAGGTGAGTTTTGGATATTGTACATCCACACCAACCCTCAAGAGTTGGAAATAGTGTGATGAGCATTGAATCTCAGGTTGAAACTCTGATACCTTTTAAAAGTTACCACACACACACACACACACACACGCACGCACGCACGCGCGTGCACACACACACACATGCATGCATGCAGTGCACGCGCACGCGCGTGCGCGCGCGCGCACACACACACACACACACAAATGTTTTGGAGGTTTGTTTTTCCGTTCTGTGAGAACATCTTGCACCTTAACCATAAATACAACTAAACTACATATTAAAGCAAAGGCTCATAACTTGGAAATTTCCTTTACTAGCCTACAACTTCCAGAATCAGTCAGTCACTGTGACTAAATTATAGTTCAAAATATTAATTTCTCCAGGCTCTGACAGATTTCTGTGGGTTTAGATTATGTACATGTGTGTACTTAAAATTCATCCAAAAATTGAACTGCTACGGGAAATTGACCCCTTTTTGTACTCCACTAGGATTATCCTTACTGTTATGCAAAGTGTTGCAGCCATAACAGATGAGATATAAGGTGTAGACATTGTATATTTACTGCTAAGAATGGCACGAGGCACTTGCGCTTTTGTTGCATCGTGTGCCAAGATATCTTTGCCAACTTTGGGTTCCTCATGTCTTGATTTAGATAAGATGAGGGTGTTGTTTGCTTTGCTGACTCAAGCAGTAAAATTTCTTAGACAGGTATGAATGTGGAAGCTATGGTATAGGCCTGGGAGAGTTTGGTGTATGCAAACCAAGACACAGGACACAGCCTCGGGCTGGGTTAACTCAGGTTTATTGCATCGTGGACAGAGGGAACATGAGGTAATGGCGGATCGATAGCTCTTTATATACAGCAGTAATACATTTGAACGTGGTGCCATGGTAGCCCATTGGCTACTGTCTGCGTGACGTCATTGCAGGTCACGCCCTTCTTGTCCAGGTGTAGGTGGTGGCGGGAAATCTTCCCGCGCTGCTGCCTTTGATGAGTTCGGACCAAGAGAGCTTGGACGCTCGCTGCTGCCAGCTGGTGGTCATTAGCTCGCGTCCTATTACAGGGTTTATATGATACAGCTGAAGGTTACATTGTTACTATAGGCAAGGTTACATTGGCTCAGATACATTGTAATCCATGTGTACAATAAAACCATCAGAACACAACAGAGAGTCAGTGACAATTTCCAGATTTTAAATTAGCTACTAGGAGGTGACTGCTGTTGCTTTCAAACTGAAGAGAAAAAAACAGATAAAATTGTATCTTAAACCCATCTTGGTTGCATCAATACTGAAGGCACATTTCAGCTGAAGTTAAGCACTTGTGAAAACATCATTAATTTCAGTAGAGAATTTAAGTGTGTGCTTAAATCTCTCTGAACAAAATAAATGGAAGTATATATGTTTGGCTAGATTGTACTCTGAGATTTCCAGAAGCACAGAACATTCTTTTGAGTGATACGCCCAGGGAAAAAAATGTCTGAGAAATCAGAAAATTAAACTGCTGTGCAGGCAGAGAGATTTCATTTTTTGCTAAGCACTACTCTAAGTATAAACTCACTGTGGGAGTTATTTGTTTGCAGAGAAAAAGATTATCTAGTTCAGTAGTTTAGGGCTATGTTTGCTTTCACAGCCATCCTCATTTCATGAAAGCCAAGAAACCTGTCCCATCTTGTGAACGTGATATATCTGTTGCCTGTGAAAATTCTCATTAGTGAAACAATTAGCTTCTTAGGTGTTGAGGTAGGCTTTATTCAATTTCTCTTCTCCCTCAACATAAGACTGATTACTCTTTGCTTTAAGAAGATATCCAGTCTTTCTTTCTTCAGGTTCTTAGAAGAGTTGGATTCATGAAACCATTTTGTTCTTAATTTTAGAAGACCCATATCAGGATCTATAATACCCAGGGGAGTGAATAGTGAAAAGACTAAAGGACTAGGACTCTAGAGGCTTGAATTCTAACATGACGCATAATAACAGGAAATAAGTATCTATGCAGTGATGGGATTCAAATTTTTTTTTACTACCTACTTTGTGGGCATGGTATGGTAGGCATGGCCAGGGGGAAAGCCCTGTGTTGCACCTGAATTAGGACTACTTTATTTCAAAACTTGGATGGGCGGGACCAGCCAGAATTTCTGCTACTGGTTCTGGCGAACTGGTGCGAACCTGCTGAATCCCACCACTGTATCTATGCCATTTTAATGCTTCATCTTCTCACATAGTTCATCTGAAGCACTGTATTATAGGGCAGATTACTACTAGGATCTGTCAAGTAAAGAAAACTGGGTTAGACAAGAGGCAACAGCTGCCTCTACAGCCCATTACCATCACTCAAGTGAGGTCATTGTTATATGCGCTTGGACAAAATTTCTCAACAGGCTGCAGACACCAAAATCAGCCCAATCTGATTTCACTTTCCAATATTCTCCCTTCTCTCTGAAATATAGCATTGTCTGAACAAAGCTTTAAGAGGGTAGGAGTTTAATCAGCAGTGTCTTTTGCTGGAAACATATGGAAGAAGGAATATCCTATTAAATACTGTGGACAGATTCATTCAAACTGTAACCAAAGTAATCCAGGTTGCTGGATTCTAAGTGGTCTGTACAAAATGTTTACAAAGCACACTTTACTGTGAATTACACAGAGAACATCCTCTAGTCGGTGTTTCCCAACCTTTGATTTGATTTGATTTATTTGATTTGTATGCCGCTCACTCAGCATACGCTGACTCAGGGCGGCTCACAAGAATCACAACATAAATCAACAATATACAAAGTAAATACTGTTTACAATAATACAATATACAAAATTCAATCTACAAAAAACAACACATTATAATATACAACAGCATAGTACAAAGCTATAATATAATAATAAAGTCACAACCAAATAGAAAAATTCCCAAAACAAAGTCCAGGGATGGGGTGGCAGGCGACCTCAGCCTCAAAGTGGGACTTCTCCACCCCGGCCGCAAGGAAGTCTGGAGGCGGGGGTGGAGTCCCGCTGCCGTTGCAGCCTTTTGTGCCCTGGCCCGGGGCAGAGCCCAGGACACTGGCAGTGGTGGAGGGTCCTGGCGCCCATTGCCACAGCGGCCTCTCCACCCCAGCCACAAGGAAGTCCGGGGGTGGAGTCCTGCCACCGTTGCAGCTTTTTGTGCCCTGGCCTGGGGGCAGGGCCCAGGACGCTAGCGGTGGTGGAGAGCCCCGGCACCCAGTGCCGCAGCAGCCTTTTGGACTTCAGTTCCCAGAAGCCTAAGTCAATTCCGCAAAGCACTGATCAGCCAATATATTGATTTCGGCTTCTGTGGGGCATAGGTCCCATGTTGGGAACCACCGCTCTAGAGTAAAGCTTGTCAAATTTTATTATTTATGTACACAAGGAGAAACCACTGAGAATTATAAAGATTTCCTCCATTTGGTTTATCCTTCTTACAACTTTGCATCACCTTCCCTTTGCAACAGACCAAGAGGGTCTGTTGTGATATTGCCCTGGAAGACTTTCATTCTGTTCCCCCATATAATGATGAACACTAGGATGTTATGTGAACACAACTGAGGAAGGTAAAATGGCATATACAGAGCTAACCTGTTCTGTTTCTTTGTAATATATTTCAGTAGCAGCACACACAACCCCCTCTCCTTCTGTGTTAACAGTTTCCTTTTGAATACAGTAGAAGCTCGCATAATGAAAAAACTCCATTCTGTGAGTTGCTTCACTATGTGGTTTTTTTCATTCTGCGAAGCTAATGGGAGATTCCCCGGATAATGAACAAAAAATGTTTGTTAACCAGGGTTCCCATTGACCGGGTATACCCCGGTTACCAAAACCCCCACATAACGAATGATTTTTTTCGTTATGCGGGGTATTGCCATTACGTAACGGACACTTCATTATGCAATTTTTTGGTTATACGAAGCATTAATTATGTGAAGTATTACTGTACTTCATTGTTATGATTCATCAAGTTGGAACAAACATATAGCAACCTTAAAAGGGCTCTCAGGGTAAGTGAAATCTCATGTCCCCTTCATTTCATCAAATATAAATTCTCTATATTGCTTTCCGCTCTGTGAACACAGCAAGTATCCAAATGGCATTCACAGAAACCTAAAATTTGGGCCAAGAAAAGTATAGGAATTGATCCAGAGTTACGGCTCTTCCAGACATGTGAAAAGTTAAGTCCATAGATTTCTCCTCTTTGCATCCACTTTGTTATGGGGCTTAACAGGATTAGCACACAAAACTTTATCTAAAACCACGTCTCCAAAAGCAACTTCTCTATAGGAAACCTTTACATTTTTTTCCAGTTTTTCAAAATCACAAAAATTTCTCTTCTGGAAGTATTTTTCACTGCATGTTTGCAGTAATTGGAAGCTAACTGAAATCCTCCAACAAGGAGGCTGGAAGCAGAAATGAACTTACTCTGGCAAATCTCATAGCGCTAAACTTGAACAAACTGAGATAAAACTTAAAACAGCCCATAGGAAGGGATTAAAATACCTAGAAAGTTTTGTATTTTGTCATTGCTGGAACCAATAAAAGCTTTATGTCATGCAGATAGATGAGAAAATACCAATATCAATTCTGAATATGATACAAAATGGAAAACCAGTGTTTCATTTAGAGAAGCCCTTGGTGACACTGGAGTAGATCCACTGAAAACAATCTTCTTCATTATTGATTATAATGCAGTGGCCTTCCATTTGCCTCCTGCATTGCAGCATGATCCCCATACCACTGATCCAGTTCCATGTGTGACTTTCTGGTCCTGAGCCCTTTTGGCACGCAAAGTCCTCCTCAGCCCCGGCCAGTATTGATGAAGCTGCTGCCCTCCATCAAGATGGATCCAAGTGTGATTTATTACACTTGGGGACTATCATCCTTCCCTGTGGAATCCGGCACCCAAGGCCGTTAGACCTCAGAGTTGTCGGGTTAGTTAACTACCACTTGACAATTTGTGTTGAGTCACTGGCAGTACAAGTATGGTCTACTCTATTACCATAGCAGGATAATCTGGCCAGACTGCTAGGTCTGTATATCAGTATGCAATTTTAGGCAGTTAAATCCCATGGATTTGAATGGAACTACACTAAAATGACTGTGGGCACAAAGTTAACTAATTAGAATGACAGAGCCCTGGCAAAGCTCACACTAAGCCAGCTGAGGATGCGGGAATGCCAAACTCTCCCACACCCAAACTCTCCCACACCCAATTACTTTGGATTCAACCCCGGGCTAGCCTTGGATCAACACAGTAGCTGTCAGTTTGAGCTGAGAGAAGTTTTGATCTGTCATGACTCCCTTTACTCTCCCTTGTTGCCTATTGTTTGCTCTTCTGCTGGCTAATATCCACTGGGATAGCAGTTGTGTCAGTAGATCAGTTGTCAACCAGTGGGAGGCAAGTTGAGCAGGCACAGGAGAGAACTTCTTTTGAGTTCGGACTGCACTGCTTGACTCGTTTTAAACTACTGTATAGGTATGATCAAGACTATGGGCGGGTCAAAATGGAGAGATCCTAACAATGGCAACCACAAAGCACTGTTTTATATAATGGATTTTTTGTCTGATAACAATAATAATGTTGTGTTAGAAATTATTCTGGGTTGAAAGGATATTTGTAGAAGAAACTCCACTTGGGGAATGACCAAATGAGGCTCCTTTCATGTCCTCAAGAGCTGGGACAGAGACAGGCACTCAGTTCGTCATGCAGTACCCGGGTCTCTAAGTACCGACTTGCCAGCCTTCCAACTAACAAGGCGAGTTTCTTAACCACTGAGCCCAGGGTATTTTTTTTCTGATAAGAAACAATGAAGAAGCAGTGGAGAAGCACAGATGGGTACAAATGAAAGACAATCTCCAATACCTTCCCACTCAAAATAATAAAAATCAGTGCATAAAGCAGTGGAACGAAGCTCCTTCTTCTACAAAGATACATGATACGTTTTAGTCTGTTGCAGTCAAAATAATCAACTGCAGTAGCATCATGAAAGCAGACAAATATGTCATGATGCTCATGCCAGGAGGTGGGCAAAATGCAGCCCTTCCACTCCCAGCATTCACACAGCAATTGGCTAGCGTGGATGAGAACTACACATCTACAGTCTAGCAATATGGCTGATGAAGTGGACTTGATCCATGAAAGCTCACATTAAAAATATAGCAGTTAGTCTCTAAAGTGCTGCAGTGTTTTTGTTTTCTGATATGTCTGACCCACAGACTAACACACCTACTATTAAAAAATAAAAAAGGCTAGCAACACTTTGCCCATGCCTGATACACATGTGTGTAAAGTCACAGCCACTTCTTCCAGTGGACCAGCTTCTGGTCTGTTTTTCAGTATGGAATGTCCAAGCTCAAATAGTTTATGCATTCCTGTCCTGATTCTGCTCCTAATTGTCACCAGAAGCTGTGATGAAAGGTCTCAATCCATTTTGCCAAGCTCCTTTTTCTCTTTTTAGTTCATATTTTCTATTTGTAGAATATGCAATAACCTCAGCATTCAGCATGTAAGAGTCACATCATTGCTACATTCTTCTGAGGATATCAAAGGGTATTGTAGTTGTAGCACATTTTACAGGTGTCGGTGGCTTAGTGGTTAAGACACTGAACTTGATCACTGGAAGGTCAACAGGTCAGCAGTTTGAGACCTGAGTGCTGCATGACAGAGTGAGCTTCCATCTCTGACTCAGCTTTTGCCAACCTAGCAGTTCAAAAGCTAGAGATTGCAAGTAGATAAATAGGTACCACTTTGGTGGGAAGGTAAACAGTGTTCCGGATCTAGTTAGGCCTGCCACATGTTCACGGAAATGTCTGCAGACACAGACAGTGTTGTCTCTTTGACTATAAACAGAGATGAGCACTGAACCGTAGAGTTGGATACGACTGGCTTTTGCGCAAGGGTGATCTTTACCTCACTTACACTCCATTCTCTTCCTTCTGCATAGAACAACTGCACTCTTCAGTACAAAGAACACTGAGCTATAATGCACAGAGGTCTTCCTCAACTTGGTGACCCTGTGCCATTTAGAGGTGTTGGACTACAACTCCCATCAACTCCAGCCATTATCATGCTGACTGATGCCAATAGAAATTGAAGAAGACCTAAAAGGTACAGCCAAGTGGATGAAAGCTGCTTCACCCTGTCATTTTCAGAATAAGAGCTCCTTTGGATTATATATTGGAGTGGGGTCAGGATGGCAAGGGAAGAAGAAAGCAGAGTAGAAATTGCAATAGTTATTAAGAATATGAGTTTTTCACAGCAACTGTTCATCTTTTTCTTTAATTTAAAAGACCTGCTCAAACTAATATAGAGAAAGTATAATTGTGAATACTTAGGAAGGGTGAAACTGGGTGCGTGCACATATGAGAATGTGAAGAGATGAAATAAAACACAGTCATGCAAATGGCAGTCTCCATTTAAGTTCATTTCTTTATCTGTCTAGCTTTTAATTTTAATTAAATTTTAATTTAATACTCATTTTTCTACTGCTGCCCCCTCGCCGGAGCGACTCCAGGTGGCTAACAATAAAATGCAGAAAACACACACAAAAATCAAAATAAATAAAACATTTAAAATACCCACAGCATAAGGAAGCCCCACCCACCCCATCCCTAAAAGAGGGGGATCTAATTAAGCAACCTACAGGCAGGGGTCACCCTACCATCGGTGCCCCACACATCCCCTGTCAGCCTGGTTTTAAGATCTTTCCTAAAGGGCAGCAATTCCGTCTGGAGCCGTAACTCTATTGACATGCCGTCGCCCTGACGAACAAAACCTCAAACATGCATCACATCTATTCCCTGGATACAAATTGGAAGTGTGCTAACCACAGAATGATGAAAATATTATGACTACCCTGGATCATTCCCCCCCAACGTGCTCCACTGCTGCCCAAATCCATCATCTAAGGTCACATTACTGTCACATCTGTCACTTTTCATTTCAGCCCTGCAATAATGAACCTGACACAGTGACAGAAAAGCAGACACAGTAGGGCATGTTGCCCAACCAGACCATTTTCTTCTCAACTCTCCAAATCCACCATTTCAGATCCACCACATTCAATCCTTGTCTACCCTCACTGGTCAAAGAATAAATCAGGTCCTTCTTCTTTCCATGCTAGTAAAGCTGATCTCTTCAGACCCCCTGATGGTTTCTAAATCAATGACAATTTATTTGAGTTCACTCGATGGCAAAAATCCATGAATCTGGAGTATCTAAATGCACCACTGCAGCAGGTGAAAATAATTTATTGGGGCTGGTGGGAATGCTTGATTTTGGAATCAAACTAAAAAGCATTCATGTGCTGTTTTCTTAAGCAGAAAAGGCCAAATTGGTTTGATTCAGTGATAACTAATGAAGGCTGTAGAGAACCTGGAAGGAAAAACAGAAGTCAGCTTCAGCAGAATACTGTAACTTTTCTTTCTTCCAGCTTCATGGATCAGAATATCTGTCATCTTTTGTATCAACAGCCATGAATCCAGAGTGATGTTTCCCAAATTGTTTGACGGCAGCGATGTGTTCTAATTCTGAATTGAAATTGGGGTTGTACTCACTCTCACAGCTGATAACCCTTTGTTTTCAGAACAAATAGGTGTAAAATGACATCTACTGAGAAGAGACCATCTTCCTGTACAGATCACTGATCTGGATCTGATTCCTGAGTGGAAGGCAGGAGTGCTGTGTAAACCACCACCACCACCACCACCACCACTGCTCCCCAATTTTTTCCATGTATATGATTGACCCATACAGCAGCACAATCTGGCATGCTGTGAAAAAGGACAACCTGGTTGTATCTACATCCAGGTTATTATATAATCCCATTGACATCAGTGCTTTGATATAGCAGAATTAATTCCTCTCTCCGTAGTTGATTGGAAGAAAACATGGCCAAACTTGTGAATCATGAAGACATGCAGGAGACAGATTCTTTTATGTTGGGAATGTTGAATTTCCACCAAAGATTGTACTTATTTGTTTATCCACAAGACATGATGAGTCCCACCCAGACACTTTTGGGGATACTAGATCCAAATAGCCTTCCAGTATCCAAATTCCCAGATACAGATCTGCTCTGTCATCCTGAATAATAATTTGTTTTTCATCCGCTTGCCCCACATTGACAGTCTGAGCAAGAAACAAGGCTCTTGTTATGCATTGGCTGTATACCACAAAAATCTGAGGAATGATGCGTCACAATCAGAAGAGATATAATAGCCGTATACTGGTGTGGAATTTTCTGGTTCCTTTGGCTGATGTTGGGGAAAACCCTCAATCTATCATTGCGAGTTTTGTCCTTCAACTCTCACATGCTGGTGTCTGCTTTCAGAACAGAGGGAGGGAATGAACTGAAGAGAGCAATGGTTGCAAGATGCTACAAGTTGCTTCTACACCCCAACCTTCCCCCTTCTTTTGTTCATTGCAATGCCAATGGATAGAACTGTTATGTGTTCAGATAATAAGCCTGAATAACCAAGACCTAAACATAGTTTTTGGTCTGCATATTCCTGAATTCCCCAGACAGCACGGCCTTGAAGCCTGAGATAATCCAGAGAGATGAAGTAGCTATGGTGCTTGAGGTATTGTGTGAGTTTAAAAAATATATTTTCCATTTTTGGGGACTTGCTCTTTAGGGCTCAGCTCTGCACTACTCAGTGTTGTTTCAACCATTAAAGAACCAATGGGTTACCATCTATTTCTAAACAGCAGTGTATCCAGGATTCTAGATGTGGGTGCAAACTCAGGGTTGGCAACGCCCACCCTGGCCACCCCCTAGCTATGACTCTGATTTGAACCTATGAGCTATGACTCTGATTTGAACCTATGCATCAAATCATGTAGGGACTGCAGTGGCTCAAGTGGCTAAGATGCTGACTGGGAGACGGCAGGTCAGCAGTTCGATACCCGAATACTGAAGGATGAAATGAGCTCCCGTCTTTGTCCCAGCTCCTGCCAACCTAGCAGTTTGAAAGTAAGAAATTGCAAGTAGATAAATAGGGACCATTTTGGTGGGAAGATACAGTGTTCCATGTGTAGTCATGCCTGCTACATGACCACGGAAATATCTGCAGAAGCAGACAGTGCTGGCTCTTTGGCTGTGAAACAGGCGGATACGACTAGCTTTCGAGCAAGGGGAACCTTTACCTTTATCTTTACCTTATCAAATCATGTAAGCGTGTTTGCCTTTGTGTGTGTATGAATAAATCTAGATGGGGCAATACTTTTGGAGACCAACCAGAGGACATGAAAATCTCTGAGCCAACTTGCAAGACTGCAAGCATCTTGGTCAGGGATAGATGTTACAAAAAGACAAAATGTCAAGGACAGGTTTTCTGATGACACATTAACTCCGAGCACCACACTGGTCAAGAGAAATCCTTGGATTTTAAGGGGATTATTCATATTTTTTCCCAATGGAGATTTAAAGTTTATTGCCTTATTGCCCCAAAGCCACAAGGTCAATCAGTATGAAAATTAATACCTATACAAGAGTCTACAACTCCTTCCTCCCCAACTATGTTACTATACAGGTAAGACTGTTGAAATAAAAGACGATGACTGGGAGGTGGAAGGTCAGCAGTTTGATTCCCAAGTACTGCAGGATGGAATGAGCTCCCGTCTTTGTCCCAGCTCCTGCCAACCTAGCAGTTCAAAAGCAAGAAATTGCAAATAGATAAATAGGGACCACTTCGGTAGGAAGGTAACAGTGTTCCATGTGTCTAGTCATGCCTGCCACATGACCACGGAAATGACTGCAGAAGCAGACAGCGCTGGCTCTTTGGCTATGAAACAGAGAAGAGCACTGAACCCTAGAGTCGGATACAACTGGTTTTCGAGCAAGGGAAACCTTTAGTGCTCATGTAATGGAGACTTTTGCGGGCTAAGCAACTGGTAAAGTTATTCCTATCTTTGGGATTCAAAGGAATACCCTGCCCTCTCTTCTTCTTGTTTACTCATTTTGCTTTCTTTCTCTCCTACACATAAGACACTGAATTTACTCCAAACTTTCCTTTATTCTTCTGAATGCAACTAGAAACTGTAACTGCAAGTAAAATGTTGCCCTTACTTAGGAATGCCTCAAAAGTGATTTTTAAAGCTTACAAAGTCATGAGTGAAAGGAACGATTTAATGAAAACTTGAGCAACTCTTGTACTTTCTTGGTGCAATTGTTATTTTGTGCCTGACATTCTGCTATTTATATATAAAAAAGGTAAATTGCCAAATGTTTTCCCCTTCCAATATAGACACTGTGACTTGGCTTACTGCCTTGGCATCCAGTCATTGCCTCCCATTTCTCCCTGGCTTTCTGTAATATATTTGTCTGAGGAAGGGATACAGAAGTTTTCAAGCTTGCCTCGAGTTTCTTTTTTCTTTTTACCTTTCATGTCCAGATCAAACTTTGAACTGCCAAAGCCACTTTCTTGGCTCTGCCATTGGCCAAAATTAAATCCTTATTGGTACATGTTTCTAGTAGTAATCAGCAGACCAGTGAATGTATCTTTCCACATTCACATAGTGCGTTATTGTCCACCAACAGCCCCCACTTGAGCATGTTGGTCTTACATTTAGACACTCTGACTCTTAGCCTATTCAGGGTCCTATATGTGACACAAGGTCAAGGTTTCCCTTGTACAAAAGCCAGTTGTGTCCGACTCTAAGGGCTGGTGCTCTTCTCCGTTTACAGCCAAAGAGCCAGTGCTATCTTTTCATGGTCACGTGGCAGGTTTGACTAAACACCATAATGTTGTTACCTTTCCCACCAAAGTGGTACCTATTTATCTACATGATTTTTTTTTTTTTTGCTTTTGAACTGTTAGGTGGGCAGAGGGAAAGTCTAGTTCTTCAGCCATATCTTCCATGAATGTTGCTCTTTCTTGCCCCCTTTTTTAGGCCCTGAACAAAATGCTGCCACAACAACATGGATTTTGGCATTTGTCTTGTGAACCAAGAGCTGTGCACCTGCTTTTTCTAATCATACCAGCAAAAGGGGGGGGGCTGTGGTGCTTAGTGGTCAAGACGCTGAACTTGATGACTGGCCAATAACCTCAGCATTCAGCATGTAAGAGTCACATTGTTGCTACATTCTTCTGAGGATACCAACCTAGCAGTTCGAAAGCAAGAAATTGCAAGTAGATAAATAGGGACCACTTTGGTGGGAAGGTAACAGCATTCCGTGACCACGGAAATGTCTGCAGAAGCAGACAGTGCTGGCTTTCGAGCAAGGGAAACCTTTACCTATCAAAGGGCATTGCAGCTGTAGTACATTTTACAGGTGTCGGTGCGTTAGTAGTTAAGGCACTGAACTTGATGGCTGGAAGGTTGGCAGGTCAGCAGCTCGAGACCCGAGTGCTGCACGACAGCGTGAGCTCCCGTCATCTGTCTCAGCTCCTGCCAACCTAGCAGTTCAGAAGCAAGAAATTGCAAGTAGATAAATAGGGACCACTTCGGTGGGAAGGTAAACACAGCATTCTGTGCCCTCCCGGTGTCTAATCATGCCTGCCACATGTCCACAGAAACGTTTGCAGTGGCAGACAGCAGCTGGCTCTTTGGCTGTAAATGTAGATGAGCACCGCCCCCTAGATCAGATACGACTGGCTTTGAAGCAAGGGAGACCTTTACCATTATTATTTTTAGCAGCAGACAGGAGTGATTATGACCGTCGGTGGGTGGCGGTGGAGGAGGAGAGGGTGGCCCCTTTCCCTTACATGCTCCCCGATGGAAGTTCGGCAAAGTGCGTGCGCTCCATTCTAGCGCCGAGGAGCAGACCTGATCTCTCGACCAATCGGGACCGGAGTCGGCAGGCATTGGAGCTCAGCCCCGACCTGCGGCAGGAAAAGGAGTCGGCAGGGGTGCCGGGGGCTGCGAGATCGCGCCTCACTTTCCCGCAGGCGCCTCACTTTCCCGCTAGTTTGGGCACCCCTGTTCTAAAGAGAGGTGTGTGTGTGTGTGTGTGTGTGTTGGGCACCCCTGTTCTAAAGAGGTGTGTATGTGCGTGTGCGTTGGGAACCCCTGTTCTAAAGAGGTGTGTGTGTGTGTGTGTGTTGGGAACCCCTGTTCTAAAGAGGTGCGTATGTGCGTGTGCGTTGGGAACCCCTGTTCTAAAGAGGTGTGTATGTGCGTGTGTGTGTGTGTTGGGCACCCCTGTTCTAAAGAGGTGTGTATGTGCGTGTGTGTTGGGAACCCCTGTTCTAAAGAGGTGTGTGTGTGTGTGTGTGTGTGTGTGTGTTGGGAACTCCTGTTCTAAAGAGGTGTGTGTGTGTGTGTTGGGCACCCCTGTTCTAAAGAGGTGTGTATGTGCGTGTGCGTTGGGAACCCCTGTTCTAAAGAGGTGTGTGTGTGTGTGTGTGTGTGTGTGTGTGTGTGTGTGTGTGTGTGTGTGTGTGTGTGTGTGTGTGTGTTGGGAACCCCTGTTCTAAAGAGGTGCGTATGTGCGTGTGCGTGTGTGTTGGGAACCCCTGTTCTAAAGAGGTGTGTGTGTGTGTGTTGGGCACCCCTGTTCTAAAGAGGTGTGTGTGTGTGTTGGGCACCCCTGTTCTAAAGAGGTGTGTGTGTGTGTGTGTTGGGCACCCCTGTTCTAAAGAGGTGTGTATGTGCGTGTGCGTGTGTGTTGGGAACCCCTGTTCTAAAGAGAGGTGTGTGTGTGTGTGTGTGTGTGTGTGTGTGTGTGTGTGTGTGTGTTGGGCACCCCTGTTCTAAAGAGGTGTGCGTGCGTGCGTATGTGTTGGGCACCCCGTTCTAAAGAGGTGAGCGTGCGTGCGTGTGTGTCTGTGTGTGTGTGCGTGCGCGTGTGTTGGGCACCCCTGTTCTAAAGAGGTGTGTATGTGCGTGTGCGTGTGTGTTGGGCAACCCTGTTCTAAAGAGGTGAGCGTGCGTGCGTGTGTGTGTTGGGCACCCTTGTTCTAAAGAGGTGTGTGTGTGTGTGTGTGTGTTGGGCACTCCTGTTCTAAAGAGGTGTGTGTGCGTGTGTGTGTGTGTGTCTGGCCGGGAGAATCCCACCCATCCAGCGGAGAGGGAGGGATGTAGAGGGGTGGGCGGGCACGTTGCAAGGAGGAGGATCGAGGAGGTGTGTGTGTGTGCGTTGCGTGTGAGCCAGTGATCGGCTTGCACGCAGCCTCCTGCCTGCGCGCTCCCCAAGGCTGCTGCCGCTCCAAAGCCGCGCTCTTTGCCTGGACATGCCTGGACGAACTTGGATTTCCCCCTCCTCCTTCCGCCTTCAAGTTTGAACGGAAGCAAGGGAAGCGACCGGATGGGGTCCCTGGTGGTGGGGCAGGCGCAGGCGGCCATCTGGAGATGGAGGGGGGAAGCGCGCGATCGCCCGGGAGCCGGAAAACGTCGCGGGGCAAAGTGGGCTCTTAACGTCAAGCGCAGCGCTGCGGGTCGCCCGTCGGAGGCGGCGGCGGAAGGGGGTTGGATTTAGTCCCGGGAGAAAGAGCGAGCGAGCGAGCGAGAGGTCGAGCCACGTTGCGCCCCAGCTGGCCTGGTGGGTGAGTGAGTCGGTCATTCTTCATTTCGCTATTTGCTTTCCCTTCTCGAGCCCTTGGGTTAAACTGCCAAAACGTTGTGAGTTCGATCCTGGTGGGCGTCAAGGTAGACTCAAAGCCTTCCACCCTTCCGAAATGATTACCCAGCAGGTTGTGTGTGTGTGTGGTTTTGTGTGTGTGTGTGTGTGTGGTGGTGGTGGTGGGGGAATGCTAATTACCTTGTGAACCGCACAGAGAGTTCACTAAGCCCTATGGGGCGGCATAGAAGTGTCATTGCTATTGCGTAGGGTCGACTCCTGCCCTGTTGATCAGCATCAACGCCCCGAGGGAGTGTTTGGATTCTCAAAATCAGGCTTTGGGGGTGGGGGTGGGGGAGATGCCAGGGGTTCGTTCCCCTCTGCGTGTCATCCGAATAGGCCCTCTCGCCTTTCCTGCGCTGGGAACAGGGGAGAGAGAGAGATCATGCGATTGGGATCAAAGCCTGCATCTCCCGGGGAGGAGAGACACGATTTAAAGAGCAGCGTTGCAGAGAGGCTGCTGGGCTTTTTTTTTTTTTTTTTTTGCATTTATTGCCGAGGAGTGCAACTTGTTTTAAAAGAAATGGGGCTTTGGGGAAGCGAGGAGGAGAACCCGGGAAGCCGCGAGGATGTCTTGGGGCGCAGCGCCCTCTAGCGGCCGGATCGAGGCAGAAAAGGACGAAAACTCCGGAACTCCGGTTTGGGATTGGGAAAGAGGCCCTCAACTTCAGCCTTGTCCGGATACGCGAGGCGACACGAGGGCTTCTCTTTCCCCCAACCCCGGCCGTCTCTTCTCATTTTTTTGGGGTCGGGGTCGACGCTTTCCCACTCGGCGCGCCGATCGAGGTAGGCGTTTCAGGGCGTGCGAGCGAATCGGGAGTCAAACCGGTTTACAGCACGGTGCACGATCTCTCCGCCTTCGATGGCCCCGGCGTTCGGATGCGAGGAAACGCCGTCTCTAGCTCTTCCAGGAGAGCCAATAGAGGTGTTTCGGGATCGGGGGCGTTGTGTGTTGTTGTTTTTCAGGCGGAGAGGGGGCGGACGGAAAGTAAAGAAAGTCAGCAAAGAAAATTCTCCCCCACCACCTCTTTTTTCCCGTTGGTTTGCTTCTTCTAAAGCAGGGGTGGCCAAACTTTTTTGTGGGCCGGTCACGTGGTTCAGGGAGCCAGTCACTATGGCCCGGGGGCCGGATCCGGCCCCTGACGCCAGTTCATCCATCCAGCCCACGAAGCCCTCGTTGCTCCTGGAAGCGGAGGTAAAACGCACCCCCTATTGGCCGCTATGGCCTCGTTTGACTTCCTCTTCCAGGAGTGACGATGGCTTCACGTGCGGATGAATTGGTGTCGGGGGCCGGATCTGGCCCTTGGGCTAGAGGTGGGTGTGGGTGTGGGTGGGACCTACCGAAAGAAAGGCTAGATCGCGATGATTCAGCTCGATCAAATTATTCACGTGGCTCGAATCCTTTCAAGGGTATTTTGCCTCCACTCTTCCCTTTCATTCTCTAAACCGCTTCGGAATGAAATCGTGATTTTGGGAAAGTTGGGGCTGGTGGAGGGCCGGGGGAGAGAGAGAGACTGGGAACATAACATTGCAACCAGTAATTCTGCGCTGATCCACACCGGCACAGAACGGCTCGCAACCTGAATGGCGTGGAATAATGCCTAATTCCTTTGAAGGAATTTGAATCCAGCTGGCCTTATAGGGTGACGAATCAGGCTGCGAGCCTTGAACTGCTGGAACCGGAATCTTATGGGCTTTTGAACGGGGATTGCGTCTCGGCACACTCCGGAGAGGTTGACAAGCCCGGGCTTAACCCGCTCGCCTCGGTCGCCAGTAAGTCCCTCGACGCTCCGGAAGCGCTAGGTCTGAGCTAAGGGATCGGGACCCGCGCCGCCACCGTCAATCCTTTAGGAGTCCCACTGAGACGAATGGGAGCGATTCTGCTCGAATTCCAGAATTATACGAGGAATTTAGTTCTGCTCAGATCCAATGTGCAAGAGAGGGAGTCAGGTTGGATTGAAGACTGTTGAACCAGCCAAGAGCCTTCACTCAATGGACCTGCTGAACGGGCCTTTGCGTACTTGCTCCGAAGTAAGTCCCGTTGCAATTCCAGTGTATTTATTCCAACACTGGAAGCATTCAAGAATTGGACAACCTTCTGTCATATCTGCTTTGATTCGGATTCTTGCATTGAGCAGGGGGTTGGACCCGATGGCCTAAAAGGCCCCCTTCCAACTCAGTTATTCTATGATTCCCGAACCCATCAGTGCCCACAGGACTGCAGGTGCTCAGTTTTTTGAGGAGTAAGCCCCATTGGACATAATAGACTTTGCTTACAAGTAAACTAGCGCCCAGTGCTTATAGAAAGGCTGCGAGGGCTTTGGAAATCAGGGGCCTGAGGATTTTTTTGCCTCTGGTTTGGCCAGTTGGTAGATCGGGTTGGGTATGTTTTCCGCCCACATAAACTACTGATGCGCATTATCCAGGCGGGTTTTCACGAGCATCGCTTCCCAAGAGCTGCAGCCGGCCGCCCAATGGCACGGTGGTCCTCCATGTAGGTACGTGCGATAACCCAACTACCGGGAGGGACGGGTTCCGCATCGCCGCTATTGATTGTGCTTGCACTGTGGATGCTTACTCGTGAGGAAGCGTGCTCCCCGCCCCCGTCCTGCTGTTTTGATGCATTTGCACACTGATGTCTGGAGTAGTGTATGTTGAAAGTTAGGAAGAACGGAGGAGGTCTTTGGAGCCTCCCAAGTCAGAATGTTTGTTTTCTTTCGCTGCCTCTCATTTCGAGATAGCGTGTGTGTGTGTGTGTGTGTGTGTGTGTGTGTGTGTGTGTGTGTGTGTGTGTGTGTGTGTGTGTGTGTGTGTGACTGCGGTGGCTTAGTGGTTAAGATCGGAAGGTTGGCAAGTCAGCAGTTCGAGACCCGACGGAGTGCCCATCGTTTGTCCCAGCTCCTGCCAACCTAGCAGTTCGAAAGCAAGAAATGTTGCAAGTAAATAGGTAACGCTTCGGTGGGAAAGGTAACGGCGTTCCGGCGTCTAGTCATGCCTGCCACATGACCTCGAAAATGTCTGCTGATGCTGACAGAGCTGGCTCTTTGGCTGTAAGCGGAGATGAGCAGCGACCTCCTAGAATCGACTTTCGAGCAAGGAAGAGCTTGACGTGTGTGTGTGTGAGAGAGAGGGGGGGGCAGAGAGAGAGAGAGAGTGAGTGAGTGAGTTACTTTTCAGCCCCGCTTTTCCAAGGCTAGAGTTAAAGTCCACAACGAAAGGGACGGGTTTCGCTTAGACTCGGCTGGGCAGTATTTAGGGCGGGAAGTAGCTCTTGCGCCGTCTTCAAAACTGCCTGCTCCTGTGGCCGTGTTTGGGAGGTTTTGGTTGGCTTTACTTGGCTGAGGCTTCCTTTTAAGGTCTCGTCTCCGAGCAGCAAACACGAAAGCAACGCTGGGCTGAAAGGCTGAGCGGGCAAAACGTCTCTGAGGAAAGCGGGCGGATTCAGACAGGAAAAACTTAGGTTTTCCCTCAGAAGAAAAGCCCCCCCCCCGTTTCTCCCTTGCCCTTGGGTTCAATGTTTGCCACCCACCTCTCTCATTAAAACCGAATTTTTTGGGGGGAATCACCAAGGGAAGTGGTTTATTTCTTATGAGGGGGTGGTTTAGAGCACGGCAAGACCCACAATGCGATCCTCAACCTGCTTGGTCCGAAGGCACAGCGCCACCCTGAGCTCCACCATGACTTGGAGCCCTTTTTTTATCGACTTCCACGTCAAAGAGCTCAGGATGGAGTAATAATAATGATAATAATAATAATAATAATAATTTTGTGTCAGAAATTATTCCGGGTAGAAAGGATTTTTGAGGGAGAACTCCACTCAGGGAACGCCTGAATGAGGCTCATGTCCCCAAGAGCTGGGACAAAAGACGGGCGCTCAGTCTGTCGTGCAGAACCCGGGTCTCGAGCTGCCGGCCTTCCAGCTATCAAGGCGAGCTGTGTAAGCCACTGCAGTTACTCCTTCGGACCAAAAAGGTTGAGTTTCACAGGGAATTTCCCCCCTCTCGGTGGGGTTAATGTGAGGGGAAACAACTTGTCAGCTATGTGGGCGAAACCTGATTGCCCCCTACTTTAAGCTCTTTCATCCCCCCCAAACTCATATGTCTCATGAGAAATCTGTACGTGAGTCAAGAAGCAACAGTTAGGACAAAGTATGGAATGATGGAGTGGTTTGGAATAGGAAAAGGAGTAAGACAAAGCTGCATTTTGTCACCCTGCTTATTCAACTTCTACACAGAGCACATAATGTGCAATGCAGGGATGGAGGAATCACAAGTTGGGATCTAAACTGCTGGGAGAAACATTAACAATTTGAGATATGCAGATGATACCACCCTAATGGCACAAAGACCTAAAGAAGCTGCTGCTTAGGTTGAAAGAAGAGAGTGCAAAAGCTGGCCTGAGACTCAATATCAAGAAAACCAAGATAATGGCAACAGGCCATATCAGTCCATGGAAAATAGATGGGGAAGAAGTAGAAGCAGTAACAGATTTTACTTTCTTAGGATCCAAGATCACTGCAGATGGAGATTGCAGCCATGAAATAAAAAAGCGACTGATTTTTGGGAGACAAGCTATGAAAAACCTGGGGAACATAGTGAAAAGTAGAGACATCTCACTGCAAACAAAGGTCTGCACAGTTAAAGCAATGGTATTCCCCGTGGTAATGTATGGCTGTGAGAGCTGGACCATTAGAAAGGCTGAGCGAAGAAAAATAGATGCCTTTGAGATGTGCTACTGGAGGAGAGTTTTGAGAGTCCCCTGGACAGCGAGGAGAACAAATAGGTCAATATTAGAAGAGATTAGCCTTGAGTGCTCCTTAGAAGGACAAATAATGAAGCGGAAGTATTTTGGACATCAAATGAGAAGAGAGGACTCACTTGAGAAGGCCTTGATGCTGGGGAAGGTGGAGGGCAAAAGAAGAAGAGGACGGCCAAAGATGAGATGGCTAGATGGTATTGTAGACACAAAGGGCACGGGGCTGTGTGGACTAAGGAGGATGGTGGAGGACAGGGGTGCCTGGAGAGCGATGGTCCATGGGGTTGCAAAGAGTCGGAATCGACTGTGCGACTGAGCAACAAAACTTTTCCTTCACATTTGAACTCGGTTGTTATATCCAGCCAAATGTCCTCCTCCTTTGGAAAGAAGGGGGGAGACCTGCGCGGGCGCTCAAAGGAAAGAAAGCGGGGGTGGGGTGGCACGTTTGGTCTGCAAAAAGGCTATAATCACGCCGGGGGCCGAAGAACCGACTGTGGAGGTTTTCCCTGCTTGGGAAATGAGTTCCGGAGGCGGTTCTGTGGCGGCAGCGGCGGCAACCCCGACCTGTGGCGGAGGAATCTGGGGGATTGGAAGAAGCGAGCTGCTGCTTGTGGGAGGAGAAGAGGAGAAAAAAAAAAAGAGAGAGGCGGGAGCCGGGAGGGGAGGGCAAGCCAGCCAGCAGGCGACGCTTTGAGCACTGACTGAGCCCCCAGGTTGGTGGTGACCACCATGCGGGCGTGGGAGCTGAGGCGGCGGCTGCTTTCTCTTCCTTTCAGGAGGCCGCCTCTTTCTCCTCCGGGGGGGCGCTGAAGGGAAGGGGACGCAGGTGAGGAACGAAGGGGACGACGACGACTCCCTCCTTAAATGGCGGGAGGAGAGGGGAGAGAAGAAAGTTTGGGAAGGGAGAAACTCTAGAGACAGAGAGACTTCCTCTACGCCTCAGACTGGTTCAGGGCGCTGCTCCTGCAGCGTGAGGGACGAGGAGGAGAAGGAACTTGGGCAAAAGTAACTTGCCGAACTCCCCCACCCCAAAAAAGTAAGGCGTTTTTCTCCCCTCCCCCCACCCCAGGTGTGGACGGGCAGCTTGAATTGCGAAGCCCAAGCTGAGCGCGCGTGGCTTTTTTGGCCACACCCCCGGCTCCCCTTTTTGTCTGGGGGGGGGAGGGATTTGCCTGTGTGTGAAAAGGCTCGGCGGGGAGCCCGGTTAGGACGGACGTGAGGCGAATAGCGCCAGTGGGGCGGAAGGGAAGGGGCGACTGCAGCGGGAGGCCGGCGCGGCGCTATTGTCCCTGCTGCCATTCGCTGGACAATGCGGGACAAGCCACGTTGGTGAGGGTGGAATTGGGGGGGGGGCTTGGAAACGTTCCAGGTGGGGAAGGGGACGAGGGAGTTTAGTGGAACTCCCCCTTGAGGGCCTGTGAGCATTTGGGGGGGGGTAGACTCCTCTAAATCAGGGTCGTAGCCAGGGGGTGGTGGAGGGGGGGAATCATCCCTCCCAGCTAACAGCCCACCCCCCCACCCCACACACACACTCAGGGGCAAAGTTCTCATGTTGTATACAGGTGAAACTCGAAAAATTAGAATATCGTGCAAGTGTTCAATCAGTCCAGTAATGCGACTTTAAAAAAGGTGGAAAATATATATATATATATGAGATAGACTCATTACACGCAAAGCGAGATAGTTCCAAGCCTTGCTTTGTTATGCTATTGATGCTTATGGCTTTAAAGGTAAAGGTTTCCCTTGCTAGAAAGCCAGCCGTATCCGACTCTAGGGCTCAGTGCTCATCTCTTTTTCAAAGCCGAAGAGCCAGCGCTGTCTGCTCCTGCAGACGTTTCCGTGGTCATGTGGCAGGCATGACTAGACACTGGCTGGAAGGTCAGCAGTTCGATTCCCAAGTACTGCAAGAAATTGAAAGTTTATGGTTTATGAAAACCCCAATCCCCCCATCTCATGTGCCCCATAATCATCACATAATCTCACGTACGCTGTATCATCACAATCATAACGAAAAGGCATGACATTGCTCGCTTTGCATGTAGTGAGTCTATCCCATATATTTGTTTCACCTTTTAAGTTGACATGAATGGACATTTGCATGATATTCTAATTTTCCGAGTTTCACCTGTATATGTAATGTGTGACATTATTGCCCCTCCTGGAAAAAAAATATCCAACCCCCCCCCATCTAGAATCCTGCCTTTGTTGTTCAGTCGCACAGTCGATTCCGACCCTTTGCGACCCTATGGACCATTGATCTCCAGGCACCTCTGTCCTCTACCATCCTGGCTATGGTCCTGCTTTAAATAGGGGGGGGGGGGGCTTTTATCTGCATGTTGACCTGCCACTCTACATTCTTGTTCCTGTCAGAAGCACACAAAGGTACTTTCTGGGTTGATAGGATTTTTGCTGGGGAAACTCTGCTTAGGGGACGCTCAAATGGGGCTCCTTTCATGTCCCCAAGATCTTTCCCCAGCAGAGTGGTACCTATTTATCCACTTACGGTACAATTTCTTGAGTTCAAACTGCTAGGTTGGCAGGAGCTGGGACAGAGAGACCGTACTGCTGACTTTCCAGCTAACAAGGCAAGCTTCTTAACCACTGAGCCGCTGCAGTCCCTGCTCTACATTTGATTCAGTGGGTCTACTTGGGTTTGGGATTGTTGAGAAGCAATTCCTGTCTTTAATTTGAGGCAGCCCCATTTCCTGTTTGTGTGTTTTTTGTGTTGGGTGGGTATCTTAAAAAAAAAAGATACATTTAGCAATTGGAGAGTAAACAAAAGGACAAAAATGTTGTGGCACTTTAAAGGCTTAACTGCTGTATTTTAATGTTAGCTTTCATGGATCAAGTCCATTTCATTAGAAGTGCTTAAAACGCAGACTAAGATGGCTACCATTTCAAAAACTTAGCAATTACACTTCTATACAGACCCATAGTGCTTAGTGCGCTCTGTGGGCGGTGCACAAGTCAATTAGCATTTTGCCCCTAACATCCTGGGGACTCATTTTATTGACCTCTGAAGGACGGAAGGCTTTGAGTCAACCTTATTTCCAGTCAGGATTGAACTCACAATGTTTTGGCTGCAGTACAGCAGTTTTAACCACTGCACCCCCAGGGCTCATTTATCAGTGTTGCCCATATTTCCTAATAGGAGTAGGAAATACATGCTTTCTTTTTTCCCCCACCTAAGTGAACTGATGAAAAATGAGAGGAAGTAAAGATTAATTATCATTTCTTATTCATCAGAGTTGGAAAGGAGATAGCTGTTAACGTAGATTTGGCTGTGATTTTTCTTTTTATGCCTATTAGAGTTGTCTGGAGAAAGAGGAAAGAATGATTAATATTGTATCCTGGAGGGAAGATGAGTATAAGTTCTCAGCTTGCATTAAGAATGTAATGACAGAGTGTGAACGTAATACCTATAAGCTACGAATTATTTTTTGCGAAACCCTTTCTAAAAGAAGGAAAATAAATACTCACTGTATCTTATGGGTAAAATCCATTCATAATTGAATTCTGATTGACTCCAGGAAAAAAAAGCTTAGACCCATGCTCCTAATCATTTGCCATATTTACTCAGAAGCTAAGTTTTGTTGAATTCAGCAGTGTTAGTCTTGGACAAAGGATTGCAGCTCAGATCTCTTTTGGGGTTGTAAAAGGTAAGGTTTTCCCTTGCTCGAAACCCAGTCATATCCGACTCTAGGGTGCAGTGCTCATCTCTGTTTCAAAGCTGAAGAGCCAGCACTGTGCTGCTGCAGACGTTTCCGTGGTCATGTGGCTGGCATGACTAGACACCGGAGCGCACGGCACGCTGTTATTTTCCCACCGAAGTGGTCCCTATTTATCTACTTGCAATTTCTTGCTTTCGAAATGCTAGGTTGGCAGAAGCTGGGACAAAGACGGGAGCTCATTCCATCCTGCAGTACTCGGGAATCGAACTGCAGTCCTTCCGCCTCCCAGTCAGTGTGTTAGCCACTTGAGCCACTGCAGTCTTACACAGACCAAATATCACCCAGATGAGCAGAGTGTATGTGCAAGTTTGTATAAAAATATGGTCCTCCATTGAGAAATGGCCTTGCAGGTGACACTGGACAGCCAAATTCCAAAGGCGCATGTGAATGAGACTTCAAAGTGCTTAACTTCAGCTAGATTGTGTGTTTGATCTTTCTTCTCTCTCTTTCTCTCTCTCCCCCTCCCCCCTCTCCTGTTTCTGCAATTGTATGATCCTCAAACTTTTTGAAGGATACACACCTCAGGTGTTCAGGCAGGGAAAGCGCAAGAGCAAGAGTAATTTTAGGCTGTAGACCCTACATACACTTCATCAACGTCATTAGATACAGAAGGATTTACTTCTCAATAATGTGTTGTTGAACACTGTTCCCTTCCCCTTATCCCTTGAATAATAAATATATGAAGTGTTATACATAGTTTTTTAAATCCCGGGCATTTGTGGACATGTGGTCCACAAATGAGACAAGGTCCACAATGAGGCAACATATCTCATTGCTTACTTTATATATATATGTGTCATACCATGTTGTACATATGTTGTTTTTTGTTGCTCTCTGATATTCCCATTAGCTTGATCTGTGCATCTGTGAAAGTGGACTAATTGATGAGATTAGAGCTGCAGTTCTATTTATGCTTTCTTGGGAGAGAGTCCTGTTGAACTCATTGAGAGTTCTAACATGTTCAGGATGATCCATACTTAAAAATACTGGTCTGCAAGGCTTCTTCAGGTTCATTTCCTCCTATTTTTGATGTTTTAAGGTAAGTGTGCTTAGGAAAGTTTCCAGCTACTTAGGAACCAGTCTTGACCTATCTGATGAAAAGACTGCTTCTGTCTTATTAAAACAACTTGTTGCTATCAAGACTGAGTCAAGGGCTAGTTATACCATTAAAATAACAGAGACGCAAGTTAATAATTAATGAGTGTTCTCAATGAGTTTCTGAGATAGGAGAAATATTAGATTTGTTCAGTTGCTATTTTTAAAAATGTTAGGTTGTTATGGAGAAATAAGAGATAATGAAGGGCCCCGTTGCATATGATTAAAACAACCGCATTACTAAATTCTGTTGGTGATATGTGCATGCATAAGTTACATTGCGTAACACACTGCAATGGATTGCTTCTCATTAATGAGGTGCAGGTCATACTACTATATTTGTGCCTATAGCACAAGCATGTGTGCACTTCAAGACAGAGCTGGTGCTTTGCTAGTTAGTGTCAGTTTGCTATGCTCGGTTACGCAGTTTAATTAATGCATTTTGTAATCACTAACAGGACTGTGGCCAATAAGACTGTTGTCTATAGTTATTTCACACTGTTGTAATTTAAAGAGTAAATTGCATTTGTATGTTTGAACTTGAGAATGTTGTTTAGAATGAAGTGTGACTCAGTTCAAATCACACTGTCTTGAGATCCCAGATCATTTTGTTTAATTTAGGTCAAGGCAGACTTCAGCCCTTCCTTGCTTTTATGCCAGGAGAACCACCAAAAGGAGCCTAATACAACACATACCTATGCACTCAGAATTAAAGGAAATTGTGCTTGCTTGATAATAAGTCCTGTGAAAATTTAACCTGTTGAGAGTTCTGATACATGGCATTTGAGATGGCTGTCATAGTTTGGATGTGCCATACTAAAAAACATAAGTGGTGTAATGGTGCTGTATAGTGATTATTGGCTCGATTCAGGTCACAGAGGTCTTCACGTTTTGTTGTGGAGTAAGTTTGTTTCCATTGCAGTACCTTTTGATGTTGAAAATCCTTGCTAATCTACAAAGCACTCTGATCTACAGGTAGTGGTAAGCTCCTATCTGTTTCTGCCCATGCTTAGTTAATATAAATCATTTGTTAAACCATGATTTCACTGTTTGAAGTGAAACAGTTTGAATTAATATCTTGGACCATCAAAGTGTTGTCTTCCAGATAATATTTGACTGCAGTCCTAGCTAACATATCCAATGTGGGGGAAATGCTGGAATTACAACCTTAGAATTTGGAGCAACACAAATTTCCCAGCCTTAGTTTGAATCAAATCTAATATCCTATATAGGCAGAAAACCTTTTACTTAGTGTAATATGTCACCTTAGAGATGAATTGGTGGAGATTTTATGAGTCAATTCCTCCATATGTTCCATAGATTCAAATGGGGACTACTTGGTTGTGACTTACTGTAGTATGCAAGAAGCCTCCCGTCTTTGGACAGGAGGCTTTGTTTGGTCTCATTTCAGTTTATGCACCAAGCGCTGAATCTTGATGTTACTTCACTGTTGTCAGCAATATGGACTGTTTCAGTGACGCTTATATATGCATGTAGCCATTGGAGCCTGCCCTTGTTAGAGGGATAGTGATCTCCCCACTGGAACACATCACCGGTTGGAGTATTTTCCACAAGGGATAGTGTTTTGTTCATAAAATACAGTGATATCAAGTGTCTTAACGAGGGAAGGAAGAGTTTTATTTTGTCTTTAATGAGTGGATCCACTAGCTGTTCTGTTTCTAAGGCAGGAAGAGTACCAAATGTACTCACATTTTTCTCATTTGTCTCTATATATTTTTCTATTATTTTTTCAAGAGGAAAGTAAAATATTTCCAAATGCCTTAATTTGGACACACAGTAATATTTTAAATGTCCCCAGCCTTTCACTCTGGTTTTAGTCTTGATTGCTGAATAGTCTGATCTATTTCCTTGTGACCTGGAAGCCTCCTTCGTTCTATTTTAGACATAGACACAAGTTTACTCTTTTGGGGCATACAGCACACTCTTCTCTAGTTACAGATAACCGATTTCGATATCTGGTGACATTGTTCGCAAGCCAGAAGGCTCTCCTTGTAGAGGTTGCAATGTTGCTATAGAGTTTCCATCGCAACACACTGTTGCTGAAATCACATTCTACTTATCTTACATTTGGGTAGAGCAAAAAGTCAAAGAGTTTACTCATTCAGAAAATGAGGCATTGGATGCCTATGTGTTGAGATAAGCCACTGATATGTTAAAACAAATCTTAAGGCCTGCTGAACAGTTGAGTGTGTGTTTGCTTTAGATGTTAGCTACCTCTTGGTTTATGATACTCAAGAGTGAGGCCTTTAATAGAAAAATAGTGTATGGCTTAAAGCAGAAGTTCTCAACCTTTTAAAGCTGGGGGTCAGGTCATGCTCCCTCAGAAAGCTTTGGGGGTCAGATGGCCATTTTGCCCTTCCTCCACCACATGGCAGTTCCTGCTGGCCACATCTGGCATGTGGGCCACAGGTTGAGAATCCCTGGCTTAAAGCAACCCTTTGCAATATTGTTCAAAGCATGTCATGTTTTCAATATGCATATTAATATTTAGAAAAAGACGTGAATTTTGAGCAGCTACTAATGTACATAAATGTGATGAGAATTACACTAAACACTAGAGAAAGTTCTATGATTAGGACTAGTGTTAGGAATATTTATTAGCCACTGAAGTCAGTAATAAAACTGCCATTAAACTGTTCAGATAAAATGTGTCCTTGTTGCAGAAGTCCTTGAAGACAAACACTTTGCTGAAACTTGTGAAGAAGAAGTTTCTAGAATTTCCTCCCCACCCCTTCCACCTATAGCAAATTCACATATTTTAGGGCAGGGGTGCCCAAACTATGACCCAGGGCCCAGATCCAGCCCCCAGAGCCAATTCATTCGGCTCACGAAGCCCTTTTCGCTCTTGGGAGTGGAAGTAAAATGTGCCCGTACAGGCTCCCTGAACCACATGAACGGCCTGCAGCCTGAAAAGTTTGGGTACCCCTGTTTTAGTGCAATGAAACATGTTTCTGCTGGAACAAAGACAAAATGCTTGACTTTGTTCTGCTTGCTTCATTTTCATGCCATGAGACAATATCTTATGGGATATTTAAAAACCAGTCCCTGATTAATATTCTTTGTTTCTTTGTTTCAGGTTTTTGAAGATTGCCTCTGTGGAAAGCCATTTGACCATGTTGCTGCTGTTCTTCCTGCTGCTCATGCAGCATTTTGGAAACTGTGAAGGAGATCAAAGAGAGTATTACACATTACCAATGCAGTTCACTCAAGCTCATTACAACACCACAGTGTATGAAAACTCAGCAGTTAAGACTTATGTTGGACATCCAGTCAAAATGGGCATTTATATCACAAATTCTATGTGGGATATAAAATACAAAATAGTTTCTGGGGACAGTGATAACTTATTCAAAGCTGAAGAACATGTTTTGGGAGACTTTTGCTTTTTACGAATACGGACCAAGGGAGGGAACACAGCTATATTAAACCGAGAAGTGAAAGACCACTATGTATTAGCTGTTAAAGCAATAGAGAAGAACACAAATGAAGAAGCTCGCACAAAAGTTAGGGTGCAGATACTGGATACAAATGACCTAAGGCCTTTGTTTTCTCCAACATCTTACAGTGTTGCATTGCCCGAAAATACAGCAATAAGGACCAGTGTTGCTCGAGTAAGTGCAACTGATGCAGATATCGGAACCAATGGGGAATTTTATTACAGTTTTAAAGAGAGGACAGATATGTTTGCCATACATCCAACAAGCGGTATAGTAGTTTTGACTGGCAAACTGGACTACTCGGAAACAAAAGTTTATGAGATGGAAATCCTGGCTGTGGATCGTGGAATGAAGTTGTATGGCAGTAGTGGTATCAGTAGCATGGCACGGTTGACTGTCCACATAGAGCAGGCCAATGAATATGCTCCAGTCATCACCGCTCTGGCTTTGGTTCCTTCTGAGCTGGAAATGGATGCAACCTATGCAATCATAACTGTTGAGGACAGGGATCAGGGTCTCAACGGAGAGGTAGCATCGCTAAGCATTGTGGCCGGTGATCCCTTGCAGCAGTTCAAAGCTGTGAGGACTTTTCCAGGGGGCAAAGAGTATAAAATCAAAGCTGTTGGCAGTATTGATTGGGAGAGCCAACCCTTTGGCTATAATCTTACTCTGCAGGCTAAAGATAAAGGAAATCCTCCAAAATTTTCTCCTCTCAAAGTAATTCATGTAGTATCTCCCCAGTTCAGGTTTGGACCAGTCCAATTTGAAAGAGACGTCTATAGAGCAGAAATAAGTGAGTTTGCTCCACCAAATTCCCCGGTGATTATGGTGAAAACTTTGCCTGCCTATCCACATTTAAAATATGTGTTTAAAAATGCACCAAGCAAGGTCAGATTCAACTTGAATCCTCACACTGGTCTTATCACTACTTTGGATCTTATAAAAGCACAACACACACCCCATTTTGAATTTGACATCATGACAAGTGACAGGAAGGCATCTGCAAAACTACTTATCAAAGTCATAGATGAGAATACTCATTCTCCTGAGTTTACACAGACTTCTTATCATTCATCTTTCGATGAGAATGCTCCTATAGACACCAGTATCTTGAGAGTGAATGCAAAAGATGTAGATGCAGGAGAAAATGGCTATGTAACGTACAGTATTGCAAATATAAGCCCTGTTCCTTTTGTGATTAACCACTTCACTGGTGTCATCAGTACCTCTGACATCATGGATTATGAATTGATGCCAAGAGTATATAAACTAAAAGTCCGAGCTTCTGACTGGGGCACACCATATCGGCGAGAAGTTGAAGCCCCTGTTACTATAGTTTTAAATAATTTGAATGATAACATTCCGCTGTTTGAAAAAATCAATTGTGAGGGAACAATTCCCAGAGAACTTGGTGTTGGAGAACAGATAACAACTGTGTCTGCTATTGATGCTGATGAGCTCCGATTGGTGCAATACCAAATTGAGTCTGGAAATGAACTGGGTTTATTTAGTTTAAATCCAAACTCTGGGGTGCTCACTCTGAAACAATCATTAGGAGATGGCATAGGTGCAAGAACGTTCTTTCACAGCTTGAGAATAACTGCTACAGATGGAGAAAATTTAGCAACACCCTTATATATTAACATGACTGTAGTTGCTAGCCGCAAGCCAGTAAGTTTGCAATGTGAAGAGACTGGTGTAGCGAAAATGCTGGCAGAGAAACTCTTGCAGGCAAATAAGCTGCATGGGCGTAGTGAACCCGAGGATGCTTTTTTTGACACTCACTCTGTAAATCTGCACACCCCTCAATTTGGAACTGGTCTTCCCACTAGCATTGAAGTCAAAGAAGATCAGCCTGTTGGTACTAGCATCGTACTTATGAATGCTGCTGATCACGACACTGGCTTCAACGGAAAGCTGGTCTATGCTGTCTCTGGAGGCGATAATGATAGCAGTTTTATGATTGGTATGGAAACAGGAGTGCTAAAAATCTTATCTGCCCTTGACCGAGAATCCAAAGATAAGTATACATTGAATATTACAGTTTATGACCTTGGCATACCACAGAAGTCTAGCTGGCGCCTGTTAGATGTCAGAGTCCTAGATGCCAATGACAACTGTCCTGAATTTTTACAAGACAGCTATTTTGTTGATGTGAATGAAAACACAGACCTGAATACAGAAATAATTCAGATAGAAGCCATTGATAAGGATTTGGGAACAAACGGGGAAGTGCGGTACTCATTTCTTACAGATACTGATAAGTTTTCCATAGACACTGTAACGGGTGTTGTGAAAGTTGTGGGGCCCTTGGATCGTGAAGATCAAGCTGTGCATTTGCTGAAAATAGAGGCTAGGGACCAATCTAAAGAAGAACCACAGTTATCTTCAACTGTACTGCTAAAGGTGACTTTAGAAGATGTCAATGATAACCCTCCTAAATTTATTCCATCCAACTATCATGTGAAAATTCGGGAAGATCTTCCAGAGGGCACAATTGTTACATGGCTGGAAGCCTATGATCCTGATTTAGGCCAGTCAAGCCAAGTGCGATACAACCTTTTAGATGGTGGGGATGGAAGCTTTGATGTAGATAAACTCAGTGGAGCAGTCCGCATTGTACAAGGACTGGATTTTGAGAGAAAGCAAATCTATAATCTAACAGTACGGGCCAAAGACAAAGGCAAACCAATTTCATTGACTTCTACCTGCTACGTTCAGATTGAAGTGATAGATGTAAATGAGAATCTTCATCCGCCACGTTTTCCTAACTTTGTGGATAAAGGTTTTGTAAATGAAGATGTTCCAGTTGGTACTTCAGTGATGACCATGTCTGCTTATGATGAGGATACAGGAAGAGATGGTGAAATTAGATACTCAATAAGGGATGGATCTGGCATTGGAGTTTTCAAAATAGATGAAGAAAAAGGTAAGAATTCACTAAATTTCTTTGTTTAAAAATCATACCTTTGTATGCAATATATGGAGTCTGCAACTAGACTTTAAAGTTGTTGTCAGAAAAGAATGTGTGTGTGGTAAAGTGAGATCTAAACAATGTGATAGAACAACTCATAAGAACCCCCCCCCCCAATTTGAAAATCTAAACTGAATAAGTGAATCCAGATCATAAGTTATGGATACTGGAAAGCTTTGTGTTCATCAGTGTTCTAATATATTTTTTGTCATAGAAAGGTTTTGTTATCTGTGTAAGATGGTGGAAACTGACCTGCCTTCCATTTTTAAGTAAAAAAATAAGAGTTTCTGAAGTCCGAAATGTGTCACTTTGGTTGGGCAGTTATTTTTGGAAATATTGTAGGTTGTTACAGAAAGGAAGATTTCCCATGCCTGTCCAGGAAGTCCTAGGCTCCTTCAGGAGCCAAGTTCACTGTTTTTCCATTTACATATGAAAGATGCTTAGTGTCTATGTGCAGCAAGGAAGTATGCTTGGCCTACTTCAGATAATTGATTTAGATTCTTGAACTGATAGTAGCCATAGTATAAGTATACCAGATATGGACTACAGATTGGATTTGTTTAAATCAGCAGAATGGATCTCAATTATGAACATTGATTTATTTATGGGCATTAATTATTTAATTAATTTAAATCAAAATTGCTCATTGCTCAGGGAGGTTCTGTGAAAAGTTGGACTCTAGAGGTAGTCCAACCCTTCTATGGCTCCCTGCAGCTCTGCTCCAGGCACCCGAGTTCACTCTTTGGCAGCTGTCGCACTCTGGCTGGGGGTGGGGGGTGAGAGTGAGATCTTTACCCCTTCCTTTTTTTCTCCACTCGAAAACATAAACACATCCTCCCAAAAAAGAGAGACTAGGTTTTGTATGCAGATCTTCACCCACATGTGAACTCTGGGATGTGGAAAGTAAAACTGCTAAAAGAAAGTTGAAGCAAACCTTTCAGTTCATATACATCCACCTAAGTCAAAAGAGAAAGAGTGGAATCTTATAGCTTTATAGGGTTTTATTTATTATTTATTTATTTTATAAATTTATACCCCGCCCTCCTGGTGAGAACACCACTCAGGGAGGCGAACAACAGATAAAAATCTATACCTATAAATCCAAGGGTTAACCGTTGGAACTTGCTATATGTTTCTGCACCCGTCCATCCTATCCTGTACCAAGCCTCCTGCACTCGCCCGAACCCGGTACGGAGGTTACTGAAGGGTTGAGAAAAGCGCCAGTGGGGCAAGAGCCCCACAAACACGAACAAAGGGAAAGAACTTCAATTCCCAATGTTCTTTGCGCTGTGCCACAGTCAGTTAGGCTGAGAGGCACGAGCAAAAAGAATGTTGGGAAACACAGCACGGCCAATTAAAATCGAGCAGCAGGAAAAAAACCGCTGCACGAATGCAAACCACAAATGCAAAACTACAAGCCCCAGTGTCCTGCATGCCATGAGCGCGCAGGACGCTAAGAAAGCCAATGCGTGAAAAATAAAATTACAAAACGCAACGGGAGTGCAAGTCCGCCGCAGGCGGATGCAGCGCCTCAGCCTCACAAAACAAACACCCACAAAACTCCACTGCGAGACACCCGCCGGGCTTCTTTCCCAGAGCAACAGAGAGAAGAGGGACTTCCTTTCCTCAATGCTACCCTGCCGAAGACACGGCGAGACCACCACTGGCCTCAAGGAAAGTTGAGCCGGGGTGGAAAAAATCCCCCAAAACAGGCAGCAGTTCGTCAGGGGAAGCACCCTCCCTGGCGAATGACTGGCTGATGCCTTTGTACTTCTGAATACAAAAGCAGCAGCCGGCAATTCGCAAGGAAGAGCACCACCCCTTACGGATCGCTGCCTGCCAATCTCCGGTTAGGTAAGCCAGGAGAAAAAGGAGACAGAGAGGAGAGAACCATCGTTAGGCAGAGATAGCTCTTCTCTGCCTCCTCCTCCCCCGACCTACCTAACGAACCTTCCTGGGAGAAGAAAAGGCTGACTGCCTCGTCCTCCTTTCCCCGATTGCTGCATCGAAACCAAAATTCGACAACTCACCAGCACGTCCTCCCTCCACGACGACCAGAACAGAAATGAAGAAACAAAGACTACTTACCGGAAGAAGCCCCACCCAGAGGCCAGGAGAGAAAAAACACGTGAAACGAAACCAAAACCACTAGCAGCCCCACCTGCAGGGCAGAATAGTAAAAACAACTCAAAAACACACAACAGTCCCACCTAGAGGCCACAAGAGTAAAAGCAAGTATAAAACATAACAATAAATCAAAAGTTTACACACATCACAAACATATATTAAATAAATAAAATAAAAAGATTTATAACATCCTGTGTTGAGTTTTAACTCAAATAAAAACACAAAACATTAAATACAGTTTAAAAACATTGAATGTAAAAAACATGTACTTTCACATTTTTAAAAATATTACATACGGTACAACTATTAACAAAAAAAACACAAACTAAAACATTATTTGGTTAAATACAACTATTTGAAACAATTATATCATCCTTTGTTCTTTTTTTAATGCACAAAATCCGCCATTTTGTTTGTTTTTTTGTTTTTCAAAATGGCAGCTGCAACTATAATCAGCTGTTGCGCAGCACAGGGAGCACCTAGGAAGACGGGAATAGTGCAGAATAGGTCCTGCAAGCCTCCTACACACTGCTGAAGAGGCAGAGAGCCGGAAACAGGGACACACACACCCCTCCCCGGCGGCGATTTTCCAGCTGAGAAAGGTAGATCGCATCATAGGGGTGGGCAGAGGTGTGGATCACCTCATCCGAGCCTCCCAGAGGTGGCAGGGGTGGGTGAAAATGAATGAATTTTTTTTGCCCATTTTCTGGTCCCTGCCACCTCTGGGAGGCTCAGGGGAGGCGATCCAAGCTGTTTCCGACCCCCACGGACCTTTTCCGATGCTGCTCCAAGCAGTAACCTACAGCAGACGAAGGGGTTTATCCCGGGAGTTTTGTTTCCAGCAGCATCGGAAAAAGTCCGGTGGGGTCAGAAACAGCTTGGATTGTCTCCCCCGAGCCTTCCATGGGTTGTGGGGAACCAGAAATGGGTGGAAAAAAAATCCACCTGCACAACATCAAAATATGGGTAACGACAACTTGGGGAACCAAGCTTTGTCGTTAATCAAGGGTCTACTGTACCAGTGGTCGGCTTCAGCAGGTTCGCACCAGTTCACCAGAACTGGTAGCAGAAATTCTGGCTGGCCCACGCCCATCCAAGTTTTGAAATAAAAGTATTCCTAATTTGGGTGCAATGCAGGGCTTTCCCCCTGGCCACACCCACCATACCACGTCCACAGATTAGGTAGTAAAATAAATTGAATCCGACCACTGGGCATGCATGACTAGATCGCCCACCAAGTCACATGGCCATGCCCACAAAGTAGGCCACACCCACAGTGGTAGTAAAAAATTTTGGAGCCCACCACTGCCTGTTACACATGATTGGACAGAGCTGACACGTTATCAAATTGCTGCAGCAGCTTTGGCGGGTAGAATTCCGTGTTTATTTACTTAAATATAGAAATATAGAAAAATGTGTGCTATTCAGTGCACTGTTCAGATAATTGAATACAGTGGTACCTCATACAATGATTTTAATCCATTTCCCTATGGGATGTATTTTACAACTTTTTTTTTGCTAAGTGTTTTTTCCCATTGAAAAATTGTATGATTTTTTCCATAGGGAAAATTGTTATGCAGGACACCATCCCCCCAACCTAATTGCTATGCGATTTAATTGCTATACGTGCCTATTGTTGTATGAGGTTCCACTGTACTTACGATTGTGACAGTTTGCAAGCAAACTGATTATGTTACATGCACAATACAAGAATTGTATGGGAGGGATGGTACTTAATGAGTAGCCAAGAAGATGGAAAATAAATGGCTTCCATATTAATGATAGATTGAGTGCCCGTCTCTGTTCCATGAAAGGAGCCTCCTTCGGGCATCCCCTGAGTGGAGTTTCTCCCTCAAAAATCTTTTCAACACAGAATAATTTCTGACACAAAATTATTACTATTAATAGGTAGAGTCACAAATAATTCTTACTAAAAATGCCAATGTTCAACCCTGTGCAAAGATCAGGTAGTTGGCTTGAGATAAAAAGTAGGCAATGTTTACTTAGAACGATAATAACCTATGGTGATTTGCCAGTTGACCTTCCTCAGCATTAAGCCATGATAATAACATGCTTAAGTAATAATATAATAATAATAATGTGCCATCAAGTCACTTAATAGTTATGGTGATCCTTTCCAGGGTTCACTGACTAGAGAGTACTCAGAAATGGTTCACTGTTCATTTGTTTTGGAGCTTTTCTGGGAATCTGGAGCCTGCCCAAGGAAGCATAGTTAGGGACTGAACTCATCAAAGGTTTTACAGTCAGATGCCTAACTCTTTATAGAGAGACCTTTTTGGATATGCTTTCTCAGTATGAAGGGTCTCATTTGTTTTTGGTTTTCTGATTGTGTCTATTAATTTATGCATTATAATATTAATTGCTGCATCATATTGATTGCTGTCATTTGGTTTTCATTTAACTTCATTTAATTTTACTTTTGCTTTAGGTTTATGATAGAGTTCACTGTTTGTATCTATGTCTGCTCACTGCCTTGAGTAGGGGCTGCTGTGGCTCAGTGGTTAAGAAGCTCGCCTTGTTAGCTGGAAGGCTGGCAAGTTGGCAGTTTGTGACCTGGGTACTGCATGACGGATTGAGTGCCTGTCTATGTCCCAGCTCCTGGGGACATGAAAGGAGCCTCATTTGGGTGTTCCCTGAGCGGAGTTTCTCCCGCAAATATCCTTTCAACTCAGAATAATTTCTGACACGAAATTATTATACTTTATTACTGCCTTGAGTATTGTCTGCACTAAGTCAGGCGAGTTATAAATGTTATAAATCGATCAATCAATTATTTAGCTATACCTAGAAAACATGGAAAGGATCACTTCAAGTTGAAATGCATAAGTACATAACTAAATATGTCTTATTATGTTTAGCAAATGTGTTTTCCAAGCAATAATTTTTCTCTTTGTTTATTTTCTTCAAAGAGAAGAATTTGCCTTTCATGAGAAGATTGCAAATTCAGTTTTCAGGATTATGTTTAGGCTCTAATTTTTCATTAGTACAGAATATAAGGGGAGTGACTTAATTAATTCCAGTGGCACCCCTCACAAGACTTTCATTGTCATTTTCAAGGATTTGCTAGCTTTTCTGGCAGCTGCACATGGACATTGAGATGGGGAAACGAAACTCTTGGTTTTTTAAAAAAGAAATTACGACAAAAGTCTATATGTTTGTCTTAAGTTGATCACAACCATTCTCCAACTCTCCTGATGTAGACAAAACACAGCTGTAACAAGGCAAGTGAAGCACTTTGTCTGGGGTGCATAAAGCTGAGGAAACAGGGGAAAACATGTAAAGTATACATCTAGAGTTCTAGTCTCACCATACTGTTTGGAAAAGATTGCATTGCATAAGGCTTTTTCACTTCTTCTCTGCCTGTCAACTGTTATGATTCCCATATTTCCAACTGCTGGCATTGAATCACTGGATTCACAAAATGCTTGTGTATAGCATGAGATATGTAATTATCTTTGTGCTCTTATTAGAATTTGCAGGAAATGTTCAGATTTTTCTTTCATGTCCTGATCACCACCACCCCTGGACTGTCAAAATGAAGCCATTTTCTTGGCTTTGTCATTGGCCAAATTGGGTTTAGATAACCATACATTAGAATTTGTGCTTTCTGGTAAAATCAAAAGTAATTAAGATTTTTTTTCCTGGCTAAAGAGGCAGTTTCTATGTTCTATTTACACATGTATTGGAATTGACTATCAGATGGACATGTGATAAAATGATGTGGGGAAGTGCTATTGGTTTTTCCCAATCTTCAGCCTTTGCTGTCAGGTACCTACTTATTAACTTCCCATGTGTAGATAAGTGTTTTCCAAAGTGTTCTTTTTAACCTGATAATAATTAAAGCTTACTATGAGCTGGATATATGTAGGCTGCTGAAAAGAACATCTCAAACTGTTTTCCTACTTGCTGTCAGTGCCTACAAGTCCAGGATTAAAGTATTTTTAAAAGCCGGTCTTTCTGGGAGTTAGGGAATTGGTTTTATTCTTTTTCTTCCAGTAAAAACATCATACTCTTTTTCTTTTCTTTTTTGACATAGCTCAAGTTTGCAGTTAAGAGAAATATTTTTTTTAATGGACAAGCATGTCCATGAGAAGGTTTTTTTGTCTGTAATTTCAATGCCCTTGTTAAGTATTTTATTTTTAAAAAGAGATCTTTGGGTTATTTGAAGGTTGGAAGAAGGGGTAAGTTTCATCTTTTTCTTAGCCTAAGATGAAAGTATGAAAAAATAAAAAAGCTGATCTATTTATTTGTTAGAATTATAGATCTGTTAGTGAAGGAGATAATTTTTTGTGCAAAAAAGCATGACCTGTCAGCATTTCTGCACACTAAATTGTTGAACTTCCACATTGCATTCTCTGTTTACTCCCGTTACTGAGGACAATAGAATATTTCCTTAATCATATTGGATTGCTATTTTGCACACCTCTACTGTTTCCCCCTACATATTTTTCTGATGTGTAGATTGGTCCACCTTCTCAGAGTGGAGGAACAGGAGAACTGTGTTTCTTTTAGAGAAATGGTTCCCAACGTGGGGCCCATGCCCCACATGGGGATGTCTATTCACAGAAGCCTAAGTCAGTACATTTGGGGAATTGACTTAGGCTTCTGGTACAGTAATACCTCATGCAAAGTCCGCTTTGTACAACATCGAATTCATACAACATTGCTTAATTTCTTGAAAAAAGTTCCCTCATACAAAGTTGCTGCGACTTTGTATGAGGCATTGGGGTTTTTTCCAGGTTGCAATGTGCCTGGGCAGCATAAAAGGCAGGACACATGCGTGCATTGCTCTTGTGGGTTTTGCATGAGGCGAAGAGTGTTTAGGAGTGGTTTTGAGCGTGATTTTGGATTTTTAAAAAAAGTTTCATCAGAATTTTTAGAAGCATTCCTGGGATTTTTGCAGCATTCTTCAGGTTCTTGGACAATCAGGGTTGTTTGACATGTTTTTGTAATGTATTTAGTCTTTAGACAATGTTTTCTTAAAGTTCTGTCAGTTTCCTTGACTTTGCCCTGAAGTCTGTGCTGTTACAGTACAATGCATCTCTATGGAAACGACATTGTACGAGTCATCGCGGCAAGGATTTGGACATTGTATGAAGCATCGCGGCTAGGATTTTGCATGCCTCATACAAAGTCCAAATCCATATAAAGTCCAAACTTGTGGAACCAAGTTTGGACTTTGTATGAGGTATTACTGTATTTGAAATCCAAAAACCAAAGATTGGGCAACACTGCTTTAATGGCTACTAGTGGTCACAAGAACTTCCTTTGTTGTTATATATGTAGATGGCACTTGGGTTTGTGTAGGATTGATTACACACTAGATCAGTTTGCTCCTAGTGGTTTCCTCCTGGTAGGAGCAGCTAAATAAATCACGTTGGAAGGCAGTTAGGACCAAATTGCCTTCAGGTGACTTGTTCACATTAAGCCAGGATTCTCTAGATTTTTGCCACTTTGAATGTGGCGACTGCATGTTTTGTTGGTGGTTTACATTCTGTCATTTGTTGCTGTTCTAAGTGTATAAAACAAAATTGGAAAGGGGTATCCCGTGAGTGTGTTAGTCTGTTGTTGTGGCAAAAATCGCATCAGCTTAAAGGCTATCAGACATTATTTGGCAGTAGCTTTTGTGGAGTGCAAGTTACATACTGTGTAGTATCCGAAAGAGCTTGAGACTTTGCTTCATTGCAGAAACTACCAATATATTCACTTTTGTTTTGGATAAAGAAGAATCTGTATGTGCCGTCTGCTAAAGAAAATGAAGAATGGTGTGTTATTTTCAGTTTCTCTCTTTCTGCATGTGTACTTTTGTACATACTTATTTATTGTTATTTAGGATTTACTTTCAATAGAAAAGGTATGCTTGAGATTTACTGCTTGACATTAAGCTTGTAATCTGCTACTGTTATTTATAGAGAATTAGAATAAGAATTACACCAAGTTTGGTGTTCAAAAAGAACAGGAGGCACTGTAGAAGCTTGGAAGTTGACATGAACAACTGTTAAAACACTACATTATTTAATATATGTTACTTTGTTTCTAATGAGTCTGAGATAATGAACTGAGATGATTTCCAGTATGCTTTTCAGCACTCATTTCATTCATCCAGATAGGAAGAAGATATCACATGGGTTTTTAGTATACCATAAGAGAAGATACACAAAAACAGTAACATTCCTTCACTGGTTCCTTGCAGAGTTTGGAGAAACTGCTTTACCTTGCTTTTTTGTTTTAGCTCCTAAAACTTCGTCTGAGGATGTGCTGCTAGCAGGATGATTTTAGCAAATGTAACCCAGAAAAATAACTTTTCTAAACTTAGATGCCTAGATATTTTAATAACAGCAATGTATACCATAATAGTTGCTGGTTTGTCAAATTTCCTATGCACCACTGTAGGAGCCCAGTCATGAAGTTTACTTGTGCGTCATATCTTTGAAGAAACATTCTTGAAGTTGGAGGAGGCATGCTAAGAACAAATTATGACTTTGGAATATAAAAGACAGCTGGTACTCAGAATGGTTTTTGCATTCTATTTTAGGTTATAGTCACAGGTTAGAAAACTACATCCGTGCACATGCTGGATTCTGGCTTTTGAATGATGAAAGTCTCTCCCTCCAATTCTTGGTATAATAGGTGCTATTTTTTATTTTTGTATAATTGGCATAGGGTAATTCAGAGCTAGAATAGTTTGTAATACAGCACAGTTCAGGCCTGTTTTTAGAAAAGAAGTAAAAGTCCCGCTAAGGCACAAAATAGCTGATTTAAACAGGGTTGTGCATTGTGGCTATAACCTTGCCCTCAAAATTCTAGTGAAGGCACACCTAATAGTTATGACATCAAAGAAAATGTTGTATAATGTCATTCTTTCTATAGGGACATAAAAGCTGTAAAGAAAAAAGATGCACCATAGAATCAATGCTTTTGAAATATGTACAGTATAGTTATTCAGAAGAATCCTTTGCATTCCTTGAACTGATAAAAAAATGAAGAGGTACTTCATCAGATAGGAAAAGAAAAATAGAATGGATTTTTAGGGAACACAAACTCTTCCCTCTTGAACACACAATTCATCATGACAAATCCAAGATGCTGTAATATGTGATTGAAGGGAAGATTAAATGTAAACACAAGAAATACAAGGCATGCTAATACAAGCAACCCTTGGTTGAGAGCGGGTAGGTGGGAGCGAGACTCGCCGGCGGGAGCAAGAGAAACAAGCAAGACTTGTCGGGTCTCCCGCCGCCGCCCCGGAAGCGCCATTCCTCCTCCTCACCCCATTCCTCCTGTCCTCGGCCGAGGGTGCTTGGGGCCGCTTGGATATTTTGGGGGATTCCCCCACGGTTGCTTCTCTGGCCGCCTCACAGCTGGGGCCAGACTTTAGCCCCCCCGCCTCCCCGCTCTCACAAGGGGAACGACGTTATACAAAGCATCAGTGGAACCAAGTTTGGACGTTGTATGAGGTATTAGCGTACATGCTTTCTTGGAAGGAAATCCTGTTAAGTCCAAGGGAATTTGCACTTTGATCTCTGTGTGTATAGGACAGCCGGCTTATTGGTGATGGGTATGAAGGGATTTCTTCCTTCTAGTGAATTAGGTTCACAAGATGGCTAAACAACCATACTTTGCTAGGCTGACAAATCATTTAAAGTAAATTGTAGTGAGATACATGCTATATGCCAGCAGATTTGGAAAACACAACAATGGCCACAGGATTGGAAAAGATCAGTATATGTTCTAATCCCAAAAAAGGGTAATGCCAAAGAATGTTCAAATTATTCAACAATTGCGGTCCTCCCACATGCTAGCTCAAGAATAATACAGGATAGACTTCAGCAGCACGTGGAGAGAGAACTATCAGAGAACTACCAGAAGTGCAGGCTGGGTTCCGAAGAGGCAGTGGAAACTAGAGACCACATTGCCAACATTTGTTGGATCATGGAGGAAACAAAGGAATATCAGAAACAAGTCTACTTCTGTTTCATTGACAACACCAAGGCCTTTGACTGTGTGGACCACAACAAAATGTGGCAAGTAATTAAAGAGATTGGAATACTAGAACACCTTTATATTCCTCATGAGAAATCTGTACAAGAGTCAAGAAGCAACAGTTAGGACAGAATACGGAATGACCGAGTGTTTGGAATAGGAAAAGGAGTAAGACAAGGCTGCATTTTGTCACCCTGCTTATTCAAATTATATACAGAGCACATAATGTGCAATGCAGGGTTGGACGAATCACAAGTTAGGATCAAAATTGCTGGGAGAAACATCAACAACTTGAGATACGCAGATGATACTACCCTAATGTCAGAAAGTGAGGAAAACCTAAAGAACCTGCTGCTTAGGTTGAAAGAAGAGAGTGCAAAAGCTGGCTTGAGACTCAACATTAAGAAAACCAAGATAATGGCAACAGGCCCTATCAGTACCTGGAAAATAGATGGGGAAGAAGTAGAAGCTGTGACAGATTTTACTTTCTTAGGATCCAAGATCACTGCAGATGGGGATTGCAGCCAAGAAATAAAAAGGCAACTGATCCTTGGGAGACAAGCTATGAGAAACCTGGGGAACATAGTTAAAAGTAGAGACATAATCTTGCAAACAAAAATTCGCATAGTCAAAGCAATGGTATTCCTGGTGGTACTGTATGGTTGTGAGATTTGGACCATTAGGAAAGCTGAGCGCAGAAGAATTAGACACCTTTGAGATACGGTGTTGGAGGAGAGTTTTGAGAGTACCCTGGACAAATAGGTCAGTCTTAGAAGAAATCAACCCTGACTGCTCCTTAGGAGGTAAAATAGTAAAGATGAAGCTAAAGTACTTTGGACATCAAATGAGAAGAGAGGATTCACTCAAGAATGCCTTGATGCTGGGAAAAGTGGAGGGCAAAAGAAGAAGGGGTGGCCAAAAATGAGATGGCTAGATGGTATTGTAGATGCAATGGGCACAGAGTTGGGTGGGCTGAAGAAGATTGTGGAGGACAGAGGTGTCTGGAGGGCAATGGTCCTTAGGGTCGGAATCGACTGTGCAACTGAACAACAAAAATAGTGTGATAAAGTGTACACTATACAAATATAGTGTGTATATTGACCAGTTTTTGCTTTCATTTTTAAAGAAATCCCTTCACTTCCCCAAATTCTCACAAATTTAGGCCAATGATTACTTGGTTCACTTATCAAAACAGTGGCTGAACTCCTCCTGACATAGCTACATCTACAGAAGTGTGATGATATCAACTTATCCATGTGGTTGCAGTCTGATTTCTACTTGAATCCAGCTATTTTTTTTTAACTATTAATAATCTCTTCCTCTGTGTCCTGTAGCTCCCAAAGGCTTTTAGATATAGGGGAAGAAAGGAATCCTAAGGAGCCTCTGAGGATGAAATAAGAGACACGAAGCTTTCAAATAATCTAAATAAATTATTTCTGCCCCCCCAATAAATAAAATAAAAATAAATATCTGGTTTACACTAGTAGAACTGCTCCACTTTGCCTATTGTGACATAAAGCTTTATAAAATACCATGAGGCAGAAGTAGCCGGACTAGAAACATTTCATGAACAATATTTTGTGTCCATGTTTCTTTCTTTTTTAACATGAAATGGAGATTTGGGAAGAAGCTGGCTTGTTTTTAAATAAGCATGTTTAGTTTTCTGTATGAAGAATCTGTTGCGAGTGGTAGTGCTTGTCTTCAAATATCTGGCTTGATGCATCATCCTGTTGATTAGTAAACATAAAAGCCACTTATTTGGCTGTTGAAAACAAGCATTGTTTTGCCATGAACCCTTTTGACTGCATCACTGCTTTGTCTAATGAAAACGGTCTCATCTGGGGAGTGTCCAACTTTTTCCTGAGCTTGGTTGAGAGAAACAGTCCAATCTGGGACTAAGAACTCCTTCTAAATGAGAATAAGATTCATCTACTATTGTGTATATGGTCTAGTCCTCTTCTCATATCTGTCTTCCATTCTGAAAAAAGACAAAAACCAAAAGAGTAATGAAAGGAAATAATTATCAGAAAGTATAGAAGGCCCTTGTTACATTTCTGCTGATAATAAAATACATTTCGTCTCAGAAATTACTCTGGGTTTAAAGGATTTTTGCTGGAGAAACTGCACAGAGGATGCCCAAATAAGGCTCCTTTCTTGTCCCCAAGATCTGTCATGCAGTTCTCAGGTATCAAAACCCGACCTTCCAGTCTCCAAGCTCGTGTCTCAACCACTAAAATACAACTGTCATAGTAAATAACTATGTGCTGTCATGTCAGTTCTGATTTATGATTACTCTTTACAGGGTTTTCTAAGTACAGAGAACTCAGAAGTGGCTTGCCCTTCCCTTATGGGGGCACCCAAGACTGTGAATCTTGCCCATAAACTACATAGGCTGGCCATTCTTTTTGGAGGCTCACTATATCTTAATTTCATTCTGAAATGTTTGCTTAGTAACTTTTTAAAGTACAGTATATGTTAAGGTGAGTAAATAGAAATGATAGTTTTCTTTTTTTTATTATTTGGATTTTTTTCAACTACAGCAGGAGTTCTCAACCTTTTAAAGCCAGGGGCCAGGTCATGCTCCCTCAGACAACTTTGGGGGCTGGATGACCATTTTGCCCTTCCTACACCACATGACACTTCCTGGTGTGGTGGAAGTGGTGGGGGCCATATGAAATGGTACTGCAGGCCGCATCCGGCCCATGGGGCACAGGTTGATAACCCCTGTTCTACAGAGTTTAATAATATAAGAATGGAAAACCTTGTAGAAAGGGATGTTTTTGATGGTAGGCTTGGCACTTGATGAAAGAAGTGACACGCAGATTCTTAAGTATTTTCATGTAACCTTAAGACAAGTTTATAGATCCCATTTTATCACGTGATTGAACATGACTTGAAGCTGAAACTAGAATCAGGACATGTGTTACTCATACCTGCAAAACTTGCTTACATCTCAGTGTCAGCAGTATCCTGTGAAAAATAAAGAATTCCATTCCAAGGAGTGGTCTTGCATTAGCAATTGAAATTTGCACATACATATATAGATCTCTACTGTGCTGATTATTTTCTGCAAGGAAATACAGTACTGGTTTCTGACAGAAAGTGCTGAATATATGGATATCTAGAACACAGTGCGGTGCTCCCACAACAAGGAGGTAAATGGTTGATTTATTACTGCTAATAAAAATTTCTTATACTCCTTGCCTTATAGCAGGCATGCCTAAACTACAGCCCGTGAGCCGGATACGGCCCCCAAAGCCATTCTATCAGGCCCACAATGCCCTTGACAAACAAGGAAATAAATATGGATGCTTCTGCGCATGTGCGGACGCATCCATATTCACTTCCTGGTTCGGTGTGGACATCCTCACACATTCGCAGAAGCATCTGTATTCACTTCCTGGTTTGGCGTGGACGTGCTCAGGCATGCACAGAAGTGTCCACACCAAACCAGGAAGTGAATATGAACACACATGCACAAACACACCCTGTTCCTGGGGTGTGATCTGGTCCGCTCAGCTGTTCTGGGGGTGTGGTCAGGCCCCTGGCCCAAAAAATTTGGACACCCCTGCCTTATAGAGTCCAAGATGAGTAATCTCCCTAAAACCATCCTTAGAGCACTCCAATAAAAAGCTACTACATGAGATATTTTTAAATGTGATTTTAGTGGATTTTATACTTCACTAATGTGCAGTGGCTCAAGTGGCTAAGACACTGAGTTTAACAACTGGAAGGTTGGCAGATCAGCAGTTGAAGCCCTGATTACTGCATGATGGAATGAGCTCCCAGCTATCCCAGCTCATCCCAACCTAGCAGTTCGAAAGCAAGAAATTATCCCAAACATTTAAAGGGGGAGGGAGACAGCAAATATTTTTGTGCTTGTTTGCGACACTCTAGTGTCATGATGGGATGGAGTTGTGTTCAATAGAAACTACAATACAGGTGGCTGTGCTTTCCAACCTTCCCACTTAACCATCATAGACTTCTAGGCAGGATTGTGATGGTTTCCTTGAGTAGGAAGGCAGCTCTATAGCTTTTCAGATCCCCTGGTTGCATCTTTTGGTAATTGATGTCAAAGCATCTGGAAGAGCAAAAATTGAGGATCACATTTCTCATCAATAACTGAGTGGCTGGGTGTTGTAGTTTTTATTCATGAAATATTTCTGTCATCTATCAATCTAATAGGAATGCAGGATCTTGGATCCCCTTCTTTATGGGAAAACATATATCTGTGCTTCTTGTGGCAAATACGGAAAATGTAGACCATGCATGTATTTTTAAACATCTATGTGTGACTATCAGTAGAGCAGCCTTTGGGATAGTCTAATCAGTGGGGGCCAACCTTGGCGCTCCAGCTGTTCTTGGACTTCAATTCCCAGAAGCCCAAGTCAACACACCTGCTGAGCAGTACTTTGGGAATTGAAGTTCAAGAACAGCTGGCGTGCCAAGGTTAGCCTTCACTGGTCTAGGTTTCAGATGCATGTAATAGCTGCACTTTAAAACAATGTTTGTTAGAAATACTGAGGCACTGCAGATGTGTTTGCCATACAGACTGGGCTTTCCCTGGCTGGCTGAAACAAAGGTGTCTTTGGTAGTGTTGGTACTTGAGTTGAAGTTTCAACAACACTTGCTAACATCTTTCAGTTTCAAATCACTAGAATCTTTGAGTCTGACCTAAGTTTTTTATTGAAGGAGAGAGAAGCTGAAAGACAGTGGGGTCGATGTAACAAAATGGGGTAGCCACGTTTACTTCAAGCTCTCTTATTCTCTGCTTCTGACATACAGCTGCTGAAAGATGTCCTAGATGACAAGCTGGGTCTTGTGGAAGAATAAATTTCTGCTTGAGGGATACAGCATGGACGTTGATTTTGCTAGGATTATATAGCTGGAAAGCTGGAAGAGCTTTCTGGCCCTTCTTATGGCAGAACAAATACTTGTGGCTTGCTATGTAAGTGACGCTTGTATGATTCATCTATCCACTATTACAAGAGTTCTCAACCATATAAAGGTGGGGGCCAGGTCATGCTCGCTCAGACAGCTTTGGGGGCCGGGTGGACATTTTGCCCTTCTTCCACCACATGGCACTTCCTGGTGTGGTGGAGGCAGTGGGGGGGGGGGAAGGCACATGAGATGTTGCCAGGGGCCGCAGGTTGAGAATCATTGCTCTATTGTGAGTATTAAGCGAAAGGTACAGATTTGAAATGGGCCATGGTGAGTATCTCAGCTCTTCACCCAAGTGTTTGCTGGTGGGTACTTAACAGAATAGCAGCAATGGCTTTGATTTTCCCATTACTGAAACGTTTTCCCAGTTATACAGAGTCCCCAGTTAGATTTTTCATTGTAGCAATAGTTGATATGTCAACGTAAAAGTTTTTCTGGCCTGTTAATAATTATTTATATTCTTTTCTATGTTGAAATTGACATATCTTGGCATACCTACTCTTGCAAACAAGAATTTTGCAACGCTTTCATTAATAGGGTGTGTTCCTTAGCCCTGGGGTCTGTTCCTTCCGTTTGCTGAGGTGGCAAAGAATGTGGAGCTTCCACTTTTGACGTCTACTTTTTTTCAGCTTCAATTTTGAAAGGATAAATGGAAACACGGTTGTCATATACGTTAAGGTTATTTGAAAAGTAGTACAGTACTTAACTTTCTTACAGAGATAATAGAGATGTGGGGCTGGAGTGCTCCCCTCTGCATGTAACGACTAAGCACACATAGGTAACATCTGTGTGGACTTTCAGGTTTCACTGCTTTCTTTCAGGGGAGTATAGCAACAAAGAATTGAGATGGAGCCATGAGAAAGTGATATCCACCCACCAAAACTGTACAAATGTCCATACACTCATAATTAATCCACTACAAGAGAAAGCAAAATCTAAGGATTGCAATGAAAGCTATAGAAGACTTAATGAAGCTGGTAAATAATGAGCCAGAGGCCCTTTTAAACTAGCCATAATTTTTGATGTGAAGCAACAGTACTAGAGCCTACTTTTGCAGGGCAGCATTCCATAGGATCATCACTAGTAATTGCAAAAAACTGAGTACGTCTTCTCTCCAACTCTTTCCTGATAGTAACTATCTGAAGTACATGTGATGGAGAGCATGTGCTTCCTTGTACTGAGTGATACAGTTGGGAAAGGATATGGGGTCTACAATTCAGTACGTCCCTAGAGAATTGTCAATGAAGAGTTGGAAGTAGTGATTTTTGGCAGATGCTGTTAATTGAGACATGATTCTTAAAAAAATTATATTTACAACTGAAGTTATGCAATTGAAGCTATTAGTCTCTCTCTGTAATCCAGGTATTTATATAGAACAATGGTATTGGAAGGGAACTTCAGTCTGGTCATGGTAACTGAATGCACTGTAGTGTTCTTCTATGGTTCCCATTAGTTTTGAATTTGTTCAGAAAAATACCCCCACCACTGCTTACCCAAACAGTGGTTTGCAAACTAGGTTCAAATTATTGGTTCAGACCCTGGTTACATTCTTGGTTACATACTGTATTATAGTAATCAATCCTGATGGGATCAAGGTTGACTCAGCCTTCCATTCTTCAGAGGTTGGTAGCATTATGGGGTACAATAAGAAACTGCATTTGCGTGTGTATTTAAATAGCAATAGAATGTATACACTGTTTTCCCTCCTTTTATAATATTCTGAACAGTTAATGATCAACAAATGCTATTTTGTTTAGGATAGAAATATTGATTGCTAGGAGGAGGGATAATAATTACTATACATAAGAAAACATTTGGCAATTTGCTGGGTGGGAATGATTAATTCATAAAATAAACATAATACAGTAGAACCTCAGATAAAGTCCAAACTCTGGTCCACAAGTTTGGACTTTATCCGAATCAAATGGGCGATGCATCGGATAACGTCCAAAAATGGACTTTATCCGAGGTTCCTATACCAAATACCTCAGATAACGTCCATTTTTAGCGGTTTTGGACTTTATGCAATGCATCACGTGTGCATGAAAGGCGCAACTTTATCCGAATCGGACTCCGCGGTACCACTGTATGTGTTTTTATTGTTGGTACAATGGTTTCAGTAGATATACAGTATCAGGTTTCTTTATTATCGAGTTGGTTCATTAAATTTATATCCTATTACTCTCCCCCAACTCTATCCTGATAGTAACTATCTGAAGTACATGTGATGGAGACACACTGGACTGGCTCTAGATTACTCAGTTTTTGAACAAGGGCTACAGTTTTGCTTTGAAAAAAAAATGTGGCTCTGTTAGTTATCTGATTTTGTAATTGGAATAGGCATGTGGTAGTGTTGTTTTTTAAAGGAATTCAGAGAGGGATTTGGTTGCATATTATTAAGTTAAAACAGGACATCCTACCATGCATGTTATCTGGATCCTACAAGGAAAGAAGAGATTTAAGTTACGATCATTGTCTGTGTGATATGAATTTGTTGGTGAAGAAGTAAAGCAGGGGTTCTCAACCTTTTTAAGCTGGAGCCTGGATCAAGCTCTTACACACTGTTCCGGGGTGGTGGTGGTTAATTTTTTGAATAGAATTTATTTTTATTTATTTATTATTTATAAATTTCCCACTCTGGGTGGTGTACACACAATGTCAGATAATACAAAAAAACCACGACAAATGAAAAACAGAACAACCAAACAAATACACTCCAAATAAAATAAAATAGAATGTCTTTTAATGTGAAGTCTTATCTTTGACATAGCCATAACTGGTGAAGGGCACTTCCAGCTGCTGCCCTGTGGAAGAAGAAAAAGGGAGGCTTTTAAGAAAGCACCTTTGCAAAATCCCAGACCTGCTGAACTCCCTCAGGATTCATGCAGAAGGCAATCCTTCCCAGGAGGCCCATGAAGCACACATTCCATATTTTGTAATGGCTAGGCCAGTTCAACTGTAAATGTGTTTACCAGGCATTTTAGTTCAAAGAAGGCACAGTTTGGGAAATGCTAGTATGGAGAATAAGACGGAGGGGGCTGATGGGGGGAACCTTATTTAAAAGATACACACACACACAGGTAAACAAAAGGAGCTTCCTATCTCGCCTGCTTCAGCTTGCCTCTGCAAGTTGTTTTTTTTTTTTTTGCTTTTTAAAATAGATGAAATTGGTTTTCAGTGCATTCCTATGGGAAACCATGCTTTGCGCCCTCTAGTGGCCATATCTGGTAATGACCTGAAAGTTATCTGTTCTCCCCTACCCCAGAAATGCCACACACTGCTTTTAAGCTGCCGAAAACATGGAAAACCACACATGGAGGGCCGGATGGAATGGCATCGGGGTCTGGCCCGCGGGCCCTGGGTTGTGAATACGTGAAGTAAAGTGATGGTCTGTTTCACACTGGGAATAGAAAAGCATGAGTATACTCTCCATGGAAATGGGCAGTAATGGGGATTAAAATTCTCTTAGGTCTCTATATGTTCTTTAAATATTCAGTGTATCTTATCAAGCAATCCTTGTCTCATAGATGTTAAGGTAATTTCCTGTTCCAAGGAGCAGCAGCTAATCTACATCTCAGATGTTTAATTCTCAAATGTATAAAGTTAGTCTGTACAGTCAGACCATTGATCCTTCCAGGGAGGTATTGTCTGCAGTGTTGGGGAAGTGCCTGAGACACTGGCTTTTTCTAGTGATGACACATTTGCCGTAGTGCAAAGGTTGAAATGTTGGACTGGGACGTCACAGATCCAGATGCAAATTCCCACTGAGCTAGAAAACTTTCAGTATTACTTTTGGCAGCTTTCTGTCCCCCCTACCCACCCACACTTAAGAGGCCCATTATGATGATACAGTCATTGTTGTCTTCTTCTGTGTGTAGGCCAGATTTGAAACTGCCAAAATGAAGCTACCTTTTTGTGAGTTCATTCTTCAGTTCCTTTTTGCTTAACCTAATGTGAGAAAAATAAGCTGGCACAAGGTGACCGTTGCCTGGGATACACCTGATTATGCTGCAAAAATACCACAATCATTGAGGAGGTTTTTTTTTGTGTACCCTTGAAGATACAGTTAAGAATAGAGTCATATTCTCCACAAATGAGCTACAGACATCCCTTCAACAACAACAATGACAACAAAACCCTCTAGTGTATGGATGTGGGATATTGCTTCTTTGTTCCTAGTTCAAAACACCTAACTGTTACAATATTGTGCCTGGGTTGCCTGCCGGGAGGACATAAAACTTTATGTTGCAAAAGCCAACCTGTATGCTGATGACACAAATGTCAGCGATCAAGATGGCTGCAGATCCCTCTTTCAGCTTGGTACCATTCCCAAATGGACACCACGACAGGTAAAATCCCAGAACCTGCCTCCTTCTTTCAGCAGTTAGCTACTTCTCACCCAAAGGGAACTAAAGTACTGTACATCCTTTTGAATCAGTGGATCTTATTATGGAGTTGACTCACCAAGTCCATGTTGATGCAATGGACATATGCTAGTGTGATTTACTATGCTAAGTAACAAGACTATGCTAGTCAAAAAGTATAATGGGAGGGCACTCGATCTATTCCATTGTCAAATGAAGTATTGTTAATCTAATGGACACTTGGTATTAGTTCCAGCTATTGCATGGTCAAGAAATGTATTAGGGCACTAGTCTTTCTACGATATCGTTTCAGTGAGTAGCCTTTGTGAAAATGGTTTGGTGGCTTTTCTTGAGTGAGCTGAGCTGAATTTGCTGGCAGTGATGTTTCAGTAAAATGACACTTGCAATGCTTCTCGTCATCTTCCAATACTAGATATCATTGTACTTTCTCTTCTGTTTTCTTAAAACTCTTGAATGATTGCTGTGTTGGATGTCACTGCTACTGTACATTTTCTTTTCCCCACAAGAAGCTCTTGTTCTCAGTTCACCATAGCTTTGCTACTGAGGGGGAAGTTCAGCCTCCCCTTCTGTGTACTTCATAAAGTTTTTACTGCCTTCAAACATCAGAGCTTCAGCGATACAGAACTGTTTCTGTATATTAATTGTCATAGAATTTGTCACACAAGTAGCCTAGATAAGAAAGAAAAACTGGAGCTATTAAAATAGCCACAAACTGCGATAACAATAAGAGCCGTCTGCTTTCATCCCAAAAGGTTTCCTCAACTGGAAGTAATATGTTGATTTCTAAGGCAAGCCCACTGGGACACTAATTGTGTGTGACTTTGAAAAACTGCAGCGAATTGTCTGCTTTTTATTTTTTTGTGGTTGAACAAATTCCTTCCTAACCATATTGTTGTGGTAAGGGAAGTCATCAATGATGATCTGGGCATAGTTTTGGAGAAAGGTTTGTGTAGATTGTAGAGAGCAGCATTCAACACTAGTACACAGTAATGGTCGTGTGACTTGAATCTTGTTTGTTCTGAATCACCACATCCAGCCAAATGTTTATACTGGAATATTGGCTGAGTTTATCTATGATGCTGAGCTAAGGTTTATTGTAAATGCATAACCATCTGCAGGCGTAAGCAGAGGTTCTTTCTTTCAACTGCATTATATAGCAGAGTATTCCAGTTGAAGAGCAGAGATCCAGTTTCTATACTGTTTTTAAATATCTGGCTCATTATTGTGTATAAAGACAGAATTGAAATTTATTTATATATCCCGCCTGTCTGTTGTGTTACACTAATCCAGGTGGGGTACAAGAACAAAACAAAAAAACAACAAAAAAAAAACAGCAAATAAACTAAACTAAACACAACCAGTTAAAAAGAAAAAAGTTTCCTTACTAATACAATAAATCCACAAATATCAAATTAAACATACAATAAATCCACAAATATCAAATAAATATTCTCTAAATCCCCTTTCTGGTGATGGCATTTCACAAGATCTTATATTTATACCTCATAGGAAAGTAAATAAAAATTAAGAAACAGAGAAATCCATCCTAATCAAAACAATCACCAAATGCCTCTATACATAAGAACGTTTTAACCTGTTTTTGAAGGTAGTAAGACCTCTGTTGGCAGATCATTCCACATTGAGAAGGCCACTACTGAAAAGGCCCTTTTCCATGTGTCTGCTCTCCTGACCTCTCTTGGGATCACCACCTTCAATAGATCTATGAGGATCTAAGTATCTGGGAGGTGTTTCTTTGGAAGAGTTGCTCCATTAGGCAGGAAGGCCCTAAACCGAAATAGGAGCAAGTGAAACAATTTTTTGAAAGGATTCTCCCCTTGCCTGTGCAGGAGAAGAAAAGAGAAGAGCACATGAGTCCAAAACTCAGGCTTGCACAGGTGTTTGCATGTAATGCAAAATCCTGGGTTGGCATTATACCACCTGTGGGTTTTCTGATGCTGTTAGACTTGAGCTCCCATAAGCCTTAACCATTGTAGCCAATGATGAGGTATCTTGAAAATCACTGTCCAGCAACATGTGTGAATGGCCACAGATTGGCCTGGTTTAGATATAATCATGCTGGAAATGTGTTTCATACATTTTACACACACCACTTGAGGGTCAGTGCCTAAAAATGTGAACTGGTTCTCCTGGAATGAAGATGGTACTTGAGGTCATAATTAGGGATGGGAAGATACATTGCAGACACCTACACATCTCATCTGGGAGAATGGCTTCAGGTGGAAGGCTTGAAGACTGAATGAGGCTTGCTTTGCCTAGCTTCCTGTTCAAAAAGCTCCATGCTAACACTGGGGCAGAAACAGGACATTGGAGTAGAATTAGACCCACTCATTCTAAGAGCCTTTCAGTTGAGCTTTTCTCTTAGGCAAGCCACCTTTAGGTTTCTGTCAGGCGAAACTCTCAGATTGGTGAACTATGAGGTTTGCAACCCATTAAATCCAGAAATCACTTCTATAGCGATGATTAGGTATTATGAAGGTTCTGTTTGTGGTTTGAGAGCTCAGTTCTGTATTGCCATAGACATTATGAAACAGTGCAGGTGAACTAGCCCATAACTTTATTAGATTTTCACAATACCATTTTATCCTCTGGCTTTTTTTTGTCCACTTAGTGCCTTTTTATTTTATTTTTCCAGTCAGCTACCCATGGAGCATCATGCAAACAGGACAGTTAATCCTTTTTAAACTCACAAGTGCAGAACCATAAACCCAGTTCTTAAACCATACGGTATATGTCAAAGAAAACAATTTATTTATACTCAAGGATTTGGATTAGTTTTTGTTGGCTTTAGGAGTTGTATGAAGCAGTGTCATGCATGCAAACACAGTACAGTATTTGTTTACTAATACCAATGCAATAGGCAGGTGTGTTTTTTTTTTACTTAGAAAATGGGAGGAGGTTTCTTTGGGTCTGGAAAAAGAAGAGTCATTTGTGGTGAAACATGGCCCTTTTTTTCCTAAGAACTCTATACTGACGATTTCAAACAGATGTCTTCTGTTTGAAATCGTCAGTATAGAGTTCTTAGAATTCAATTTTAATAAGGATGAAAAAGTATAGCAGAAAATGCATAGTAGGATATGCTCATGCATGATTAGAACTATTAACAGTATCCGTACACTCCGGTATCTAGTCATGCCTGCCACATGTCCACGGAAATGACTGCAAATGCAGACAGCACTGGCTCTTTGGCTATAAATGGAGATGAACACCAGACCCTAGAGTCGGATACGACTGTCTTTCGAGCAACAACATTCTTTCCTTTACCTACCTCGTATTATTCCCATCCATTCAAAGCAGGATTGCTCAGGTATTAGTTAAGATAGCTATGGTGCATCAACAAGCTGCGTGTTTCAGATATTGATGGTATTTATTAAGTGTAGCTTTACTATTACTTTGCAGTGGGTTTGAAAGGATACCACTAGGACAGTTTGAAATAATAGTGTAGGACAGCAAATGTTGCTCTGGCAGAAATCTGCATCTTGCTGCTGGTGTGTGTGTGAGAGAGAGAGAAAGGGAGGGAGGGAGGGGAGTGCAATCATAGCGATAACACTTCATTAATGCATATCTTTTCTTATACATTGCATTCTTTTCCTAATAAATGACAAATTGATAATTTAAACATGAACCGCTAGTGCAGATCACAATAATGATTTTGTTACTTGGTTACCATTCTAGTATTATATTTTAGCTCATAGTTCTATGCCCTTTATACAGTTAAGTCTGAACGATTATGTCTACCTTTATGACAGAGGATTACAGTCCACATTTCCAACATGTATTGGCTTAGAAAGCTTTGTGAAAGACAGGGAATGATGTTAAATTTAAGACCAACAATTAGCAATTAATTCATAGGATTTTGTAGGCATTTTTCTTCTTTTATGTAAACATTATTACCAAAGTTATTACATGATAGCAGTTTCCTTTTGCTGATAAATTAGCCTCAACACACACACACACACACACACACACACACACACACACACACACACACACACACACACACACACACACACACACACACACACACACACACACACACACACACACACACACACACACACACACACACACTATCCCACCTCCCCAAAGTAGTCACAAAATATTTGGTGATAAATCCGCTTGACCATAAATGGTCTTTTGTTTTTAATTTTAAAAGATTGCAATGCAGTATTTGGTATGCTTCCTCTATTTATATACTGTATAAACTGACATTTCAGTTTGCTGGTTTTTAAAAAAAGACATTCCTTTCCTTTTTTGGCAGAGGACTGCTTCAAGGATTTTATAGGAAAAAATCTCTCCCCCCTCCTTTCAACTGACATTCTAAGTGATGAATAGTCCCTTGTCTCTATTACAGGATGTATTTTGCAGCTTCACTGCTTAGAGCAACTGTTTTGGGGGATTTGAAACAACCACTAAACCGTGCATGTAGTACTATTTCTTGACTTCTCGAATATGGATGGCCCAAGTAATCCTTAGTTCTGTTGATAATCCTGACTGGATGCTTTTAGCAAAACAGCAGACAAAGGACTTACTTGTACTTTTGCTGGCCAAGATTGAAAAAAAAAGTGGAGTCTGGCTGAAGGAGAGAGGAGACGGATTCTGCCCTTGGGAATTCTACAGGTTGAAATGAGTTAAAAGCTATGCCTGCTAAACTACTAGTATTTAACAGAATCACTATGGCTGGAACTTTGCTTTATCTGAGACTCTGTTCACTTTCTGTAATAGTCTGCAGCTATACAGAAAGATCTTATCATGGATTTAGGGTAGAGTTTCCTATACCAGTGATGGCAAACCTTTTAGAGACGGAGTGCCCAAACTGCAACCCAAAACCCACTTATTTGTTGCAAAGTGCCAACACAGCAACAGGGGAGGAAGGGAGCACTCCCATTGAGCTGCTGGACAGAGGGGTGGGGTGAACTTTGTGCTGGGGGAAGGGAAGAAACGCTCCCATTGGATTGCTGGGCAGAGGGGCGGGGCGAATCCTGGGGAGAATTTCCACAATGGCTCATGGAGTAAGAAGCCTGGGTTTTGTCCTAGAGGTCTGAAATGCCTAGTACTTTTTAAGCAAAACGAGTCTACATTTCTAGGAAGCATTTAAAAATAGGCAAGATAGACATGTTAGTAAAAACATGAAAAGGAGACATGGGCTTGCCTCAAATGCCAGATGTGGGAAAATAACTTTACCAATCAAATTAGTGGCATTAGACTTCCTGTGATGTTAGTTCATGCAAGATTGCTATAATCTCAAGAGATATAACATAACATTGAAGAACCGGTTGATGGGAAGAGTTAAAAGAGATACAAAGCTGTGTTACCTTAAATATCTCTTTTATCAATTGTCCCGTGTTTCATAGACAGAACTATGTTTTTAGCTATTATTATTTTTTCTGGTTTGATAACTGCTATTTTTCATTTATTTTCTTTTTAAATGTTCCACCACTCATTATTAGAAAATAATAATGTACTATACCGATAGAAGTGAGAGGAATTATTATTAAGATTTATTTTGAGTCATTAAGCTTGTTGCAGTAAACTAGCCTGTCTGTCTTCATTTTGCTTTCATGGAATTGCGATTATACACCATAAGTTATTTTCTTTTCTCTTGTTATTACAACTGGCTCTATTTGTTTGCTCTGTGAATGAAAAATAAACTTTAAAATAAATTTTAATTGGAATGTTAAAGGAACACAGATTTCAACAATGTAATCCTACATTGTGCTTGTTTATTAGTTTATTTATCACAGTTGGTATTTTGTCTTCCTCCACTGAGCACAGAATGGTGTTTATGGTGGTCAGGTTGCCCAGAATTCCCACGGGTGTGTTGCTTGATTCTAAAACAACAGTCTTGTTTCACCTTGAAGGCTACCATGTTCTAATCGGCATCCACTTTTTGAGCAGAAGTCTACTCTTATACACAGAGTGTAGCTTTAGTAGACAGATATACACAGAGTGGGTTAGGTTTTGAGTAGAATGAGAGAGATGTAATAGAACTGCAAAAAAATACTGACATGGTGACGGTTTCATTATTGATCATTTGGGTCGCTGAACAGTTATTTAAGAGGTTGGTGGTCAGGTTGCCCAGATATATTTTGTAAATGTTCTGTGAGATGGGTTAAGCTACAACAACTTCTTCTTCTAGGCCAGATTTGAAACTGCCAAAATGAATTCATTCTGCAGTTCCTTTTGCCAGACCTACAGGGTGGCTCACAAGTCCCTAGCCGGCCACAAAGAGAGTAGGGCTCTGCTGGGGGAAGGAGGAAGCACTCCCATCAGACAGCTCGGCAGAGGGACGGGGCGAATCCTGAGGAGATGAGGAGTTTGCCCACAGAGAGGATGTGTAGGGACTTCTGGGCCACCCTGTAGTGTGAGAAAGATTAGATGGCAACACAAGGTTGCTGTTACCAGGGTATGCCTGATTGTGTTTCAAAAATACTTGGCTATTTTCTGGAATTTTGATTCATGGATACAGAAACACAATATCTTACATAAACCAGAGATCTTTTTAAAGAATTGAATTTATATACTGCAGTTAGGAGTTCTAGTTGCTTAAGGCAACTAGAATTTATCTCTATCCTTAAAATATTTATCTCTATCCTTAAAATATTAATTTCTTCTTAAATCATTAAAGCAGACATTGTCTGATAAAATTAAAGTACCAAATTGAAAGAAAATTGTAAAAATGAAAACGTGTGTAGAAAAGGAAATTCATTAGGACTGGTGCAGGATCATTTTTGATCTTTCAAATCATAGTTTGGTAGATTGTGAGTTATGCCACCCAGAGGGAATCACAACTCTCCCCCCCCTTCTCTTACATATTTTATTGTGCTTGCTAGTGCCAGACCTTAAATGTCAGTGGTATGTGTTGGAGCAAAGTATGGTATGATAGGGTGATAGTAAGGAAAGAGCTACAAGCTGATCATTTCACTTTACCGCAGATTTACTTTATTTCTCATGGCTTGTAGTGCAACATTTTATTCCCCCTAGACTTTTTATACATAGTAGTGAATCAGGTATGGCTGAGCGAAGGTTGCAGGCTGTAAACACCCATACTTGAACCCTCCCTTTTTTTAAATGGAAAAATCCATTTGTGTCATCTTATAATCAATTTAAAAAAAAAAACATTTGGGAGTGCAGGGACATTGCTTGGTCCTGTTAGTAGCAGCAAAATTTCCCCTACAAGGTTTTGAGGGAAAGGGTGGAATGTCAGAGCCATTACAAATTCCAGTGGTACCTTGGATAAAGTCCGATTCGGATAAAGTCACGGTTTTCATGCACACGTGATGCATTGCATAAAGTCCAAAACCGCTAAAAATTGACGTTATCCGAGATATTTGGTATAGGAACCTCAGATAAAGTCCATTTTTGGACATTATCCAATGCATCGCCCATTTGATTCGGATAAAGTCCAAAATCAGATAAAGTCCAAATTTGTGGAATGGAGTTTGGACTTTATCCTAGGTTCTACTGTATTTTTAGAAGTGCTAGAGACCAAATGTTTTATGAATGTTATCCATGTCCTGATTGGCTAAATGTATGGTATGATATTGCTCACCTCCACAGTGTTAAATTATTTTTCCACTGGTTGTCTGCCATGCATAGTTCTTATAAGGAAAAATGTGCATAGAAGTGTCCAGTAAAATCTGTTTTTGACACTTTTAAAAATTCTTGCAATTGTAGCATGTTAGGACAATAAAAATGCACCATGCGAAATCTCCCATGCCAAAGTGATATCATATGGCTGTTAGAAGGTGCTCAACCTTCAGGAGAATCTCACATGGGAGGAACATTGTAATTCTTTAGTATTTGAAATACTCTATAGTACAAAACTTAACCACTTTCATTTACTTATTTTTTACTGAGTCTATTTCATTTTCATTTTAACATTTTTTTTCTGCCTCTACGTACGCGATGGAACATTGTTGATTCTAACTACAAAACATTAGCTGCAATCTTGTTGCCTAGTGTAGTAATTTACGCTGCAGTAGGCCCATTGAATCAGTGAGGTTTGATGAGTCAACTTCTTCCTACATTCCATTGATTCAAACGGGCCTACTTTACTTACTTGGTAACTTGGTTGATCCATACTTCACACATCACATGGTGGATCGAATCATCATATCCCACGGGATTTTAGTAGCCTCTTGCCATCGGGAGGTCCAACTGCTACCGTTACAGAGTATGATGGCACGGGGGGCTGAGGCCCATGTTTTCGATGCTCCTTTAGCCATTTTAAATACGTCGACACAGCTGACTGAGCTCATGTCGAAATTGGCCATGTTAGAGTAATGCACTGACCAGGTGCATTGCCTGAGTTCCCAACCCCACAAAGCTAACCTGCGGTTCCAGAATGGAGGGCTATTCCAAACTGCTAGATGACACCTTTGTGGCATGGTTGAACATGCCAGGGGAATACACTCACACCACCATAGCTGTTGCAACGGGGGCCTACTTTAATAAGCACAACTGGAACAAGACCATTTGAATCAGTGGAATGTAGGAAGAAGTTGGAACATACAGAGGAGCTAACCCATCAAATCCTTGTTGATTCAGTAGTCTGACATACTGTACTGATCAAGAAGATTTCAGCCACTGCTTTGAACATGTAGTTAGTGTTTGTATATCCCACGGCACACATCACATGGTGGATCGAATCATCATATCCCACGGGATTTTAGTAGCCTCTTGCCATCGGGAGGTCCAACTGCTACCGTTACAGAGTATGATGGCACGGGGGGCTGAGGCCCATGTTTTCGATGCTCCTTTAGCCATTTTAAATACGTCGACACAGCTGACTGAGCTCATGTCGAAATTGGCCATGTTAGAGTAATGCACTGACCAGGTGCATTGCCTGAGTTCCCAACCCCACAAAGCTAACCTGCGGTTCCAGAATGGAGGGCTATTCCAAACTGCTAGATGACACCTTTGTGGCATGGTTGAACATGCCAGGGGAATACACTCACACCACCATAGCTGTTGCAACGGGGGCCTACTTTAATAAGCACAACTGGAACAAGACCATTTGAATCAGTGGAATGTAGGAAGAAGTTGGAACATACAGAGGAGCTAACCCATCAAATCCTTGTTGATTCAGTAGTCTGACATACTGTACTGATCAAGAAGATTTCAGCCACTGCTTTGAACATGTAGTTAGTGTTTGTATATCCCACGGTACAATTAAATTCTCATTGACAGTCAGAAAATAATCCACAACTCACAGATTGCAAATTGGTTTCTCTTAGTGCAAGATTTCTCAACCTTACGCCCACAGGTATACTTGGACTTCAATTCCTAGAAGCCCAAGTCAGTATACCTGCTGATTGAGGCTTCTGGGAATTGGAAGTCCAATAATATCTGGATGCATGTGTGGCCTGTGACCTAGTGTATGAAGTTCAGTAAAGGTAAAGTCTACTAGCCCTTGAAGTGATGTCAATGACAGAGCAATGCCAAATTTATTACAATAAACAGGAAATTTTCATCCTAATTTCCACAAGCTAAAAGTGTTCAAATACTGTGATCTGGAGCAAAGCAGATTTGTATTTTTGGACTGCTGTTTCTTGAATCCCTGAGGCACTGTAGCCGGTGACCATGCTGCACAGGTAGCTATGGCAATTATAGTCTAAAACCACAGATCCTCCATATCTCTTCTTTTAAGCTCGAGGAAACCAACCGTGAGTCATCTGTCTCTTACCACACCCAACAGTCCAGCTAACTAGTACTTTATCATGGTTTAGCTGACCTTTAATCACAAGAATTGCTTATGGACGTTTCATATTATTGTATCAGAGCTTGGGTGGAGTTTCTAAGAGAAGTAGATATGCCAATCTCTTTATGTGCTATATTGCCAACTAGCTGTCTGTTAGGATATTACTTAGTGCCAAAATGTGGCAAAATTCCTGCAGATTTCAAAGGTGCAGCAATTGTCCAACTTTATAATAAAAGGAAAGGCAACCGTTGACTCTGAGTTAACCACCAAGGCATCTCTAACTAGTGCTGGGAAAATTCTAGCTAGACTCCTTCTGAATTGCCTCATAGGATTTGAAGAGAGACCTTGTATAAGAAGGAATGAAGACTGTTGACATAATTTTGCAACATGCCATTTTGCACTGCCTGCACGATGGGGGTGGCTATTTTGTCCCAACAGCGTGAAAGGGGTGGTCATTTTGTTTCTCAATGTCTTTGGAGGGGTGGGGGGCCACATGAAATGGCACCCTGGGCTAGATCCAGCCCGCGGACCTTAGGTTGGGAAGCCCTGTATTAACAAATGTTCTTTCTTCAACTCTTTTCAGTCTTATATTTTCTGTGATACTTGGGGATACTTACAGAGGGAAAGATGCTGGAATTGATCTTCAATATCAATTTGATGAAAAGCTGTTCAGTATGTAACATCTTCAGGCCATAACTCAAATTTCATGTTGCATAGTGTATGAGTTTTTATTTGCTGAGGGCTGTGCTTTTAATGCACCAATGTTTTTGGATTAGTAGAGGCGTCATGATCTGTTCTCCACCTGCAACAGTTTTGGCCTGAAGATCAGCACCAACCTGCTCCAGTTGTATTTTGTGAGGAACTAGTTTTGAAGGTAGATGAATATCCTTTTGCAATGGATAATTCATGTATCTTGGCAGCATAGTCTTCTGCTACATTCTCATTGACAACTAAATAACCTCATGAAACTCTTTGGAAGACTTTGATCCTCAGTGTGGAATTGATATGGAATAAAATCTTTCTGTTAAGCTGAAGTTGTCCAAAGTGGTTGTTCTATCTTCCTACTTTATGAACCAGAGACATGGACAATTTATCAGTACCTTGCAAGAAAGCTCAATCATTTATCCTACCTGTCTTCAGAGAATTTACAACTTTGGATAGACTGATAAAGTCCCTGAAACTGAAGTCTTCGAGCAAACAAAGATGACAAGCATTTTTACAATCTTGAAACAAACACAGTCAGTGGGCTGGCCATGTTATCAGGATGTCAGGTGACCATCTCAATATCTATACCTATAAAAAGGTGCATGGCCATGCGTGTCTGGCATGTGCAGCCACACCTGGCCCAGCCATCCTGTACCGAGCCGGCCACACTTACCTTTTGACCCAGCGAGCATCGCCGCAAGGGTCCGGCAGCCGAGAATGGGACAAACGTCCCACGAACCTCAACAAAAAAAACCTGCAGTTCCCAGTGTCCTCTGCGCCACGCAACCCCTCAGCCAATCAGTCTGAAGGGTGTGAACATGGAGGAGACAGGGCAGCCAGCGCGTGCGTAAAAACACCTGCTGACGTGGAAGATGAGAGCTGCTCCGTTCTCGGCCTTTGTCTCCCGGAGGGAAGCCATCCCCGCGGCCCCGGGGATGAAGGTCAGCACTGGCCTCACTGTGGCTTTGGCGGGGTTACAAGGTGGAGGGGGAGCCCCTCTTCTCCCCACTACCCCGGCGACGAAGGCTGGCGCCGGCCTCGCCGTGGCTTTGGCAGGGTAGCGGGAAGAAGAGGGAGAGCCCATCTTCTCCCCGCACGCCTGCTGCTTCCCTCAGGGAGACAAAGGCAGAGAATTGTGCTCCCTTCTCTGCCTCCGTCTCCCAGAGGGAAGCCATTGCCTTCCACGGAGGGTGGGGGCTGGAAACTTCGGCCTCCGCCCACCAAGGAAAATGAACCACTTCCCCGGGAAGCAGAGGCTGAGAACGGCGCTCCGTTCTCTGCCTTCACCTCCCAGAGGGAAGCGAGCCCCTTCCACGGGGGCCAAAGACACTGGTGCCTTTGTCCCCCTCCCACCTAGGGAAGCGAGCCACTTCCCCACGCTCCGTTCTCTGCCGCTCCGTTCTCTGCCTTCACCTCCCAGAGCTCTCAGTGAGCGCCTTTCTCCATCCTTTGATTTAACTTTGCTCTTGCATATCTTCAAGAATGTTTGTTCTTGACATAAAGCCCTTCCAGGATCTGAGCTGAGAGACTTGATGTACATATTCATTCTGAGTGTTAGTTCTCTCACATCCGCTTCTACTTCTCTCCTGATCTTAGGTGGAAAAATACCAACAAGAGGAAGTATTTTCCCAACTGGTGTAGGGTTGAGGCATCCTGTCACTATACACACTGTTTCATTAATAGCAATGTTCACTTGTATCACGTGTATGAATGCACTCCATACTGGAGCATCATACTCTGCCGCAGAGATGCTCAGGGCCCAAGCTGATGTACGCAGTGTGGATGTTTGAGTTCCCCATGGATAGTTGGTGAGTTTTCTGATGATTTTGTTCCTTATGCTATCTTTAGCTTTGGCATTCATGCTGTGCTGTTTAAAACAGGGTGTCATGTCAAGGTATTTTAGTGCTGAACAATACTGTAATCAACTTCCTTGCCATGTAACATCCAGCTCAACCCCTGCCTTTTGATTTTGAAGGTGGAATTGCTCTTGAGTCTTGCTCAGGTTAGGCTTCAAATGGCTGATATTGTAATACTGTCCTAATTCTTCAAGTGCTCCAGTAAGTATTCCAGATATCGCATCAAAACTTGATCCTTGTTATGGCTATTGCTGTGTCGTCTGCACAGATGAACAATTTTGTATTGTCAGGAACTGGTTGATCATTCGTGTATATATTATACAATGTTGGAGACAATGCACTTTCTTGTAAGCAGTCCATTCTCCTCTAACCTCCATGGAGTAGATTAATCCCACCTGCCTGCTAATCAGTGTTCTACTGCTCCACCTTCTCTTTCCCCCTCAAAATTATGAATCTGATGGAGATGATAGCCTTCAAAAGTAAAGGACGATAAGACTTTATCATGGTTTTGCTGATCTTTGATCACAAGCATGGCAGCTTCATATTGTATTGTTGCCTTGGTGGGATTTCTAAGATAAGTGTCAGTGCTAAATGTTGTCAATGCTGTATTCCCAGCTGTCTGTCTACTAGGACATTACTTCATTCCAAAAATTTGCAGATCTGTTATTAAAATTTACATTTGAGACACACCCGATATGAACTAGGAAGGAATAGCTGAAAAAGCAAGTTATTTGCATGAGACCACTTGTGCCAAATTCTTTTTAATTTGCACACTGATAGTTCTCTCTTGAAAGTTAGGCTTCCAAAGATGCAAATCTTTTTTTTTAATCTGATAAAAATTTAAAACAGAAAATGGTCCCTTGAAATCAACATGTGATAAATCAAAGTTTAAATATACATTTAGGAGTCTGTGTTACTATATGTTGTGTAATTACCACTCTTTGGCATAACATTGGCTGATATCCTGTCATATTGCTATGCAGAAGGTATATTTTCTTTGGAGTAAATTGCTTAAATTAAGAAATCTCTGTTGACATAACCTGTTGCATGCCACGTCATGAAACTCAGTTTGTGACAGATAATGTCTCCAATGATTTTGTAATTGAGGCAATTTGTCTCCAAAAGTTAGCACATTTTCCATAGATGCACAACAGGATTTTAACTAATATGTGTTAATTGAGTTTTGTATATGCCTGCTTTTTAAAATGATGTATTATAATTCAATTTAATTAGAATTGTGATCAAATTTTAAACAACATGATTCAAAAAGCTGGGGGCTTTTTATTTTATTTTATTTTATTTGTTTTGTATCAGATGTTATTCCTAGGACATGGTCTGTTAAACTTTATTTCCACGCATTGCTGAGAAATGATTGCAGGTTTTGATTTCCATTACTGAATCCTTAATATTATTAATGAGAGTTCTCATGGATAAGCACACTTAAGGAGGATTATCCATGGGAATTGAGAGTTTTACAGTTCATTAGTAGAATATAATTGGCATTTGAAAAGCTATGTGAACCTTTAGTAAATTAATAAACTTATTTTATTTATACAGTCACTTTGGATTGTATTTTTAATTTAGATGGAGAAAAGAGCTATCATCTCCCCACTACACCAAAACTGTGCAGCTTCTTTTTGGTCAAGATTGATTTGTTATTATTTTTTAAAAGTATACCCATTTGTGTGGATAGAGAAGGGTGTGTTGCTTGATCCTAAAACAAAAGTCTTGTTTCACCTTGAAGGCTACCATGTTCTAATCTGCATCCACTTTTTGAGCAGAAGTCTACTCTTATACACAGAGTGTAGCTTTAGTAGACAGATATACACAGAGTGGGTTAGGTTTTGAGTAAAATGAGAGAGATGTAATAGCACTGCAAAAAAATCCTGACATGGTGACGGTTTTATTATTGATCATTAGGGTCGCTCAACAGTAATTAAGATGTTGTTTTTGATGCCAAAGACTAATACAGCTAGATTATGTCACACCTCACAAGAATTTCACTAATTTAGAAACTAAATGTATTTAACCCTTAGGCACAGTTGGGATGTAAATGGCCATTCCTTGGTACAGAAAAGAGCAATTTGTGATTTCTACACCTGACTGTAGGGCCCGTGGTCCTTCATTGTAAGCTTTTCTTTCTATTGCTGCTGGACATTGCAGCCAGATATCTGGAAGATCCTACATTGTTCAAGCCTACTGTGAACTAAGCATTCCAGTTTAAATGTGTTTCTTCATTTACCTGGGAAGAGTAACAGAAATCTTATAACTGCTACAATTCTTTTCAATCAAATGGCTTTCCTGTTCTGCAGATTGTAGTTCATCATAGAATATTCTGCTTGCCAGTAGTGAATTGGGGTACATAGAAAGAGCCTCCTCAAAGATTGCGGTATTTTTGAACCACAATTGGGCATACACTGGTAATGGCAACCGTGTTTTGCTGGCTAATCTTCCTCACACTTGGTCAGGCGAAAGGAACTGCAGAATTAACTCACCGAAAAGCGCCTTCATTTTGGCCATTTCACGTCTGGCCTAGACATGGAAGAAGAAGAAGTAGTGAATTTGTTTCATTCAAACATTGAAGTTTGTTGCCAGGCAGGGTTGGTAAATTTTAACTATCTTTAGAAACTACTCAAAAGTCCCCCCCCCCTTTTTTAACCTGACCTCTTCCTTCAGACAGAAGAGGACTGAGGCTTCTGACAATATGCTGAGTTTGAAGTTAAATCCCAGCACAAATGAAGGAGATTACTCTTTGCTGATCGTGCTGGCTGTAGCTCTGTCAGGCTGTGGGGGCAGATCAGATCCACAGGCTTCTGCTGCTCTTGGAGTTTAGGAGAATGAGCATTTCCTTCTTTTGGAGCTCCAGTTTTGAGATGAAATTTTAGTTCTACATGCTAACGGGTGAGTGGGAGGGATGTTGAATCATCGTTATCTCTTCCTCTTTCTTTTGCCGTGGGACACCCACCTAGAGAAACTTGGGGATGTGACTTTCACTGTCTTCTTTTGCAGTAAAAGGAAGGTTTCTTAGAGATCTAGTTTTTCAGAGGGCAAGCATGTAAGCTTTAAATGTTAAAGCTTTAAAAATCCAAGTTCATCACTTAATAAGGTCAGATCAGTGAACAGTAATAGAGTAGACCATACTACCAGAAATTAAGTGTTGATCCTCAAATGTCAGTTTAATTAACCGTGGGCACCAAAAGTCCACAGGGAAGGGTGATGGTCCTGAAGTGGATTAAATCCCACTTGAATCCATCTTGATGGAGAGCAGCAGCTTCATCAATAATGGTCTGAGGACAGTGTGTCAAAAGGGCTCAGGACCAGAAAGTGATGTGCAAAACTATAACAACTTTATGGGTGTCACGCTGTGATGCAGAAGGCAAATGGAAGACCACTGCATTATATCATTCCCAGGACTATCTTCATGGGTGATGGCCAGTATTCAGAATCAGATATGGCACTTGAAGAAGAAGTTAACAATATCTACTTTCACCTACCTGAACTATACTGTGGGTTGTTGTTTTTTACTGCCCACTTCTTTCCTCAACTGGTATCAAATTCATTGTTTGAACCTGGCAGGAAGGTGTGGAGGAAAAAATAAAAATACCATGGGGTATCCAATCATGTGAAGATTTCTATTTGCCAGTGAGTGAAACAGTCCCTTGCCATTTGCTAATTCTCTCCTATACATGCAGTCTTTCAGACCCTCTGTTTGAGAGCAAAACAAATAATACTGTGAGTTTTAAAGATTTACCAGCAGCTGAATACTTCACACACATTTGAATTGGAGACAAGAGTTTAAGCCTTTCATTAGGCTGTGGTGTTTTTATGGCACTTTAAAAATAATAATTAAAGGGCAAGGGAAGAAAGGGAAATAGTTTTTTGCCATTGTTCTTGTTAAATATTTTTTCCTTAACTTTATTTCTAAAACTGATTTCTCTGGCTTGGAATAAGATTTACAAACAGCATCATGCATAGAAGAAATATTTGTTCAACAAGTTGTGGTTTTCTTTAGCAAGAGAGAAAAGCTGAATGATTCATTTTAGCCAGCTCAGGCTTCCTCATGGTAATCATTAAACAGAACAAGTGCAGTCAAGCTGGAATAAGTGCAAAGAGCATGATCAGAGGAAAGGAGCCTCAAGAAAGGAAGAAGGTTCAAGGGAACTGGCTTGTTTAGCTTAGGTTGTTGTTGTTGTTTTTTAAAAAAGAAGGCTGGAGGGATGTGACTGCATGAATTAGGTGGGGGAGATGAGATAAAAGATCTTGGAGAGCAAACAATGCTGTTACATATATAGATGTTCAATGAAAAGCCAAAATATGCAGCTTTATATTGAATGTTTATATATTTAGGTTGGGAATGGGAAAAATTGTGATGATCACAGATCAAAAACAATTCTAGAAGATCTCCTTTGAAGCAAAGGATAGTTTTGCACAGTTTGGGACCCAGGGTAAAACATGTAGTGATGGGAAACATTTGCTCTCCATATCAGCAGGATGGCATTCCTTGTAGCCCCTCTGGCTGCATGCCTTTATTAATCCCTCCTAGAAATGACATACCCTACATCAGTAGACAATGAACCTGCTAGGGCTTCCTTCCAGCAAAGTAGTTCAGCTCCTGGTAGGTCACTTTTTGTTTTGTACATTGTTTTGGACCTACCATGGGGTGGGCAATATACAGTTTCTTGGTTTCACACAGCTGGCCACTGGCATTTCTATACTCCCCGTGGCCTATACAGGTGAAACTCAGAAAGTTACAATATCATGCAAATGTTCATTCAGTTCAGTAATGCAACTTAAAAGGTGAAACAAATATATGAGATAGACTCATTGCATGCAAAGCGAGATAGTTCAAGCCTTACTTTGTTATAATATTGATGCTTATGGCTTACATTTTATGAAAACCCCAACCCCCCAATCTCATGTTCCCCATAATCATCACATAATCTCATGTACACTGTACGCCATGATCATCACAATTATAACGAATTAAGGCATGACATAGCTCGCTTTGCATGTCGTGAGTCTATCTCATATATTTGTTTTACCTTTTAAGTGAAATGAATGAACATTTGCACGATATTCTAATTTTCCTAGTTTCACCTGTATATATTTTTCATATATATATGAAATTAATTGAGATTAACCTGTGCTTTTCCACTCTTGGAAACAAGTAGAAGTGGGAGTTTCACATAAAGTAGTTGTGGAGGCTCCCTCCGCACCTTGAGCCTTTTTAAAGGGAGCATTCCTGAGGCTGGTGTGCCTCCCTGTGGATGTTGGGAGTAAAAATTGGCATGCCAGTTTGCCCAGCCCTGATTTACTATTTGCTATTTCAGCACTGCTGTTCCTGGCCCTTCCTAGCTAACACTTCCTGGCCCTTCCTAACAATGGCTATCGAGACTTTAGACTTCCTTATTTGGGGGGCTGGGGGGGCTGGTAGCACTGTGGGTCCACCTCCAATATCTTGTGTGCTTGGCCTTTCATTCTCCTTCACCCGTGCAAGTATGTTACATGATGAGGACCCTAATAAAGCAGGATTCCACTTGAACATGAGTCACTTGGAATTCAAGGGGTGAAGCCAGAAAAGCCTCCAGCATGGGTGAGAGAATCCCCTATCCAGATGCCTTGTGATGGCTTCCCGTAAACACTAGTTCTGGGGTTCCTAACACTAGTTCTGGGGTTCCTAACCTTCAAGCCAGGGGCCAGGTCATGCTCTCAGTCATCTTCAAGGGCCAGAAAACCATTTTGCTCTGCCTGCACGATGGAGTGGCCATTTTGTCCCAACAGCTTCAAAGGGGTGGCAATTTTGTTTATCAAATACCCTTGGAGGGGTGTGAGGCCACATGAAATGGCGCCACAAGCCGGATTTGGCCCACAGGCCTTAGGTTGGGAACCCCTGCACTAGTTCATACAGGTTGTTGTGCTTAATTTTTCATTTAGAACAGAAGTTAGAGTTTTTGTGTGTGGATGTAACTCCAGTGTTGCTCCTATCATCCTTCACCAGTGACAGTGTTGGCTGTGGCTATTGAGAATTGCAGATCAGCAAAATTTGGAGAGACTCAAGTTGCCCACCCTGGTGCAGAAGTTCCATTTCATAATCCCTCCCTATTTTCACCTTAGAAGCATTTAGGAAGATTTATCTATAGTAGCAAAGGTTTATTTATTATAATTGTGATGTTTCCTGGATTCAGAGTGGCACCTTCTATAGTCTCTCAGCCATCCACACTATCCTGCTTTATCCTGTGGCTGTTGCTTCCGGCAAGCCTATTTTGGGTTCAAAAATACCACAATCTTCGAGAAGGCTCTTTAAAGGCAGTAAATTGAGAAAACAAACAAATGTTTGGCTTCACCTCAACTGTTAATAAACCAAAGTGGGTGCTAATCCATTATCATCTAGTATGTGTGTGTTTGTATTGCAAATCTCTGGACTGGGGTTATATTGGTGTATGGAATAATATATCATACAAAAGTACTTGGATTTGTGTGTACATAGTAGGCCAGGATCTTTCATAGACTACTTGAGAATAATCAATTTGAGGTTTTGAGCAAGATTCATTTGGGCTGATTGATCATTTGATTATAGCATGGCACTGTCATTTTAGGATGAAGTTGTAGCAAGTGCCTTTGTGGCTTAGATAATCACAGGCATTTCCTTCAGTCCCATCCCAAGATGCCTGTAGATAGCTATATGGGTGCAAGCACATTTGACAGTTCCTCTGCTGCTTAGATAATCACAGGTACTATCAAATAGCTGCCCTTCAAGTACCCAAATAACCACGTCCAACACAGCAATCAAGTTCTTCTTTGATGTGCCGACTGGGAGAAACTTGATATTTCTCGTTGCCTATATATTTGGTTTTTCATCTTGAAGACATTTATATGTCATGAAACAACAACTGTTCATTGGCTTTGCCAGAGACTAGAAGTGTTACATTTCAGACTACAGCTCCCAGGATCCATCAGCCACCATAATCATCAGGATTTTGTAGGCTTTGGCTGAAGCTTACTTACTGTCTGGATCGTTTATCAGGAAAAAAAATGACAACATCGCTGAAACACTCATTTCCTCCCAGATCTGCTGAGATACATAGTTGTAATGTTGCTTTTCAACATGCCTTCAGAGAAAACGTGTTGAGTTAATTTTGTTCTAAAGACTCTTGTTCTTTTATAACACCTTTGTGTCTAAGCGTATTTCTGCCCTTAATATTAAAAGCAGACACAGAGCCTGGCAGCATAATGGCATATCAGTGATTCAGTAATGGTGTGTGATTGTAAGGTGTATGTAAAGAAAATTGTAGCCGGATTATGTGCTGTTATTAATTTGAAGAGGCTGGGAAATATAAACTACAATGTGCTTTAAATTTAGTAATCTAGTTATGTTGTGCTTTACAGGCATTAGCATATTTCCCTGCAACGAAAGAAATGTTTTTCTTTGAAGGGCATATTATGTGGTTGGATGATAGTACAGTATGTATTTTATATGAGTTTCTGCTTTTAAAATCTAGGACTCAGTTCAGTTTTTCAAACCCAGTTTCTATGGTGAAATCTGGTGGTAGTTCCTACTTGTTTAAAATAATGTTTGAAGCTCAGTGTGGAAATTGTTGGGTTTTAGTTATTGGTTTAGTTGATAAGCGTATGGTTTGAAGCCCAATTTCTTGTGAGTTGCACCCACTCACACACACACCTCTATTGAACACTTCTTGTCGTTTGCTGTGCCTAGTCTCTGCTGTCAAGTTATTTCTTTGCCCTGTTTTCACAAACCTAATTTAACTGATTGGATGTGTGAGAGCAAAGGAAGCTGGGAACAAAAGAGTTCGCTCTAAAGATTCTGGGAGACGTCAAGTCCCAGAATTGCTTATTGAGTGTCAACCTACCACTGCAGTGGCATCGCTCCTGTTGCACCAGTGGAGCTATGCAAGAGAATATTGGCTAGTGTTGTCTGTAAACTTGAATGGCCTTGTAACATGAAACATACAGTACTTAAATATGTTTAAGCACATTCCTCAACACTCCTCCTAGCATTGTCTATGGGGATATATTAGTTATAATCTGGGAATGGGTGGCCCACATTTGTAATATTTACAACAATATGGGAAAAGTCAAATTCCATTGAATGAAAAACTATTGACAACCCAGTAGAACCAAAAGTAAAAGAAAGATAGCACTGCGGGTTTTGTAACATCACGTTCTGCTAAAGCTATTCTAAGGTATATTTTATTGACTTCTGCTTTATTGTTGACTTTTAATCTATATAGAACATGAATATAGAGGGCATGAATAAATGAAGTTAGCCACAGTATGGGGAAAACAATTTATATGGTATCATTAAATATTAGTTGAAAGGAGAATGTGCATAAAATAGCAGTTGTGTTCAGAATAACTTGACAACTAGGCTACAAATTTTCTCTAGAACTTCTCCATCTTTATTATAACCTTTGGCTACAAGAGTCACATTTTTTTAGTGTTGTGCAATGCATTAATATAAGGTTTGATATAATCAGGCATGTAGCACTAACAATACTTTATTTTCTTCATGCTTATAAACAGGTACAATATCAACTGTTGATTTGCTTGACCGAGAGACTACTTCCCATTACTGGCTAACCATTTACGCAATAGATGAGGGTGCCATTCCCCTGTCTTCCTTCATTGAAGTCTACATAGAAGTTGGTGACATTAATGACAATGCTCCACAGACCACTCAGCCGGTTTATTACCCAGAAGTCATGGAAAATTCACCCAAGGATATGCCAGTCATTCAGATTGAAGCCTTTGATGCAGACTCAAGCTCTAATGACAAGCTGACCTACAAAATTACTAGTGGAAATCCACAGGGATTCTTCTTCATGAATCTGAAAACTGGTAAGTAAATGCCAGATTCTGGGTCTTGACATTTACACTAGGGGAGTCATTCTCAGATGTTTTAACAGAAATGAAAATATAACACAGGAGAGAGAGAAGCAATTTTTTTAGTTATGAGTTATATGCAAACAAATTATGAGTTATATACATACAAGAAATCCATGTGTACCTTCAGTGCTTGTCTACGTATTCACCTGAATGGCAAGACAAACATGTGCTGTAAATGCAGAACTTGGAAGTAAATAATAAAATTTTAATGTTTATCACATAAATTCTTCCAACAAGTTAAAAACTAAGGCTTTTTCTGGTGGTTTCCCCCCAGAAGTGCTAGTGTCCCATAGCCTTGAAATGTAAACAGTGTGTATATTCAATTCATTCAAAGAGGGTTCCCGAGAGGGCTTCATCTTTTTTCAGCACCTTCTTACAGTATGATGCACTTATACGTGCTGTCAAACCATCAGAGATCTAGAAATTAGTTTTATATTTCAGGTGGCTGGAGTAGGAACCATCTAAGAAAGTCTTAATAATCAGAATACCCCTGCTGTTTTCAGATTTTCCTCATTGAAGGTTGTAGGGTTAATCCCCCTGTTAAACATCTATGTCTCATTTACATGTAAGAAATATTTCTGTTACTCTTTTGTACTGATTTTGAACTGGACATTTGACTATCTTGCAAAGGAAAACTAAGAAATGTCATTGTCTTATAAAAGCTCTGGTGGCACAGTGATTAAACTGCTGTACTGCAACTGAAAGGTTGTGAGTTCAATCCTGACTCAGCTTTCCATCCTTCTGAGGTGGGTAAAATGAGTACCCAGCATATTGGGGCAAAATGCTAATTAACTTGTGAACTGCCCTGAGAGTGCACTAAGCGCTATGTGGTGGTATATAAGTATGATTGCTTTGCTTTTGCTTTATTATATATTTCTTCTGCAATCTGTTCTGCAAAGTCGTGAAGGTTCAACCAAGAACCACTGAAGCAACTTACATGTAATTTGTTGTTGTTGTTCCGTCACATAGTCGAGTCCGATCCTTTGCGACCCCATGGGCCATCACACACCAGGCATCCCTGTCCTCCACCATCTTCCTCACCCCACTCAGCTCTGTGCCCATTGCGTCAACAATACCATCTAGCTATCTCATCCTCTGCCGCCCCCTTCTTCTGCCTTGACTTTTCCCAGCATCAAGGCATTCTTGAATGAATCCTCTCTTTTCATTTGGTATCCAAAGTACTTTAGATTCATCTTCAATATTTGACCTTCCAGGGACCAGTTAGGGTTGATTTCCTTCAGGATCGACCTATTTGTTCTCTTTGCTGTCCAGGGTACTCTCAAAATTCTCCAGCACCACATTCAAAGGCATCTATTCTTCTGTGCTCAGCTTTCCTTATGGTCCAGCTCTACATCTACTGAAATAAAACCTGTATAAAAGATCCTGGTTAAATCAGGCCTGCCTGCATTTGCCATCAGCATCATGCAAACTAAAAGTTGAACTTCAGTAACATGGATTGTCCCCCCCCCCCCTTTCTATGTCTAGGCCAGACATGAAACTGCCAAAATGAAGGCACCTTTTGGGTGAGTTTATTCTGCAGTTCCCTTCAGCAGGCCTAGTATGAACAAGATTAGCTGGCAACACAAGGTTATCGTTACCAGAGCATGCCCAATTGTGGTTCAGAAATACCATAATCTTCAAGGAGGCTCTTTCTGTGTACCCCATGGGTTGTTTTGAGTTATAGAGATTGTATTCTTCCTGTTCTGGATTTAATCTTGTCCCTGAGAATTAGATCATGGAAGGACAGAGGTTAAAGACTGTCCAAGCTGAGATTATTGGGGAAAAACTTCAAGTATCATTCAATCTTGAGAGGAGATCACAATTTGTTTTATAGCTTTGATCCTTGACTCCCATCTGTTTCAAAGAATGATTTATCCTGTTTATTAGCTGTTCAGACAGTTACTTCACTTCTCAGCCCTTTGTCATTTAAGGAATAGATTAAAGTGACAAATGCAATAGATGATATAGTTTAGATCCTTTGCTGTATATAATTTGCCTTTTTTAAGTTTGTGTTTTGGTCACAGGGTTCTCTTGCTTCACATAGAACTTGGCAATATATTTATTGTTTGGATCTTCTTTTTTATAATATCTTACAAGAAGAAGAATAACAATCTGCCACTCCTATTGAGCTCTACCTGCAAAACTAGTTTGAAAGTTATCACCCTAGTTTATCTGCTAGTTTTGAAATTGTTCTAAGCTTTTTGTGTAAAAATGAGTAATATTTTTATAGTTTACATCTGTTGCTCTGATGTGGGGTAGAAAACCTTCCAGGGACAAATGCAGACATAAAGTTGAATCATATAAGAACTCAGTGGTGTTCTCTCTCTCTCTCTCATATACACACATTTACAACACACACACATTGAATGGCTTGTAGATAAGATTGCACAAATAAGTAGTTTAATTTGCAATTGGTAAAATAATGTTCAGATTAATATTATATTTTACACACACACACAAGTGGTTGCCAAATGGGTTAAAAAAGGAAAGTGTTAGTCTTCCAAATAGTAATTTAAAGTTCATATTTAATTTTTAAATATAGATAAAAGATCCATAAAGTTTTGTATTTAAATCTTTTGGGAGATTTTGCATGTTTTTGTCTCCCTGCAGAAGAAGGGAAATGTTCAACTTTATTTCACTGTTAGAATGAAAGCACCATGTGAAATCAGAAGACAATGGCTGGGATTTAAGCTTCCCTACCAGTAAAGGCTCAGCCATGTGAACCACTTGAATTCAAGTGAAGAGGAGAAGCCTTTTTAATTCTCTAGGGACTACTGCCCTTAGACTGGAACTCACAAACAAGAAAGGTTGTTTGATTCCCCATGGAGCTGGCTCAGAATCTGCTTTAAATGTAGCTGAGTTAACCTAGACTTAATTAAACATTTCTGGTTCAAATCTAGATTTAAAAACAGGGTGGGGGGGAGAGAGAGAGAGACCCATTCCCTGATGGGTGCAATGATTTATATATTTGTTTCATTGTATATATTTATTTATGTAAAGCCTTATTCAAATGTATTCCTTATAGCAGATGCATATGAAACATAGCTGTCTTCATTTTAGGTTTTCTGGGCAGTTCACAAAAATGATTTACCTATCAAAATAGAAAAAACGATGAACAAATTAAGTTAAGAAAACTCCAGATGACATAATTAGAACTGATTCAATACAGACAGACTGAACCATAAAGCTAGAATTAATGGTCAAAATCCTCTTGTTTATTTATGCCAGCATAGTGATAATAGAATAACTTTTGGAGACAAGTTGCTTCGAGTTAAGAAATCATCAGAGACATTTAAGAAAGCACCAAAGATATTGTATGCTGAGTCATAACACTCAGAGCACAAAAGATAATGTCTACAGTATTTTCTTAACTTGAGTTCATCTCCAAACATTATGCTGTTGGTGGTATGATAATGTAAAGTGCACAAAAGGATTATGGTCATTCTTTTGGTGAACCGAAAAAGTCTTCATTTGCTCTGAAAATATTACAATGGTGGTGTAGATTAACAATTCAGAAAAGGCTGTTTCATAAAGCAGCACTCCTACTAAAAATCTCTTTTCTGATAATTTTCCAGTGCATGTCATTTGTTGTGGGTATTTAGTAGCAAGACCTCTGGAGAGTGAGTCTCTTAAGGTATGATAAAGGATGTGTAGGAGAAGATGGTCTTTTAGATGTTTAGAATTTAAACCAACCATTAATTTTGGATCCGGAAATAGACTCGGAGACAGTACAACTGACAAAGCGCAGATGTTAATGAGGGTTTGGAGATGAGAAAAATAGCAGTAGTGGTTACTGTTATTGGGGTTATTTTATCTTCTGGCCCTTCATTGTAATCAAAAGTTACAATGAGGCTTTGTGAGGCTTTAATAAAATGTGATGAGACTGCCTAATTCTTGTAAATGATACTGTAGCACTAAACCAGAAATTGCAGTTTCTGAACCATAGTTTAGCTAAGGACTATACAGTACGTAATTCATTGCAGTAGTCTAGCTGTCATGTGAAAGATGGCATTTTAAACACTGGTAGCCTGTAAGTAATTGTAAATATTTCTTAAATTGTTATACTGCTAACAACTGAATATCTATTCAAACTTGCTAATATTAACAAGCTAGTTGTATTTAAATGCACTGTGTGTTTGATATTTATTTAAAATTTTGACTGAAGTATCTGTTCCTTGCATAGTGATTTTTCCATCATAGTATTAATATCCTATTGATGACTGTGTTATTTGTATGTTATAAGGCATACATTAGTATGATTTTTTTCTGTCTTGGTTGATCAAGACTATAAATGCTGTTCTACCTGACTTAGCAAAATGCTAGCATACATACGTTCTTGTGTCTCCAAACTTTGAGAATTCTGATGACTAGGCTGCTCAAAATTAATTCCAAAACTACAGATGAGAAAATAGTTTCATAATTATTTACAATTTCATTGGTCTGTATTTTTCTTTCAAAAAGTCAATTTTATGTTCCCTTTCTCTGGCAATATTATTTTAAAAAGATGCTCGACAACTTTACTGAATTGTAAAGTTTTAAACAAATAAATTAAAAAGTTGCAAATGAGAGTACAGTACAGGAATTTCAGAATGAGGTTTACAAGTGTCTATTAAAAATTTAAAATGTTCCAGTCATAAAATACAGATAGTCAAGTTTACTTCTGCTATCATCTTACAAGCATTCTGACCCTTCAGGGCAACTGTGGTGGGTAATCTGTAGACAGAACAAAGTGAAATAGGAAATGGTTGCACTGCAAACAACTTCCAAAGACTTCCGACAACATTGGGAAACTTTTTAGTGAGGAAATAAAGTTGCAAAATAGCATATTACAGAAGAAGCCTCTATTGTTTGGCTAGTTTTATATTTCCTGAAGAAAGTTGGCTTCCTCTTGTAGTACACCCATTGGAAAACATAAAGTTCCCTTTATCTGCTAGATTCCTTTGTTCATCTTTCATTATCAATATATTTCTTGTTCTCTTCTACTTCAGAAACAAATATTTCCTTTGCAGGCGCACCCCCCAATAAAGGACTCCGACACTGGTAAAAGTGGATAACGGCATTGGGCCACATTTATTGATTCATGCCCTAGTCCGAATTATAAATTTCTATTGGTAAAACGACCAATCATAATTCTTAAGGCAAGCAGGCCGAAGTAACACTGGTAAGGTACCACCCCAAAATTGCCAACGGCAATTGGTTACAATGTATCAATTTGTATCAATTTGTTTGTTGACAACAAACAAATTGTTGACCGTAGTCAATATCTAACTAATGACCCCACCCTCTGACGCGTATCCGTGGAATCACGGGGTGATGCATGCTGGCTAGCTATCGCCATCACCCCGTCGCCTAGTTCGTCGTTGACCGGACAACGTTTAATCAACTTATGCCTGTCTATTGTTGTCCAGTCAATTGCGAACCTGCCGGATACCTGTGGGTCATAATGTTTACCTTACCAGTGATACCCGCCACACGGGGAGGCTTCCAAAAAGGCTCACCCCCCCCCCAAGACCGTCAGCTCGGTCGACAGGCCTGCTCGCCAGTCCACTAATCCAGAGGTCCATACCTCCCTGCGACAGATGGGCCCCATCCCCTGATTAAAGCTCGTAAATTTGCAGACTGATGGCGGGGAGGCTAATGGCGCATCCCCGCCCTTGTCAAAAGGAACCGGGCAATAGCCCCGTTCACGGAGCGTCAGCTCAGTCAGAGCCCTGAGGCCAAACGCCCCCCTGTAAGCATACCATGTTATCGTGTCCGACCAATTGAGGGATGTGGCAAGCCACACATAATGTGAGTAGGGCAGGTCACTGCGAACCGCAAGTTTCCGCAATAGGCCAGTGACCCGCCCCAAACCATCGCCCCCAAGGTACGTAACCAGGACATCTGGCGAGCCAGCATCCCTGATGTAGAAAAGGGATGGCAACAGTTCCCGCCATAACATGCCGCGCTTACCATAGCACCTGGGACGTGCGGATGCACCCTGTCCCCGTCGGGTACCCACTCTGTCGCCGCAGCGTAACGCGCTGCCCCATGCAGCGTAACGCGCTGCCCTGTGCATGCGGCTACGGCCCACCAGGCATACTGTCACCGGTGTAAAACGACACCCAGGGTCTGTCAAGTAAAAAAGGGAGGGGGGGAGAAACAGTGCAGTGACTAAAACTGGTACTCGCAGTGGAGGAGGGCGAAGACAAAACTGAAAACATTGTGACCCCCACCCTCCCATACGGCGTATTTCAGCCCTGGAGTACCCAAAACAACTGCAGCAGAAGCCGCCCCTATCTGGAACGAATGGGTGCCGCAACGAGCCCTTGAGAGGCCAACACTGCCTAGTGCCTTCCCGGCACCCCCCAAATTGAAATTTAGTAATAGAAGATCGACCTTGGTGACAGAAAAATTGTGCCATGGTGCGTGCCACACAGTGCACGGAAATCCTGTAGGGCACCAACCGGACAGATGTCTGTCGAGGAACATCGTAGCAGTCTACTCCACTGCCTACGCCGTGCTGATTCACTTTAGAGGAGCGTATCCCCAACTGAGCCCAATATTGTCCCCACAGACATCTTCGAGTTCCAGTGCCCTACGACTTGCATCCGCCTTATACAGCATCTCAAGCTCGCTGATGCGGATCGCTCCAAAAAGGCCACCTTTGTAGCCGCATGAAGTGGGCTGCCTCATGTATCAAAACAGAGGCCAGGCCAGCCCCGGGCCAATTGGGTAAAAACCCCTGGAAAAATCTTGCATCCGCCTTATTCAGCATCTCAAGCTCGCTGATGCGGAGCGCTCCAAAAAGGCGACCATTGTAGCCGCATGAAGTGGGCTGCCTCATTTATCAAAACAGAGGCCAGGCCAGCCCCGGGCCAATTGGTAAAATCCTTGGGAAAATCTTGCATCCGCCTTATTCAGCATCTCAAGCTCGCCGATGCGGAGCGCCCCCAAAAAGGCCACCGTAGTAGCCGCATGAAAAGGGCTGCCTCATCTATCAAAACAGAGGCCAGGCCAGCCCCGGGCCAATCGGGCAAAAAACCCCTGGGAAAATTGGGTGGCGGTCGCCCGGGAAACACCCGCGCACGCGCACCCACCCCTCCAAAACATGTCTCACACGGAAGTCATTGGTGCCGTCCACACGACCTCCCACTTTGGCCATAAACGCCAACCCTGACAGCTGAGATGCTATGGTGCGTGGTGCAAGGCCCTGGGCATACAGGTAAACCATGAACCGCAGAACATGGGCCACAGGGATCGGCCAGGTTCCTGGCAGTCGAAATTGGGTACAGAATGCTCTGAAAGAACTAAATGCGTGGTGATACGCCTTACTCATGCATGGCGCTAGTGACAGGCCAATCGCCCGGGTCACCTCTCCTTGCCAACGTTCCATCTCTCGTCCGGGAGTGGCGAGGAAAATTCCTCCGCATCCGGGGCCGAGGCACGGAACCGGGAGATCTGCAGACGGGACAAAGCAGCAGCAATATCATTATCAACCCTTGGGACATGCCTGGCCCTGAAGAGAATGTCGAGGCACAGGCTGCACGACACAAACTAGCGCACTAGGACAATAACCCCGGGCGATTTGGAATTCTGTGCATTGACGATGCGGACAACAGCCGCCTTGTCACGCCAAAATGCACAACCGAGTTGGCCCACCCCTTGCCCCATAGCATCAAAGCACCCAGGATAGGGAAACATTCCAGATACGTGAGACCACGCAGGCGACCCGTGCCTGCCCAGGATGGTGGCCACCCACCATAGGCCCACTTCCAATTGAAGTACATCCCATAACCCAGGGATCCCGAGGCATCAGACTGAATCTGAAATTGAGGGGAAGCCAGGAGGTCATGCCTCAAAAATGAGACCCCATTGAACTCCCTCAGGAACTGCAACCAGACAAGCATGTCTGCCCTGATACCCCGGGTAAGCCTAACCCTATGGTGGGGCCTGGATAATCCTGCCATGGCGTCGCACAAGCGCCGAGCAAATGCCCTGCCCGGAGCGACGACCCTGCCAGCGAAATTGGGGTGACCATGTAGCACCAGCAGTTCCCTCAGTGATGCCATGCGCTCGGCCCGCGAGTCCGAGATAAGGGCCACTAGCCTTGACACCTTATCTCACTGAAACCTAGAAGCCTGCGCTACCGTGTCACTCTCCACCCCAGGAATACTAGCTGCGGAGATGGGCCCTCGGTCTTTTCGGGCACTAAAGGGACACCGAGTTCCTCCATTAGCGTCTGAAATGAGTTGAAGAGACGTGTGCACGTGTCCCAGCCCCGTTCAGCCCCGAATAAAAACCATCCAGGGAATGGGCTACAGACCGGGACCCTGACCTGCGGACAAAAGCCCACTCTAGGAAAGTGGTGAAACGCTCGAATACCGAGCCCGAATGTAACAGCCAAAAGGCATGGCATCATTGAAATAATATGCTCCCCGGGACGGGGTGCAGGGACAGGGCCAACGACCCTGCCCGCATAGACCCTCTTGTCAAAGCTGGCAGCAGCCACCTCCTCCCTCCCCCTAAGGGATCAAAGATTGGGGGCATCCTGAGGGGACCTATTACCCAGAAAGGGATCCGGAACCCCTGCCTAGAACCCTGAAGGAGATAACCCGCGTCCTCTCCCTTCGGGCACAATGTGAGCCAATGCTCCAACATGCCCATCTTAATCGGGGAGGGAGCCCTTCGGTGGACTAGATCCATCTGCGGCAGTCTTGCCAGCCCCCTGTCCGCCCCTCCCTCTGCCCCGCATCCCTCCGAGCCCGGGACAGGCAGGGGCCGCATGGGGGCCACACATGTGGGACACTCCTGTCTGTATTTGCAATTCTCCCCATTGTAGGAACCATTGGACAAGAAAGTCCAGGACAGCAGGCGGGCTGGAACCCCCTGAGCAAGGCGCGTGGGGGTCACGTACAAAAGCCACCGCCTCTGGCATGGCTCATCCCACCTAATCTCGGGGCGCGGGGAAATCCGCCTACGGCATTCCTCGTCATAAGCCAACCACGATGGGCCCGGAAAGTCAACCATCGCCCGGTATACGTTGTCCAAATAGTGGACCATCGGAATTGCCAAATCCGGCCGGGCCCAGGGGTACACCGCCATGCCTATGAGGTAGGCCGGCAACCAGTTGGCCCACGTACTTGTTGGCTTGCGACGACGTGCCTGCTACTATCCTACCCCTTCTGCCCCGCGCTCTCCTCCTTGGTGGGCTCTCTGTTTATGAGTGAGAATAAATCCACGTACTCCCCCCGCCAAATTTACTCTCCGGTGGCCTGTGGCAAGTGGTCACCCAGCAGGAAGGAATACCCGGCTGTCGGCAAGGCCGATACAGGCACCGCAGAGACTGCGGGCATCTGAAAAGGGGCTTGGACCAACCCAGCCACCCAATACGTTCCCCTCAGGGTAGGAAACACCCCCCACCACGGGGCCCTGGGTGGTAGTTGTCGTCGCCGGGTGGGGCGTCAGCGGCTGTACCGCCGCACCACCCACACGAGGCCAAGGCCCTTGGAAAGCCCCCCCCAACATGGCCACGTGTGTAGGTGCACTAGCTTGAACCGCATACTCACACGCTGCACCCCCGCGGGCTGCCCCCACCAGGGGTTCCGGCCCGCTGGGGGCGTCGGAGCTCACGACCGCCGTAGAGCTCGTCACTGGGGGCTGACCCGCACCGGCCGAAGGTTGGGGAACTGCGAGGCAGCGGCCGAGGCCGTGCCATGCGCCTCAAGCAGCTTGACCCATCCCGTCGCCTGCCGCTGCCCAGCAGACGACGCGTCGAAATGAACCCCAAAGGGAGCACCAGAGTGGCTAGCCCGGGCCAGGGATGCCTCGAGGGCCGCAACACGGGCCAATAAGGCTTCAACGCTGACAAGGGAGAAAAAAGGGGGGCCAGCCGGCCCGCCTAACGCAGGCATGGGTACAGGTCCCTGTACCCCGTGGCCCGAATAGGTCCATAACCCCACACCCGGGCCCGTTAAGGCCGATGTAGCAACCTGCCAGGGGAAGGGGACCGGACCACCCCCCAAGGTTGGAAGGCCCCGGGGCGAGCTGCGCCCCTATAGAGGAAGGGCCAGCGGAATGGGCAACATCAGGAACGGTGTCCACCGTTCGCGGGCCGAGGGCCGCAGCCCCTACTGGACCCAAGCGTGGGCCAGCAGTCTCCGGCCAGGGAAAAAAGACCCCCATTCCACCGGTCCCGGTGGGTGCAGGCAAAGGCGGCCGGTTGGAGGCGCGGCCGCGGCCCTCCAGGAACCTCACGAGCGGCGCTCGCAGCCGCCTTCCCCTTCAAGGGCATCTCAGCCAATCGATGGGAAGCCGAAACGAGACAGTTCAGCAAACAAAAGGCTTCCCGGGAAAGGTAGAAGCGACGGAGGTAAGAGGGAAAAACTTCTCCGCTCCGTCGCTTCGCAAAATGGCAGCTCGGCTGCCTCATGGCCACCCCTTTTATAAGGGAGCTGGCCACGCCCCTAACTACCCGGATGCCTTCATCCTATGGGGGGGCCCGCAAAGGGCGCGGCGGCCATTTTGGCGCCGCGCTTGCATTATGTATGTTACTAAAAAGTTGCAATTGTTAGTTGCCTTGAGTCTTGGCAGAAAGGCAGGATAGCTATAAAATAAATAAAGAATAAGTGATAGTAAAGAATGTTATTCAGTAAAGATACTGCAAATAAATTTTATCACCCTTCAAGAAGTATGTATATTTGGGAGGGGGCCCCTGACATATCAAGGACACCTTGTCATCTACCTGGTTGCTGTGCAGAACTGAAAGAACAAGGGGCTTTTAAGCATTAGCAGCAGAAATCGCAAATAAATATAGGTTTTGCTGAAAAAAATGCCATATACTTTTGCCTAAATTACAAGGTATCCTTTCAAAAAATGCTTGTGCGGTGTTTTCCTAAGAAGTCCAGAAATGTACACAATAATTCCAGTAATCTGACTCAGAAGGGAAGAAGACCTGAAACCTTTGTCCTTCACTGAAACCAAGAATAAGCCGATATTTGCATCCCTATTATCCAGGCAACCATATTTCAGGCTTCCTGTTGTTCCATACCAGGATATAGATAGAAAATGGAGTTAATATTATAAACTGTAGAACCATTAAATAATCTAGCAGTGTTTGACAGAGTCTACTACAGTATTGTTTTTTCTGTGCTCCCTCCTTGCTTTTTGGGTGGAAGGAAACCAGAAAGTTGAGAGCTAAATGATATGTACTTTCTGATAGTTAAAAATGACTGGAGGCCTAGGAATAGCAAGCAGGCTGCCATAAGACTCCTCTTTTTCAAGATGTGCTGCATTTGAAAGGCCAGCTAGCCTGAGTATGATTTAAAGGACCACAGGGAAGGTGATCTGGGACCTTAAAATTACCCATAAACATACAGTAGCCACTGAGCCGGGGCATATTCATCAAAGTGCACAAATCATGCAGTTAGAGTTTTTGTGACTTGGGGGTAGAAGACCGTGATGCTGTTTAAATTGTAATAATTGTGGGTCATTTTGCAACTATACATACATATTAATGCATGTCATGCAAAACAGTTTTATGCAAATTAGTCCTGACACTCTTTAGTCCTCTGTTGCTGACAAATCCTCCAGAGTTCAAATCCTGACTGCGCCTTCTAGGACAATCTGTTAACTGTTTTTTTCCTGAGGAAGTTTCAAAACAGATGTAGTTGATGGGGATAAGTGTTTTTGCCATCCCAGTGGCCATGGGCAATCTGTACAGTCCCAGAGAAGGGACTGGTAAACTTTCTGACTGAGTTGGAATTAATGACATACAATTATTATCGTTACTATTAAGATATTCTTAGTGAATTCATTGTTAGTTTGTTTACCTGGCTTATATTTGACATTAGATTCCAAATACTAGTTTTACTAAGCAGCATAATCGTTTTTCGTTTGTATATATTTATTTTGAATATTTGTACTTAACGTTTATGCTGTAGAAGCTTTAGAAATATACACAAATATTAATATATCTTGCCTTCTGATTGTAACTACAGATGATAACTATAAATATAGATCCACACTCACCCTCTTTAGATGTTTTTAGAGTGATTTAACATACAAAGTGCTAATTGGTGTAAGATGAGAGTGGGCTAACTAACCTCCATGATTTCTGTGCTATTGTTTATTCTATCTCATACTCTGCTAACTGAGAACAATTATTGAAAGAATATAACACCCCCCCCCCCCAATAGCTTTGTTTAGGTACTTCAGTCTTAGGTGACAAAGGTTTTCCTATAGTGAAGAAAAACAATAAAGTACGGTATATGTTTGAGCACTTCAGTCTAACAGTGTCTGCAAGCTAAGTGTTTCCGTTCACCAAGCTAACACAGCACAAGCCCAGAGAGAGATCTCATCAGCCTGGCACCATCACTTTGCATACAGAGATTCAAAAGCAATCCTCAAGCTGCAGTACCACAATCTTGCCACAGGTATCAAAGCGAAGCCACATGATGCAAATAGCACAGCCAATTGTGTATCACAGAAAAAGGTATTAGGCCCTCATTCGGAACTAAGACAAGAAGCACAATGTTTTAAATGCATTTACACTGATTTTAACAAACATACAAATGCAGGTTTGTGTGGAAGAAACCACTTTGGACTTAATCCATGAAAGCTCACATTTAAATACAGAAGTTAGTCTTTTAAGGTGCCCCAATGTTGTTGTTGTTTTTACTTTTTGTTGTTTTGTTTACTCTCTGATATCCTTGATATGTAGCTCTTTAATTAAGTCTGGACTTTTGCCACTCTGGCCCACATTTAAACTCTCTTGACGAAGCTTCCAGTAAGCACAATCTCCCCATTCTTTGTGAGATGTAAAAGACTGGATATTATGGTCCACAGACCATGAAATGAGGCCTCTGGGAAGCACATTCTTCCCAGTGTTTGTGAGAGGCAAAATACTGGGTATTAGTGGCCACTGACCATGAAATGAAGTCAGTCTTGACAACATCTTTGAAACAGTTAGCTGTTCCTTTCCACTGTCTTGATTTTCTTATTGATGAAAATATTCCATTATTCTTTTAGTTTTTTATCTGAAGTCCCACAGTCTTTGGAGATCTGTTCAAGAGTTTTTCTAGTGTTTTATTAGATTCCCCATGGAGCAATAAAAGAGAATAGTATTAGTGAATGCAATGATTTTCAGTAGCCTGTATATTATATCATGTTTTTGCTGTTGTTCAGTCGCAGTTGAGTCTGATCGCAAGGATCTTTGGTCCACAGCATGCCAGGCTCTTCTGTCATCTGTGATCCTCCATAGTCCACTCAGATCTATGTCTACTGCTGTCTAGCCATCTCATCCTCTGCCACCCCCTTCTCCTTTTGCCTTCGATCTTCCGTAGCATCAGGGCCTTTTCCAGCAAGTCCTCTCTTTTCATTTGGTGGCCAAAATACTTGAGCTTCATCTACAGTATTTGTCCATCCAAGGAGCAGTCAGGGTTGATTTCCTTTAGGATTGACTGATTTGATCTCATTGCAGTCCAGGAGACTCTCAAAAGTCCCCTCCAACACCACAGTTCAAAGGCATCTATTCTTCTGCGCTCAGCCTTCCTTATGGTCCAGCTCTCTCAGCCATACATTACTACTGGGAAAACCATTGTTTTAACTATGCTGACTTCAGTCTAACAGTGACTTTTGTTGGCAAGGTAATGTCTACTTTTTATTATGTTGCCTAAGTTTGTCATAGCTTGCCTCCCAAGAATTAAGCATCTTTTTATTTCATGGCTGCAGTCACCATCTGTAGTGATATTAGATTCCCAAGAAGGTAATGGCTGTCACTGCTTCCATTTCTTCCCCTATTTGCCAGGGGGTAATGGGGCCAGATGCCATGATCTTGGTTTTTTGTGTTGAGTTTCAATCCAGTATTTACATACTCCGAAAAGGTAAAGTATCTCCTGAGAATGTAAGACCAGTATCCACATGAAGAAGTCTATTCGTCTAGCTACCAGCAGGTGCTTTCTCCTCTTCAATTCCTCTGGATATTATGGTCCACAGACCATGAAATGAGGCCTCATATGAATGGACTTCAAACTCTTCATTAGTATTCTGTCAATATGGGATTGTGTCTTCTCTATGTGACCCAGAATTACCATCCACAGAAAGAACCAGGTATCATTTGAATAGATCCATGGATTTTTCTGACACTTTAAAAAACATTTTTTTTTCTATAATGGGAGAAAAAAAGATACATTCTCCACTTGTCTCCACTTCACAGTTTTCCTCATCTAATCTGAAGTAAAGCTTGCTTTTGGTTTTGTTGTTTTGTTCATGTGTATTCAAACTGTATTCCCACCCATCCCATTACTGAGAGAGTCTTTATAGTACCGTGTTTCCCCGAATATAAGACACTGTCTTATATTTTTAAAAACTCCAAAATTAGCACACGGTCTTATTTTCAGGGGATGTCTTATTTTTCCATGAAGAAGAATACCAGTCTCGATCGTGCTTCCCCACTCACAACCAAGGGAAGCGTCCCTTGGTTGCGAGTGGGGAAGCGCGATTGAGACTGGCCTCAACTGTGAGGTGGCTGGCGTGGCCCATAAGAAGGCCTGTCGCGCCGGAGTCTCGATCCCGCTCTCACCAGGGGAAACTTCCCTTGGTTGTGAGCGGGGAGGCAATCGAGACTCCGATGCGGCAGGCTTTCTTATGGGCCATGTTGGCCACCTTCCAGCCAGGAGGTAAGGAGGTCTTATGTTTGGATGGGGCCTTATATTTCAAAGGCAGGGGGAAAAAGGGGGGTTTCCTATTATGGGAGGAGGTCCTATATTCAGGGAAACAGGGTAGTGTTTTTCAAAATCACTGCTATTCTAAATCATTTGAGGCCAGTATTAAAAGAAAAGTGTTTTAGTACAAGAAAGCCCTCTAGAAAAGCGTTCGTACTAAGCCCTATGGAATCATTTTGTTCAAATATTAGCCTTTCAGGAGGCAGGGAAAGGTAATATATAAATGCAGTGAAAATTATGTTGAACAATGAAGTGATCAACACAGGTAAAAATAGCTGTCAAACTACATTCTGGTCTTCATTGTTCTGCTTTCCTGCTTCCTACTTCATATTTACTTTAAAAATAATTGAATAGAGTAATAGGGTCACACTAAAACCAAACCAAAATAGTACAAACAGTAAAAGAATCCACCCAACAATATAGTCTGTTATGTACTCTAATATTATTGTGTGTGAGGGAAGGGGTTTAAGCCAGCAGTAAAGCAGCATAGATTATGCTTGGGTTGAAATTTCTTCTGCTTTAATAATTTAAACAAATTTGTAATCCACCTTTATTTCAGATTGTAAACTAATACATATATTACTTATGATAAACAGTTCTAATTGATTGGTTATTCAAAAAGTTGACACATATAAATCAGTGGGCAAAACTGTTTTGTTTAACTTTGTGCTCGGTGCAACTCAGATCAGGTTTCAGAAACATTTGATTTACACCAATTAGAAACTTCGTGCCCCTCTTGTTTTAGATTCTGATGCTTCTTCAGATCCCCTTTTGCTCCAGATAAACATGTAGGAGCCTCAGTATTTGAGGAGATTTTTAAAAGCAAAAAATTGCCACTGAATTGGCACTGATAATTCTTATTTTGGCATCAAGCAAACCAACAATGATATTTGCTTTTTAAGGTCTTCTCCACCATACTGAGGTTTCCAAAGGCTTCCTCAAGATGAAAGGGAACCTGAGGGAGTCTTTGAACCTAAAGGATGGAGCATGAAGCTTTTAATTATCAAAAGTTTAACACCAAGTTGTGCTGGGTGCAAAGTTAAAGAACAGGATTTTGCACATTGGGACTTAAGTTACCTGGATCCAGCACGTTCTGCAACAGCATATCTTGGTAAAACTGAAAGTGACAAAAAGTATTCTGAAATGTTTGAAGTGCTAGCCGTGTTAGTCTGTGCAAGCATATCTGAGGGTAAACAAAACAGAACAGCAAAAAAAGACAAAAAATGTTGCGGTACCTTAAAAACTAACTCCTGCATTTAAATGTGAGCTTTTATGGACCAAATCCATTTTAAGGATTGTGGAAAGGAGAAGCTTGAAGGACTTTAGGACTTGGAGAAACAGCCCTGGGGATACCTGTGGCCCATGGGCAATGCGATTTCCACCATTGAGCAACAAATAAGTCATCTGCCATAGAACAGGGTTATGGACTTGTGATTTTCCAGATATTGTTAGATTAGAACAGGGGTTCCCAACCTATGACCTGCAGGCGGGCCCCGGCCCATGATGCCATTCCATCTGGCCCATCGCCGCCTCCACTGCACCCAGAAGTGGAAGCATGCACGTTTAGGTTAGCCATAAAATGCACCCATGTGTGCGCAAACGTGCCCACGGCTGTCGTAAATGTGGAAGTGGGCATATTTATGACAGCTGTAAATGTGTCTGCTTTCAGGGATGTGGTCCGGCCTGCTCAGCTGTCCAGGGGTGTGGTCAAGCCCACGGTGGAAAAAGGTTGGCCACCTCTGGATTAGAACTTCCACTAGTTCCTGCAAGTGTGACCAATGCCTGAGATATGATAGTAGTCATGCAGCATTAATATCAGAAAATTTCCACTTTTAGAACATTTTTCAGAGCTCCAAGCAGAAACATTATAGGAGCACAGAGTGGGTTCCAAAAAAAAAAGAAGAAGAAGAAGACATTCCTGGCCATAGCTACCATCTCTCAGTGGCAAGTAAGTCAAGGAGGCACTCCACATAAAGTTGGTATTTTCAAGAGATAGGCCAGCTGTATCCAAACAGGCATGTAGTTCTTTGACTGATGTCCTTTCTGACCCTGAGTACTTGTCTTATCTGGGCCAATTTCAGTTAAGATCTGTTAGCATAGTTTAGTCCTCCACTGTTCCCAACATCAAGACAGATCCTCCCTAGGCTCAGATGAAAAGGAGAGTGTGCATGGAGTTATAACGATACTGATGACATCAAGCCCCAAATCCTGAGATCTTGTTATTTTTAGCACTTGTTAATATGTATGGTAGTAGCTGGGATTTATCTTCATAACTACTGAAGATTAAGAGCAGAAATCTACACAATTTTGTGCTAAGAAAGCTAACTACTAGGAAAAGCCCAACAAAGTTAAATCAGGATTTCTTTACAACTGAGTTCAGAATGGAGTTTGTCTATTTGTTATTTGATTGCTAGCAGATTTCAGAAAGCACTGAAGGTGAAATTTACTGGCGGTAGAAGGACAAGAAGCTCAGTAAGAAGTTTAGTGAGTCTTACAAGAGATAATAGGATTTACATGCTTAAAAATTTGGGATTACTTCTGTATTTAATCCCTGTGAGGACCTAAGTAGACCTGTTTATCTTGTCTTACATTGTTCGATTACAAACGAAATTGCAGGTAGTAATCAAAATTCCTCAACTAAGAATTTAAGGCTCTTGAAATGTTTAAATCTTGTTTGTAAGGTACATCTTTCAAATTTTTTAGTAAATAGTAAAGAGAAAATTTAAGCAACAAGTCATTTGACTTTTCTAATATTCATTATTAAATGAGAAAGGCTAAAAAAACTTTTATAAAGTTTAGAAAAAATATTTTAAACATATTTCTAGAGAATATATTTTAAAGGGACTTTATCACAATAAATAAATAAATGTTTTTCATGTTCTTTTATTATATGTAACTTTCTGTACTAGGAATGTTAAACTTTGCAGTCAGGGCTCTCTATGAACAATTGTTACCAGAGTCTTCCTGTGTGGTCAAATGAAATGTGTGCTCCTAAGGCATGCTGGTTGAAGCTACTATTAAAAGATACAGAATAACCCAGGTTTTCTTCTTGAGGGCAGTAAAGAGCAGTCTATTTTGACAGGTATAAATAAGGTACATTCAAGACAAAAAAAATTTAGTATATCCTTATCCATCCTGCATTTATGCCTTTATAACTGACCTGCCAAACAAGCCTACCAAATGTTATTAAGCATGTTTACTATACATGTGAATAGGTGAGTAGACTAACCCTGATCTTTTCTTCATCATTTTCTCATGAAAATCAGTGAGTCTTCTGCCCACTTCTGAGGCTCTTTGCACAAGCCTGCTTTCAGGAAAAAAAAAACAGTGTTATGTTTCACATGGAGAAGTTTTGTGGATGGAAGCATCTCTTTTCTTCAAGCTAGTTCATCCGCCACTCCCTATGTTGAATAAATACACTCAAGAACACCTCAAAAGAACTGTTGTTTCAGTTCCTCACTCCAGGGCTTTCCTGTTGGTTCTCTCACTGTTTTTGCTGCTTTTGTGTACAAATTGAGGAAATAAGTGCCTACAGCTGGATACCCTGAATTGGAAAAAGCAAAGTCTGTTTGCTGTGTTGGCAACCAGCCAGCTGGAAGGCTTAGAGCAAGCAAAAACCAGTTCAAGGTACTGTATTCACTTCCAAACAGGAGGTCAAGGCCTCAGTCTCCTTGTTGGACACCCTAAGTGGTACTCAGCGAGAGCTGTTCCCTTCAGAGCCAGGCATTGTGTATATGTTCAGGTATATTGTCAGTTCAGGCAGCATGCCCCGTTGCATGTTTGGAAGCAAATTTCTTCAAGTGGATAGTTGGGAGTTATAGAACAGGGATGGCCAACCTTTTTTGCTGTGGGCCTGACCATGCCCCCCCCCCAAGACAGCTGAGTGGGCCAGATCACACAACCTGGAATCGGGTACATTTACAGCTGATGTAAATACGCTCACTTCCGCATTTATGACAGTTGCTGGCACGTTTTACGGATGACGTAAATGTGCCCGCTTCCACTTCCGGCAGAGGCAACAATGGGCCGGATGTGATGTCATTGGAGGCTGAGTCCAGCCCATAGGCCGTAGGTTGGGAACCCCTGTTATAGAAGAACTATATGGACAGGCAAGAGTGAAAATAATAGCACACCTTATATTCCGCACTGCATGTTTTCGTGCACGCACACGCACACACACACACGATAGATAGATATATAGATATAGATATATGCTTATCACAGCAAACCTATGAGGGTCAAACTGAAAGAGTATGACTGGCACAAGGTCCTTTGTACATTGAATGGGGATTTGAACCTGGTGGTGCAGTGGTTAAACTGCTGTCCTGCAACCAAAAGGTTGTTAGTTCAGTCATGAACAGAAATCAAGGTTGACTCAGCCTCCCAGCCTTCCAAGGTAGGTAAAATGAGTACCCAGCATGTTGTGGGTATAATGATAATTAACGTGAACCACCCAGAGAGTGTATTAAGCAATATGGGACAGTATAGAAGAGTGATTGCTTTGCTTTGGTGATCTTTAGTTGCAGAAACAATGCTATAGCCACCGTGGTGGTGAACCTATGGTATGCATGCCAGAAGTGACATACAGAGGCATTTCTGCTGGCATGTGCACCATGAGGGGAAGTCCCACCCACCCCAGCCAGCACTGCTTCCCCACCACCCCTCTCCCTCCACCAAGGAGGAGGCTAGAGGGGAGGTTGAAATCCCAGCTTGGAGGCTGTGGCTGGGCGAGGTAAGGGGGTTGGGTGCACCCGTGGGGAGTGGGGCGCACCCACGGTGTGTGTGCACACATGGGGGGGCATACCCACAGGGGGTGGGCAAATCTCAAGTGGCACGCATGCACACCCACCCATGTGACTTTGCCAGAGGCGCACGGTCAACATCACATAGATGTGTGGGTACTCACAGTCCCTGCGTGCCATCTCCTTCTCCACTCGGTCTCTAAAAGTTTCGCCATCACTGCTATAGCCAGTATACTGTACTGTCTCTCCATATTTATGTGTGAGGCTTATGAATTCTACGTATTGAGATTCATAATTTAACATGCTGTATATGTTATTGATGTTTGAACAAGAAGCTTCTGTTTAGACACATCTTCTATTTCCTCTATCCCTCACTCAAAACAAATAATCCTTGCAAACGGGGTAACTGCTTACTGTCTCAAGAAACCGAACAAGTAAATCTGGCTCACATGCATGCACAGCCTTCCTGCGCTGACGGTAATCTCCTGAAATTCTTTCTTGATACGTTTTGTGTTGCTGCTAACATAGTGCCATTGTTTTGGGTGAAATTTCTGATGTGAGATAAAGTAGTAAAACTTCAATTCTGGAAATGCATTCCTAAAGGATGCAAACAGAGGTGTAATATTTCAAATTTGCTGAGTTTGTCAGCTCCCCCCCCCCCCCGCGCGCGCACACACACACACACACACTTTTCTTACTGTGTGTGCAGTTTTGTTTATTGTTACTACTTCTATTAATATTGCTCTTTAGAGTAGGGATAAGAATTCTGCAGTCCATAGGCTGCATGTGACTCTCCAAGGACATTTGGGTAGCTCCCAAAGCACTCTGAGAAGCCCAGTTGTAACAAGAGTTGGGGTGTGTGGAAGCATTTTGCTTTTTGCTAGTGTTAAATACATTATAGGTGTTTGCTGCCAAAATTTATCAGTGGTGTGTAGGGCTGACTCTTATTTCCATTGTATCCATCTAACGAGTCAGTATTCCAGGGTTAGCCCAAGACATCTTATGGTGTACGTTTGAGTTTGCTGAAGTCTGATAATATTTATGTCTACAAGCAAACACTTTTTTAAAATGGCTTGTAGTTGTTTGCTGCCAGTTTTCAGCCACAAACAGCTACAATAAATATAATTCAAGCAAAAAAGCATCAATAACATATACAGTGTTAAATTATGAATCTCAATATGTAGAATTCATAAGCCTCACACATAAATATGGAGATAACCTTTTAGAGACTGAGTGCCCAGGGAGAAGGAGATGGCACGCAGGCACTGTGAGTGCCCACACATCCATGTGATGTTGTCCGTGCGCCTCCGGCAAAGTTACGTGGGTGGGTGTGCATGCGTGCTACTTGAGGTGTGCCCACCCCCTGTGGGTGCGCCCCCCATGGGTGCACACACCCTGTGCATGTGTCCCACCCCCCACAGGTGCACCCATCTCCTTACCTCACCAAGCCGCAGCCTCCAAGCTGGGATTTCAACCTCCCCTCTAGCCTCCCCTTTGGTGGAGGGAGAGGGGTGGTGGGGAAGCAGCGCGGGCCGGGCCAGGCTGGGCTTCCCCTCATGGTGCGCATGCCAGCAGAAAGGCCTCTGCATGTCACTTCTGGCACATGTGCCATAGGTTCGCCACCATGGGGGCTGTAGCATTGTTTCTGCAACTAAAGATCACCAAAGCAATCACATGTCTATGCTGTTCCATATTGCTTAATGCACTCTCTGGGTGGTTCACAAGCAAAAAAGTTTGTCTTAAATAAAACAGACCTGACCTTCCTTTTGCTGCCAGGTTTTGGCAGCAGGGGGAAAGGTGGCTTGTGTTGCATGAACAAAATTGGTCCCACCCAGCTGAAGCGTTCTTGCTTCTACAAATAAGCATGCTAAAGGAGTGTTGTGAAAATAATAGCTCTAAATCTCGAGAATATTTGTTTATTTCATGATTATTGTAATTTTAGGGCAGGTTGCTGAGCTGATACTCCTTGTAAATTCTCAGCTAGCAATATATAAAATAACTTGTTTTAAGCTTCACTTCAGTCAAATAGCTTGATAGAACCCCGATGCTTAAAAAGTAGAGCATTCTGAACTTCTTTGCCAAACAACGATCTGCTCTTGCTTTGAGACATAAGGATTACAGTCCTCCAACTGCTTTTAAAGTACACATGGGAATTCTAAAATAGGCAGAACTTTATTATAAGCAGCTGTCTCTACTGGCTTTTAATCTCTCTTTGGCTCTTTGTATATGGAGTGGTGTGTTATGTTGGGGCTTTAGAAAACAAGCAGGTGGCTGTTGCTGCAATATCACCGTGTAGGGCTGACACTTATTTCCATTGTATCCTTCTAACGAGTCAGTAGTCCAGGTTTAACCCAAGACATCTTATGGTGTACTTTTGAGTTTGCTGAAGTCTAATATTTATGTATACAATTCTGAAATTACATTTACCTCTACTTAATTTCCTTGTCAATATATTGAAATAATCAATATATTGAAACAAAGCAGACTGACCGTGATTCATCTTCTTTCGTGTCCTGATCAAATCCTGAACTGCCAAACTGAAGCCACTTTCTTGGATTTGTCATTGGCCAAACTTAAGTCCTCATCAGTGCATGTTTCTGGCAATAACTGACAGTGATTGAAAAATTTGAGGAATAATATCCAATAAATTATTATGCTAAAGTTAGTCACAGTTAAAGTAAGCTCATTTGAATCAATGATGCTTATAGAGAAGCTGATTCACCAAATCCCCCCTGATACAGTGGGCCAGTGAGTTGCATGATTGAGAGGGATTTATGAAATAGTCTACTGAATTCCAAACTCACAGTGTAACAGCTATACCATACTAGTATCCTACATACAGTACTTCACATCAAACCTTCAAAACCTCACTGAATCATGAAATATTTTAAGTGTCATCACTTGTAACTTTTGCTATTTAATCTTCATATTAAGATTAAATAGCAAAAGGGGGTAAAGGCTGGGTGAGTTTACCCTTTAAATCAAGCTCTGTCTCTCTGAAAGTCTACGTTAGTCCCAGTTTTCACTAGCTCATTACCATTAAGTATTATAAATACTGTATGCAAATTCTCTGCCATTGTTGGTTATTCTTCTCATACTGGAATTCCTAAAGAATGTACTCTGAAAACAACATTGCAGAAAGGTCATAGCATGAATGACCTCCATATTATTGCCTATAGGAATCATTCGTGTTTTAAACAGCCTTTATCTTTCATAGGTTTATCCTGCTCCCATTCACAATTTGTCTTCTTTATACTTTCCTTGCTGTCATTTATTTTTATGTGATGAGGCATATTTTATGAATGCTTATGTATTCTTTCCAAATACAGTAGAACCCCGCATAATGGACGCTCCATTTAATGAAAAATTCATACAACGAAGTGTTTGTTATGCAAAGGTGATACCCCATATAATGATTTTTTTCGTTATGCAGGGTTTCCGCTAAGCAGGGTATACCTGTTTAATGGAAACCCCATATAACAATTTTTTTCATTATGCGGAGATCTCCCATTGGATCTGCATAGCGGGGGGGGGGGGAACGCATAGCGAAGAGCTCCGTGGAACGGGGCTTTTTTGCTATGCGGAGTTCTATTGTACTTGCATCTCAAGGTGCAAATTTACTCATTTGATTCTAAAGTACAGTAGGCCCTCACATCAACGTTGCTTTGGTTCCCCATGTAGCATCGCTCTAGGGGAAACGTTGTGCAGTTTTCAATGGTAGCTGTGCCATCTAGCGGCAAAAAACTCATTATCCACACAACAACGTTAAAAAAATGTCATGAATCTGCACAATGACGGTTTTTCGTCATGTGGATAGTCACGTGGCAAGTGACGACACGTCGTTAAGCGGAAATGACGCTATTCGAATGCTTTGTTAATCAAGGGTCCACTGTATGTTTGACTGAAGAAAAATGGAATACTTTTAAAGAAAGATAATTTCCCTCTTACAGCATAAGTTCTCTTTTCTGTTCAAACTAGAGTTGTGCATAAAACTATTGGTTCCTTTGTCTCAAGCTTTCATTAGGGGTATGACAGCCTGTTTTTCAAAGTAGGTTGGCAGATCAGATTTAGAAAGTTGATGAACTGGTTCTCTTGGTCTGAGATTTGAGCATGGAATTGCATTACACTATGTTTGACAAGCTTGGGGGCTCAAACATTTCCTGGCTGAGACACAAGCCAGGCAAAACAGAATGACTATTGGGCAGTTGAAGGAAGCAACTTGAAAGTAGAGCAAAGGTGCCTCTGTGTCATTTGATTAACTTTTTATTGACTACAACATTTGCAAACTCCATATATGATTACATTCTTATACAAAGTTAAGTAGAACGGGAAATCAAGTCAATTTGTAATCTGCTTGGAAAAGAAAACCTTATACTAATATTTGAAGCAAAACATTTGACACATTGTTTATTGTAAAGGATGCTTGGTTTTAAACCTCAGGACCAATTGAGAATACTGTACCTTCATACGCAGAAATACATTTTACCACTTCCAGATGCAAATTTGCATTGAGTGATAAACTCAGTTGGACATGTTGCTCTTATTCTCAAACCTACCTGGCAAGATTGTCTGTGTACAGAACGGGAAGGATATAAGAACTGGTGATTTCATATGTATAAATATTTAGTCACTTCCAGCTGTTGTGATTGAACAGCAAATAAACTTCTGTTAAAATAAGAATATTATAATCTTGCAAAGAAGGAGTGGGCTTGGAAGGAAAAGCAAGAGACTGCTGATGATTCCAGAATCACAGCATAGCCATAAGGACCTAACTGTATACTTGGTTTTTTAAAACTACGCATTACCCCAAAACCTATTGAATATGTTTGTTGTTTAGTTGCACAGTCAAGTACGGCCCCTTGCAACCCCATGGACCACTGCACACCAGGCTCCTCTGTCATCTGCCATCCTCCGTAGTCCGCCCAGATGTATACCCACTGCGTCATTGATGTCATATAGCCATCTCATCCTCTGTTGCTCCCTTCTCCTTTTGACTTCGATCTTTCCCAGCATCAGGGCCTTCTCCAGTGAGTCCTCTCGTCTCCTTTGGTGGTCAAGGTACTTGAGCTTCAGCTTCAATATTTGTCCTTCCAAGGAGCAATCACGATTTATTTCCTTTAGAACTGGCTGTTTTGATCTCTTTGCAGTCCAGAGGACTCTCAGCCTCCTCCAGCACCACAGTTCAAAGACGTCTATTTTTTAAAAATATATATTTTAATTTCCAGTTTGTATAGCTGCCCAACTCAAAGTGACTCTTCTGTGCTCAGCCTTCTTTATAGTCCAGCTCTCACAGCCATACATTACTACTGGGAAGGCCATTGCTTTAACTATGCATACTTTTGTTGGCAGGGTGATGTCTCTACTTTTTATTATGTTGCCTAAGTTTGCTGTAGCTTGCCTCTCAAGAAGTGTCTTTTTATTTCATGGCTGCAGTCATCATCTGCAATGATCTTAGATCTCAAGAAGATAAAGTCTGTCACTGCTTCTATTTCCTCCTCTTCTATTTGCCAGGGAGTGATTGGGCTGGATGCCATGATCTTGGGTTTTTTTTATGTTAACTTTCAGGGCAGCTTTTGCACTCTTCTCTTTCACCCTCATCAAAAGGATCTTTAGGTCTTCTTCATTTTCTGTCATTTAGGGGAGTATCATCTGCACACCTCAGGTTGTTGATATTTCTCCCAGCAATCTTAACTCCAGCCTGTGCTTCTTCCAGCCCCGCATTACACATGATGTACTATGCATATAAGTTAAGTAAGCAAGGAGACAATATGCAGCCTTGTCGTTCTCTGCTGCAGTTCCTGCAGTTCCTTTTTCATGGATGTAAGCATCCGGTAGGATTTTAGCCACTGTCACTTCCTCATTTCACCTTCATTCTTCTATAGAGCTAGTCCATGTATAAGTGTTTAAAATGTGGTTCAGTTATGCAGCAACCCCTACACAATTGTGTTAACTATTACTCTGAGCTCTCTTCTATGTGTTAAGTTTTGCCCACATAGGTTTATCTGAAGTTTTACATTCCTATGGCGACCTCAGTATCTTTGCATTCCCCATCCAGATGTTCTCTCCTTTTTTGTCTTAATTGTGTTATTACCTATGAAGAGTCCCATATTCCTTACTTCCGCAGCTGTCATTAAGCTTAATCAAAATGTTTTCCCTGAATTTATTATAATGGCTGTCCTCTCATCTAGCTACCAAATATCTAGCACTTTCTCCTTACCGATGACAGTATGTTAGTTTATGTTCATACTCAGGTTTCATAACCTTCAAGCCTCTTTTTCATAGTTTTTATGTGAATGGTCATTGTTTTGGGATGGGAAACTGCAAATTTTGTTTTCACTTTTCATTATTTCATTATATTTGAGTAACAGATGACTCAAAGCATAAACTATTTTATGTATTACTAGCAGAGATTGCCCGGGGTTGCCAGGCTGTTTTAAATTGTGTTGGAAGGTTAAATTGTGTTAATGTTTTTTAAAAATTGCTTAGTCTGTAATTTTAATTTTTAAAATGTTTATGTAAAAAAATTGGCTTGGCTTATTAACTGTGATCTGCTTTTTTGGTTTTTTTAGGATTAATAAAAGAACAAAGTATGATATAATTTTTTTCAAATTGTTTTATGTAAGCGAATAATGTTTTAGTTTTTTGAATTTTTTAAATTAGTTTTACCGTAGTTAATAATATAAAAGTAATTTTTTTTACATTCAATGTTTTTAAAATGTGTTTAGATGTTTTGGGTTTTAATTTGAATTAAAACTCAGCACAGGATTTTTAAAAGTTTTTATTGTATTTTATTAACATATGTTTGTGATTTGTGTTAAAGTGTGTTTTAGTGTAATTTTTTGGCTTGTTTTTATTGGTATGACCTTTTGTGTAAAATTGTGAATTTGTGTTATGTTTTTAATTTGTTTTTACTCTTGTGGCCTTTTGTTTGGGGCTGTTTTGTGTTTTTGAATTGTTTTTACTATTGTGGCCAGCAGGTGGTGCTGGTAGGGGATATTGTATTTTGACTATTTTTCCTCTCCTGGCCTCTGGGTGGAGTTTCTTCTGGTAAGTAGTCTCTTTCTTTATTCATTTCTTTTCCGGTCCTCGTGGAGGTAGGACATCTTTTGGTAAGTTTGCTTGTTTTCTTTCTTTGTGTGTGTGTGGGGTGGTGGTGGTGGTGGTGGTTGGAATTTGTATTTTTTTTTGTCAGTTTGTTTTGTTTTTGATTGTGTTTTTGTTTACTTCATGTTGTTTTTTGGTGTTTTTGTTTGTTTTTGTGCATTTTGGATGTTTTTGACTGTTTTTAGTAATTTTTTAAAAAAATATTTATTTATTTGATGGTGGGGAGGGGGCGTGGTTGTTAGGGGTTAGGAAGGGTGGGCTAGGTGGTGGGGAGGGTGTGGGGAGGGTGCGTGGTCAGTGGGGGTTAGGAAGGGTGGGCTAGGTGGTGTGGAGGGGGGCATGGTGGGTGGGGGTTAGGAAGGGTGGGCTAGGTGGTGGGGAGGGGGCATGGTCAGTGGGGGTTAGGAAGGGTGGGCTAGGTGGTGGGGAGGGGCATGGTCAGTGGGGGTTAGGAAGGGTGGGCTAGGTGGTGGGGAGGGGGGCTTTATTGTGTTATGGTGCTTTGATTGTGTGGAGTCGTGAAAGTAGATTGGGGTTTCCCCTTTAATATCAGTAGGTGGGGGTTGCGACCCCCCTCTCTGCTGGCTCCCCTAGGGTTGGGAGGTTTGTGGGGACAAAAGGGGTATGTCCCCCCAACCCTTCTGAACCCAGGAGACCAGGGAGAGTGGATCGATTTTTCCCCCTCCTTAAAACAACTCCGTTTTTAAAGAGAAGAAACCGCTTGGTTTCTTCTCTTTAAAGACAGAGGTTTTTTTAGGAGGGGGGGAATCGATCCACTCTCCCTGGTCTCCTGGGTCCAGAAGGATTGGGGGGTATACCCCTTTTGTCCCCACAAACCTCCCAACCCTAGGGGAGCCAGCGGAGAGGGGGGTCGCAACCCCCCACCTACTGATATTAAAGGGAAAACTCCAGTCGGGACCTTCAGGCGCCGTTGGTGAGGGAAATAAGGGCGGTTGGTGTTTGCTTGGCTGTGAGGCGGTGAGTTGTTTTTCATTTTAATTTTTCGGGCGCCGGTTTCCTCAGCATCCTGCGCGATCATGTTGTGCAGGACTCTGGGGCTTGTAGTTATGGGTTTGTGATTTGTGGTTGTGGTGCGTTTTTTTCTGCGGCTCGATTTTGATTGGCCGCGGTACGTTTCTCAATGTTCTTTGTGGTCGCGCCTCTCAGCCTGATTGACTGTGGTGCGGCGCGGCGCAAAGAACATTGGGAAATGAAGTTGTTTCACTTTTTTTGCGTTTGTGGGGCTCTTGCCCCACTGGCGCATTTCTCAATCTTGCGTTTACCTGCGTACCCAGTTCGGGTGTGTGCACGAATGGTGAGTGCGGGCTAGTAGGGCCTGGCTAAGGAGCCTATGCAAAGTTCCAACAGTTAACCCTCGATTTTATAGGTTAAGATTTGTTAATACATCTTAATTTTTTTTGGCCACAGTCCATGGATTGCCTATTCTTTCAGTCCTTTGGGGAAAAATTGAACAAAGCGAAGATACTCTGAGTTAAATATCTTTTTTTTTTGTCAGTTTAGGCTTCTGTCTGACAAGGATAATTCTAGTCTTGCTGAAAGAATACACTGATAAATTCAAAATGCCTTCTCAGCAGAGTAATTGTTTGGAACCTTGATAATAGTTCATGTATTTTATGACCACACACACACATGCACAAAGAGAACATTCTTGCTGGCGCCAGTAGTTGAACAGTGAATGGAGCTAATATTGTACATACCTTACAGTTTAAAATTCCAGTGTTGACTCTTATTCACAGCAGACTTGAAAATATTTTTCTAACTGTAACATAATAGTGGTACTGTTATTACCAAAGCCTTGGCATATATTTATTTATTTGAACTTACATACTCTTGTTTATTGATTCTCTTTTGAATACATTGCCTATTCTTCCCCACAAGGGCTGATAAATTACTTGTTTATATTTGCAGGTCTAATTACAACCACATCAAGAAAGCTTGATCGAGAACAGCAGGCAGAACACATATTAGAGGTAAGTTATGCAACTGAATTTATTCGAAAAATTTTCTCATTAATACACCTGTATTGTAAAATGTCTGTTTTGTGTGCATATATATGTGTTATGTGCCATCAAATCAGAACTGATTTACATCAATCCTAATAAGGCTTTCAGTGTAAGTGAGATATTTATGGAGTGGTTTTACCAGTCCTGCACCATCTCCAGAGTTCAGCTTGCTGGATAGCTCCATGAATTGTAAACCACTTCCTAATACTCTATACCTAGAAAACCCTGAAAAGGGTCACCATAACTCTACCCTATTGGCAGAAAGTGAAGAAGACCTAAAGAGTTTCTTGATTAGAGTGAAATAAGAAAGTGCAAAAGCTGGCCTGAGACTCAACATAAAAAACCCAAGATAATGGCAACCTGGCCCCATCACTCCCTGGCAAATAGAAGGGGAAGAAATGGAAGCAGTGACACGTTAATTTTTTAGGATTCAAAATCACTGCAGGTGGTGAGTGCAGCCATGAAATAAAAAGAAGATTAATTTTTGGGAGGCAAGCTATGAGAAACCTAGGGAACACAATAGAAAGTAGAGACATCACCCTGCTAACGAGAGTGTGCATAGTCAAAGCAATGGTATTCCTAGTAGTAATGTATGGTTGTGAGAGCTGGACCATAAGTAAGGCTGAGAGAAGAAGAATAGATGCCTTTGAACTGTGAGGCTGGAGGAGAGTTTTGAGAGTACCCTGGACAGCAAAGAGATCAAATTAGTCAAACCTGAAGGAAATCAACCCTGACTGCTCCTTGGAAGGACAAATATTGAAGAGGAAGTTAAAGTACTTTGGCCACCAAATGAGAAGAGAGGGCAAAAGGAGAAGAGGACGACAGAGGATGAGATGATTAGATGGCACTGTTGATGCAATGGGCGTAGAGCTGAGCGGGCTGTGGAGGATGGTGGAGGACGGGGTGCCTGGCGTGCAGTGGTCCATGGAGTCGCAAAGGGTTGGAATCAACTATGCAACTGAACAACAATATATTATATTTCCTTGTATTCATACTCTACTTCTTGTGATGGATGTTAATTATTTTGATATGGTCAATTGACTAATCAATTAATAAATGAACCTGAACCGGCTATTATCTCCCATGAATTACTAGGGCCCATACCAGCTCCCTAAACATGAAAAAGCAGTATACTTTTTTTGTGTGGAAAACTTTTGATGGGTTGTTTGGAAAGCTGGGGAAGTTTGGGAGAGCAGGGATTGGGGAAAGGGCATTTGCCTACCCCAACCTATGTTAAATGAGGCAAATTCAGGCTAAGTTGTGTTTTACCTATTTCCATTTGAGTTGAGGGCCTTCTGTTGGAGAACTGGGAATCCATCCTCCATGGCTGCAGTAGACTTGGCTCAAACTGTTGTTTGTCACACTTGCTTTCCTTTGCTGTGCTGCAGCTGGCCACCAGACTCCTGTGGTTTCAGCCTAGATTCTAGTTTGAATAGGAAAACTGGCACTACAGAGAAATGTTTTGATTACAGCTCTGATAATATTCCAACCAGCACTTCTAGGACTTAGAGAACGAAATATTACACTCATAGCTAGCTATAAATTAGCTTCTCCGAACTCTGAAAAATATAGATCTGGTATGAAAGTTACTCACTTCCGGCCCACGGCATGAAAAGGTTGGGAACCTCGATTTAGATAACTACTCATTGTTTAGTTTCTTCTCCTTCCTCTGTTGTTGGTACTGCTATAAAAATGCAAAGATATGGTAATTACCTGCTTGTTCATTAGGGAGTTGTGCATGCAGCCTCAAGTAGAAGAAAGATGCTAAGATGTCCCCTACCTCCCCAAGCATGCACAAGGTTACCTTTTTCACAGGGGGTGTTTATTTTTTCTGAAAAACTAGGTGGGCTTTAGGCAAGCATATCCCACCTCTGCATCTTGTCACACAGTCCATTTATACTGACATAAACCAGATCACCTAGACATCAGATTTCCTTTCCCCAAACCTTTACAAATGATTTGATTGATCGTACTGGAAGTAACTGGAGGGAACCCAGAGCTGCTCCAAAAGTCCTCTAGTGACCCTTGGAGCATATAATCTACAGCTATAATTTAAACCAGTAACTCCTAAATTTAGCTCCATATGTTCTTCAGCTTCCATTCTTGGAAATTCTGGACAGCAAAGCCGGTGGTTTGGGCTTCTTTGAGTTTCATTTGAGAACATCTGGGGACCAGAGTTTGAAGGTCTGTGATTTAAACAATCATTTAAACTAGTAGTTTTCAGTCTTGGGTCCCCAGATGTTGTTGGACTTTAACTCCTAGAAACATGAATCAGCAGATCTAGTGATGATGGGGTTTAGAGCCCTGATTTTTGTTATTGTAAATTAGCCTACATAAACCATATTTTTCTCTGCTTATCTGCATGTGAGGCAAAGAGAGAGAATATCTGTGTTCACTTCAGAACAAACTGTGAGTGCTTTTAATGCATGAGTTCTCAACCTTTTTAAGCCAGGGGCCGGGTCACGCTCCCTCAGACAGCTTTGGGGGCCGGATGGCCAGGTTGCCCTTCCTCTACCACAGGGCACTTCCTGGTGTAGTGGAGGCAGTGGGGGACGCATGATATGGTGCTGAAGGCCGCATCTGGCCCACGAGCTGCAAGTTGAGAATCCCTGTTTGAATGTATAACTTTGGAACTGCTGGTCATTGTAACCACAGTTTATTTGAACAAAGCATCAATTCATTGTTTCATATTCTGGATTATTTCAGCTAACTATGATTAAAAAAGACAGAACTGCCCTTATATGTACTGGAATGAAAAGGAAAGCCGAAACTTTTTCCATTTCATATATATAGAGAGAGGAGGACTACTACTGCCAGAATGCCTAGCCAGCATACTAGTGGAACTTGTAGCCCCAAAAAAGTAACTTTCTCAAGCTCTGAGTATGCATCTCAGGCTGCTGGGCTGAACTAGACCTTAACGCAGGGGTTCTCAACCTACGGCCTGTGGTTTGGCCCTTATCTGTGGCACCTTTTCATCCAGCCCGCATTGCTGCTGCCTCAATCCTTGTCCCCTCCGCTTGGCTTGGCGTGTCCCTAATGATGCTCCGTTACAACATCTGCTCTGCTATGGCTCACCATTAGGGACACACCAAGCCAATCAAAGGGAACAAGGATTGAGGCAGCGGACGCAGAAGTGGCGATTGAAGTGAGGGTACAAGCTGGATGAGTTGATTCTCCTCTTCCTCAGCTTCCGCACCCACGTGGGCCAGTCTCCACCAGGAGGAAGTGCACCCGACTTGCTTGTCTGTCCTGCAGCCAGGCTGAGATGGGCACAGGCCAAGGTGTGCTAACTTGCTCCATCGCCAGAGCCTCGGCCGCTGGGAGGGACTGAAAGGTGAGTGGAGACTAAGCCTTTTTCCACCCCAGGTGTCTCACACAATGGTTGGGAAAGCAAGGCGGGCACCTCCTTTGTGTCATCGCCTTCCTCCTCTCCAGGGTTCAGTAATCAGGGAAGTGGTACGTGGGGGATTGGTGGGGGCTTGGGATGGTCCTGCTGGTGGTGGCAGTGACGGGGGGACACCAGTCTGGCCCGCCAACAGTCTGAGGGGGCGTGAACTGGCCCCTGGCTTAAAAAGGTTGAGGACCTCTGCCTTAATGTCATTGAAGTGCTTTGCTGTAGCACCCTAAAAAACAAGAGTAAGATTTCAGTGAACTATTTCAGTATGACTATCTTATGTATGTGTTATTTTGTACAGCTTTTATATTACTATCATTCCTTGTTCATTTTGTCCAGATCAGTAAAATCCAAATTGGAGCACAGCAACAGGAAAAAGAGAAAAGTATTACCTGTGTATTTTCTAAGGAAATGTTACATCTATTCAAAGTTTTGGTCATATGTCCAGAGAATATTCACAGAATGGTGGCAGTGTTATAAGCAGCTTGCGCCAAATGCTGTGCATCTGGCTAATTAATTGAGCATTAAAGTGTTGACCAGATGGACTGGCAAGTTTATTCCTTGTTTGCTTATTAAAATTTATCCTGCATTTCGCTCATGTTTGTACAGGAACTAACATAAATGTGTTGTGGTCTGTTTCCATTAAGGTTTCACTAGATTTTATAGAAAACCATTAAATGGCATTTTGCTTTTAAATACAGTGTGTTGTAACTTCTTATAATTCTACACTGCAGACATTCATATCTTAGAAGGTAGTTTTTTCTTGATAATGTTTGCTTTCTCTTCAATAACAAGACAGATTTAGAATTAGTTATTCCCACTTACCTGTTGCCTTTGAAAACCTGTCATGCCTCCAGAAAAGCCCTGTTCAATTAATATTAAAACATTTTGTTATTATGGGTAGATGGCAGTGCAGTACATTAGTCTCCCACTCTCTGTTTATTCCTAACTATAGGGGTTGATGAGTCTGAAGAAAAGGGGAGTAACTACTCATGGGTGATTATTTTCCAAGATGAACCCAGACAAGAGGTGGAGCAGGCGTGCCTTCTACCATTTATAATTGTAACTGCTATAACAATGCTTGAATAGGACTAAGTTTATGAAACAATCCCAAGAATGTTAATTCAGAGCAGAGCTTTGAAAGGTTCCTGCTTTGGAGTACACCTCCCAGACCAGGTTTCTCTCAGCCAGCTGGCTAGGTTATTCTGACAGTTTTAGTCCAAAAACATCTGTTTTCCAAGCTTTGATTCAAATGTCAAGCTCACTGAGTTCAGCGGAACTTAATTATGCATATAGGGTTGCAGCTTCAGATGGCTTTCTAACGGCTTTACGCTCTACATTCATGCTGCCAAGATTTGTTGCTCCAACAAGAAATCTGTTTATTGGGACTTGTTCATTAAACACGGTTAGGATCAGATAACTGACAGGTGAAGGTAGAACAGAGCCAATTGGGTAATTTTTCTAACATTTTTTAATTGGGGAAGTGGAAACTGAAACACTGCTTAACAACAGGGCTTACTTTTTCCAGCCATATATCCATGTGGGAAATGAAATATTCAGATCCCTGCTTAGCCATACAACTCTCTGTGTGGTCTTGGATGAGTCACATCAACGTACAGTTTCTCGTAGTGGTGGGTTTGTTTGTTTTTTGGTGCTTGTGTGGTTAAAATATCTCTGAGAAAATTGAAAGACGTGTGTGGTAAAATTCTAATAAAAGAATATTGAATATTTTGAGCTATAATTTTAAAAAATGAACAAAACAGCTGTTCCTTATTTCAATAAACTTTTTAACCATTATTTCCTTTGTGGAAAGACAATATCTCATTTTATCTGTTTAGACTGGCCAGTTTTATTCGTACATTTGCACTGAAATTGCATGCCCAACTTTTTAAGAAGAGTAGACACTGTATGTTTCTCCCCTTTTCTCTGATTTTTCCTTACTTTTTCTTGTTCATAATTCTTAAACAAGGCCAAAATTTTCTTATGCAGTTATGCCTGTGCAACTTGAGGTTGAGTCTGTAGTAGTTGCGCTAGTGTCAGGACAGAGGTGCAATCACCGTTGCGCTTCTGCTGGTGCATTGTACAATATAGGTCTTGCCAGTAACATGCAACCAATTTTGTGATTGCATAGGATAGTTCCTTGCTGCTGAGCATAACACATGAACATTTAGAGCAGCAGAACTTTATATTATACCAACATAAACAGTATTTTGTCTATTGGATCATACCCAGATTTTGCAAAAGCAGTAGGCAACTCACGGGACTGGATTGTCCCTCTTTTTCTCCCCGTACAACCCCCCAACTCTGCTGAAAATCCACCTGGGAGTCAGCAGGCCTCAAAAAAAGACTTGTCCATCGGGGGAACCTCTCTTAAGGAACTCCTGGTCAGGGCTGCAAGTGGTGATAGGCCACCTCCTTTGTGCTGCTCTTCCTCAAAATATTTACCAATTATTATTATTAGGAGTCATATCCTCCAAACCTGTAGTTCAGGCAGGTCAAATAATCAGTGAAAGGTATGCCAGTCAGCTTCACAGATTTTTCTGCTGAAATGTTTAGTATAAATGTTAACAATTAAAACGTTTCAGAAACAGACTTTGTTATGTATATTTTAAGGAGGGGGGGGAGGGAGACCTGGAATCTTAAGAATCTTCTACCACTGTCTTCTTATTTCCTTCTGACACATCTGCTGCCCAAATCATGCAAAGAATTAAACAGTTGTGTCTGAAAATGTTCAGCAGTTTCCCTTCATTTTTTCTGGTTGACTGGATGCTCGTTTGTTTGAATTACTCTGATGGGCTGGCCAAACATTTCTTTAACATAATCGGTAGGCTCATTTTTAAAATCAGTTTCCAGTAGCGATTGTCCATTGTTTCACTGTGTATTCAACAAAGAAGGCATGTTGAAGGACATGAATACAAGAGAGGACAAATGAAAATGAAAACAAAAATACAGTTAGAGAGCTAGGCAAAGAGAGAGAAAGGGACAACAGCTAACGTAGGAAGCAAGGGTAAAATTGCACCTCTTTGCCCTGAATGGAGTAGTGGCCTCTTTGCCACCTTGCTCTACTCTAACCCTTCCAGTGGCAAGTTGTTTTATGGGACACTTGCAAGTCATAATGAAAGGGATAACTTATGCAAGCTTGTTCTGTTTGAGAGCTCTATAAACTATAGGGCAGTGAGTGCAAACCTTGGCACTGCAGGTGTTCTAGGACTTCAATTCCCAGAAGCCCTGATCAGCAGGTGTGCTGACTTGGGCTTCTGGTAATTGAATTACAAGAACACCTGGAGAGCCAAGGTTAGCTATCACTGGGCTAGGGGTTACGAATCCTTGACTTTCAAGAGACGGCGGGACTTCACCTCCCATCAGTCCCAGCCAACATATCCAGCAGTCAGAGATGATGTAAGATTGTACTCTAGCAACATGTAGAATGGCCCAGGCTCCTTTAAATTGCCCTACATTAAATTAAATTGATGTGGGAGTAGTTTCAGCTACAGGCGTCTACTAAGAAGGAGAAGCACTGTGGATGATGCCATTGTAGCTTTTGTTGGAATGGACTGAGTGTGTTTACAATAGTGTGTGTTTCCTTTGCTGTCCTAGAAAATATGTGCAAATACCAAGAGAAATTGATTCAGCTCAATGTGAAAGATATGTCCTATTGGTCATGATAATCAGATATAGAAGAAATATGTTTAAGGCTTTGTTCATTTTGTGCACTAGTGTAATAAAAGACAGTGTTGAAAAATGGGTGACAACATGGTCTGCAGATAATGGGTCTTAGATATTTGGCTACGTTTACATCATTGGTGTTAGTGGTGGTGATGAGGTAATAGGAGTTTGTAGGAAAGATAGATTTACTTCAGTCTAGCTTGGATTTGATTGTGAGACAGAGATTCCTCCAGCTGGACAGTCTTCACTGGAATTAAACATGTGGCTATGTCCTGTTGATTCTGCTAGACTTCATGGTAGCTTTCAGAATTATTGAATATGGTATCTTCCTGAATTATAGGTTTGGGATGAGACTCAGCAACCCTGCCTTATGGCACTTATTTTCCTCCTGACAGGACAAATTCAGAAGCTTCTATGGTGGTTCGATCCTGTAGACATTAACTCTGAGTTCCAGCTTGTATTTTGTCATTTCATCTTGCCTCTTGTCTATCTAACATCTACATAAAGTCAATGGAGAAGACCATTTGAAGCGTCTGGCTTTGATGATGGAATATGGGAATTACTAACTTTATTTCTATTCAAGCAGAACTTGCCTGTTTTCTCACTAACGTGAAAAGGGAAGTGCCTAGCTCTGTTGTTGTTCAGTCACACAGTCGATTCTGACCCTTTGCGACCCTATGAACCATTGATCTCCAGGCACCCCTGTCCTCCACCATCCTCCTCAGCCCACTCAGCTCGATGCCCGCTGCGTCCGCAATGCCATCCAGCCATCTCATCCTTGGCCGTCCCCTTTTTCTTTTGCCCTCCACCTTTCCCAGCATCAAGGCTTTCTCAAGTGAATCCTCTCTTCTCATTTGGTGTCCAAAGTACTTCAGATTCATCTTTACTATTTGACCTTCTAAGGAGCAGTCAGGACTGATTTCTTTCAAGATTGACTTATTTGATCTCCTCGCTGTCCAGGGGACTCTCAAAACTCTCCTCCAACACCACATCTCAAAGGCGTCTATTCTTCTGCGCTCAGCCTTCCTAATGATCCAGCTCTCGCATCCATACATTACCACCGGGAATACCATTGCTTTGACTATACGGATTTTTGTTTGCAAGGTGATGTCTCTACTTTTCACTATGTTCCCCAGGTTTCTCATGGCTTGTCTCCCAAGAATCAGTCGCCTCTTTATTTCATGGCTGCAGTCACCATCTGCAGTGATCCTAGATCCCAAGAAAGTACAATCCGTCACTGCTTCTACTTCTTCCCCGTCTACTTTCCAGGTGCTGATAGGGCCTGTTGCCATTATCTTGGTTTTCTTGATGTTAAGTCTCAGGCCAGCTTTTGCACTCTCTTCTTTCAACCTAATCAGTAGCTTCTTTAAATCTTCCTCACTTTCTGCATATCGTGGTATCGTCTGCATATCTCAAATTGTTGATGTTTCTCCCAGCAATTTTTATCCCATATTGTGATTCCTCCATCCCTGCATTGCGTATTTGCTCTGTGTATAGGTTGAAAAGGTAGGGTGATAAAATACAGCCTTGTCTTACTCCTTTTCCTATTCCAAACCATTCTGTCATTCCATGTTCTGTCCTAACTGTTGCTTCTTGACTCTTGTACAGATTTCTCATGAGGCATATGAGGTGTTCTGGTATTCCCATTTCTTTAAGTACTTGCCACATTTTATTGTGGTCCACGCAGTCAAAGGCCTTGGTGTAGTCAATAAAGCAGAGGTATACTTGTTTCTGATATTCCTTTGTTTTCTCCATGATCCACCGTATATTAGCAATGTGGTCTCTAGTCCCCCTGCCTCTTCTGAAACCCGCCTGCACCTCTGGCAATTCTCTCTCCACGTGCTGCTGAAGTCTATCCTGTATTATCTTGAGCATCACCTTGCTAGCGAGTGGGATGAGCGCAATTGTTCGATAATTTGACCTACAAGACCTCATAGAACAGACACCAAGAAATGATGTCCACATTATCTTGGGAGATTGGAATGCCAAAGTAGGAAATCAAAAAGTAGATGGAATAACAGGCAAGTTTGGTCTTGGAACGCAGAATGAAGCAGGGCAAAGATTGATAGAGTTCTGTCAAGATAACACACTGGTGATAGCAAACACCCTCTTCCAGCAACACAAGAGGCGACTTTACACATGGACATCACCAGATGGCTAACATCGAAACCAGATTGATTACATACTCTGCAGCCAAAGATGAAGAACCTCCATACAGTCTAGTTCTACTCTTCTTTATCATTGCCTTTTACATGTAGAAAGTGGCATACATACATGTGTGCAGAGGAGAGGTGCATGCTTATATGTAGTCTTTTTGCATGAACAGAAAATTTCAAAATTCAAGAGAACTCAAATAAAAGATGATTGATTGATTGATATCCTGCCCCTGTAACATATTCTTAGAATAGAAAGAGAATGTGTTTTATTTTACATGCAAATAGGTTAATACTTTATTGTTAATTATTCTGTGTTTTGAACATTTTTGTAGGAAACAGCTCCTAATATGATAGGTTGTAGATGTCATCTCATGATTTTTTCTCTCCTGACTATCCTGTATTTCCATCATCATCCTTCGATTTGCCTAATGGTTACCTAAATCCAATTGCTAATATTAGTTTAAATAGATACATTTAGTCTTATTCAATGACTAAATGGTAGGTTAACATTTACATCAGGCCCACTGGTTTAGTGGATTTATTTTAATTGGAAATAGCAGTTGAATTTAGTTGACTGTTCTCTCAGGCTCCCTTCTTATCCTGTTATGCTTGCTGCCACTCTCTGACTGAATCTGGCATAGGAGATGGGCTTACACAACAACAGACTATACCCAACAACTGATTGTCAAGAAGAATGTAGGCACTTTAGAGTGCTGATATCTATCAGAATCTTTTGTTGAATCAAGCAGCTGTGAGAATTAATACCATGGGTTTTGTAATTATACTGTAAATTCAGGTCTTTTGATGGTCTATAGCAGTGATGGCGAACCTATGGCACCTACATCTTTTTTTGGAAGAGCCAATAATCTAAAACAAATCTTTAAGGCAGGGGTTTGCAACCTATGTCCCATGGGCTGGACCTGCCCCACCACACCATTTCATGTGGTCCGTGTCATCACCGCCACCAGAAGCAGAAGTGGACGCATTTACAATAGCCATAAATGCGTCCACAGCAGTTGTAAACGCTGCTGTAAGATGCATCTGCAGCTGTCATAAATGTGTTTATGACAGCCACAGGTGCATTTTACAGCACCATTTACGGTGTTGGTGGGGAAACCACCAGTCCAGCCCGCTCAGCTGTCTGAGTTGTGGTCTGGCCCACACAGTGTGAAAAGGTTGAGAACCCCTGGTTTAAGGGGTGTACTTAACTATTATAAATATAATTACAACAGTGGTATCAACTTTTGTTCCTCTCTTCCACCCAAGCATTTAAGAAATTGAAGAGGAAATCTATATAATTACAATTGCTTTATTCTGCGCGTATTATACCAAGATGACAAAAAATATATTATTGTCAAGCTGGGATGACAGTGCTTTAACTTCTTCTGGACAATAATCTCATTCATGTTTTTCCAACTATCTCTTGTTATCCTTAGGTAACAGTTACAGACAATGGCATACCACCCAAATCAGCCCTTGCCCGAGTCATAGTGAAGATCTTAGATGAAAATGATAATAGACCACAGTTCTTGCAAAAGTTCTATCAAATTAAATTGCCAGAACGTGAGAAACCAGAGAAAGAAAGAATTGTTAGAAGAGAGCCAATCTACCGTGTGGTAGCTGCTGATAAAGATGAAGGGCCAAATGCAGAAATATCTTACAGCATTGAGGAAGGCGACGAGCAAGGCAAATTTTTTATTGACCCGATAACTGGGGTGGTTTCCTCTAAGAAATATTCTGGACCTGGAGAATATGACATTCTCACAGTAAGTTGGGATTTTACTTTTATATTCTTTTCGCTTGTTGAAATGCTCTGAGTTTTAACTGCACATTTAGCAGTACAGATGACACATTATATGCTTGTAAAGTCAGGCACATCAAATTGATGATAAATTAAGCAGTTTTCTAAAAGGTCAGAGCAGGTGTGTTTGTCTTGTTTTGAAAATAAAACTGAAGGAGTTTCATTTTTCTTCAGTAGTTTTACAAAATAATAATAATAATCATATGGCTTGTATCCTGTTTTGAAGAAGTCTAGCCCTATGTGTTAGTTTGCCACATAGGCTATTCAGGTTGTTCGGTTCATATCCAGAAAGGGCAGATGCAAAGCACAGTCAAAGAGGAAGCAAAGTCAAGGCCTACTGAGCCACAAGTCATTTCCAAGCAGGGAGCTCCATATCTGGTCCCAAGCAATGGTCTTTACCAGCTAGCAGGCAAGGATATCACAGAGACGAAGGCACTCACAACTTGAAGTATTCAATGCACAAGCGAAGGTATGAAAGCATCAGGACTAAAGGGAGAAGTCCAGAGCCCAAGACTATTTCTAAGGCAGTGTTTCCCAATGTGGGGCCCATGTCCCGCAGGGGGACTTCAGTTCCCAGAAGCCTAAGTCAGTACATTGGCTGATCAGTGCTTTGGGGAATTGACTTAGGCTTCTGGAAATTGAAGTTCAAAAACCAAAGGTTGGGAAACACTCTTCTAAGGTTTTAAAGCCAAATCCTTACCTTGAGTCAGCATCTACTGTAGCGGGTAGGGGAGGGAGGACATCCAGGCTCTCTTTTGATTCTGGAATCAAAACTCTTCCATGTGTGCATATACTGCCCTGTACCTCTGAGGATCATGAGTCTGCAATACGTCAAATCCTTCATCCTTCTCAAACTTAGGAGCTCACATTTTTCCTTGAAAGGGTAGTCTTTCCATGGGGGATGGCAGCTTTGTTAATGAGATGATTTTAAAAAGTAACCCATTACTGGATCCAAATAATTCATTTCAGATAAGGGACTAACACTAGCGTACTTTTCCTTTTTAATAGGGGCAGTTCCAAAACCAGTTTGTCAGTCTCAGGAAAGGTGCTGTTACTGAAGAAAATGAAGTATGAGGCTTATGTCAGTTTATCTGACATTAGTGATCCCCATTGAATTCACTCCTAGATAAATTAACATAATTTATGTGGAGATTTAGTAGACTTGCATTGTAAAGCTCCCTTAGACTCACAGAGTGAATTTCATGGTTTCAGGCCTTTGCTAATTATGTTCTCAGTTTCCAATGTAATTGTTCACACTGTTAAATTTCAATATTCTGTGTTTTCTGTATGATCTCTTTTTATTTATATATTTAAAATGACTAAACTTCTAGTACTACATTTCTTAGATCAAAGCTGTAGATAATGGTCGTCCGCAAAAGTCATCAAGCGCTCGTCTTCATATAGAATGGATCCCTAAACCCCGTCCAGCTCCAGAACCAATTGTTTTTGAGGAATCATTTTTTTCTTTCACTGTCATGGAAAGTGATCCAGTAGCTCACATGATTGGTGTAATAGCTGTTGAACCTCTCGGCATTCCACTCTGGTTTGATATTACAGGTAAGAATGTTGTAGATTATCCGCTTATTATCTAGACTGCTGTTACATATTTTATACCATCCAAATCCCATTCTGATCAAGAAGGGATTTAATAAATACATTTTGTATGTGTATAATAAAGATTTTATAAAATGCCCTTTGCCATTTTTCTTGGATAGTTTAAAGGATCATATCAGACATAATTTTTCAATGAATAGGATTGTCATGTTCCTGCCGTATTGTACCAATATTCCTGTAGTAGTGTAAAGGTAGGTCCCCTTCTCTAGTACCATAGCAGCCAGGCCAGAATCTTCATTTGAATATACGACACAACCAGTGCACCTGGTTGTGTTGCAATTTGAGATGAAGAACATAAAGCAAGGCTATTTGTGGGCTTTGACAACCCAAGTGCCACTCTAGTGAACATCTGAAAGGTCTGATCACAGTACAAAACATGATCAATGGAATTTGAAGTTGGGTTGTAAATCCCAATGGGTGGTGGATCCCTGAACTGGGTGTGAAGGTGGCGGGGTGGGATTTTGGACTACAGCTCTTAGTCGTTTTAGCCAGAATGGCTGCCTGCAGTTTTGGCTAGACAATTCTGGGCCTGTGATCTACTAAAGCTAAATACTAGTTCAAGTTAAGTAGTGAAGAGTAATGACAGAAAATGCTGAAAAAACTTTGAAGAGGGAATGTGGGTGTTTTGTCTTCAAGGAAAAATGGGTATTGTATAGATAAGAACACATATTAATCCCAGTGTTACAGTTTTTGTATCTTACTGCACTTTACTTACTGTTACTAATAGCATGAATCTTTCTGTGCTTGCTTTCCATGCTTTCTTTCTTTTTGGCTGTGCCAGGAGACAAGCTTGCTAGTGAAGTTTTTTACATCTTTCAGATGGCTTGTGACCTGAACTGTACAGCAGAAGGTATCTGCTGAGATCACATACATGATAATTGTGTTGTGAGATTGAATGTAAAAATGTACAGATTTAGCTTATTCTAATATCTCATGTGAGAAGTAGATGCTTTACTTTTATGTTTATTCTTGTCTTTCCTTTCTTTTTCTTCCATGTAGTTCTTGCTATAAGACAGGGGTTCTTAACCTATGGCCTGTGGGCCAGACCATGCCCACAGCACAATTTCATTTCCGGAAGAGGACACGTTTACAACAGCCATAAATGCACCTGTGGTTGTCATAAACACATTTACGACAGCCATGGACATGGTTTACGGCAGCGTTTATGGTGGGGGAACCACGAGTTTGGCCTGCTCAGCTGTCTGAGGGGGTGTAGTCTGGCCCATGGTTTGAAAAGGTTGAGAACCCCTGTTCTATGGGGTGGTGGGGAGGAAGATTGTTTATTTTATTACAGTTGATTGTCACCATAGTAAAACGAAAGCACTAATTTGAATTATTGTTACATTGGTCCAAACTCAGGCTGGTGGACCTTCATAGACCACTTTCATGGCAGTTCCTACAAAATGCATTTGACATTATAAAAATCTTAGAGTGTTTCTACATGGGTAGATGAGCAAATAGCTGGTGTAACTTTTATTGTTTCTTTACTTAGAACTCCAAGGAATGTGAAAAATATATAAGAGAATGTGTATTTCAGAAGTATAAAAGAAAGAAATAAGACTAGAAAAACAGTTCAGTATAGTTGGAAAATATTTGCAGAATAAAATTATTATAAGTAATGCTAAAATTCCACAAAAGGATTAATTACTTACTTTAAGTATCAGCTTTCCCCCCAGATGAGCTTAAGTCAACATACATGGGTTTTCTCTCTCTCTTCCTCTTGATGTCTTCAAAACAACCTTGTATGAGAGGTCAGGCTGAAAGAGGATAACTGGCTCAAGATTACCCAATGGGCTATATGGCTTGAACTTCAATCTCCTAAGCACCGGCCCCATCATACCAGTGATGGTGAACCTTAGCACTCCAGATGTTCTTGAACTTCAATTCCCAGAAGCCCTGATCAACAAGGAGTGCTGACTTGGGCTTCTGGTAGTGCCAAGGTTCGCCATCACTACTGTATACCATATCAGCTAATCTAATCACACTGATGGCTGTGAAGAAAATATATGCAATCTTTGGAAGAGAGATACACAGATAAAGCTCTGCTCAGCATTATAATACCAACAAAATTTAATTCCTGCATTGGGCAGTGCAAGTGCAAATTGGAGATCAAAGTTTGCTAGGATATGGGCAGGTGCCATGGGGACTATAAAAATGAATCCTTGGACTGGTTTCACATTTTAAAAAACTAATGTCTATGTACTTCTATGCTTGAGATTCCACCATGCCACTAAATACAGTTGTGAGGGATTCTCTTGCCATAGTAGACCGAAGTTCGTGGGTGGTATTACTATTACTGTTGTTACTGCTATTCTTAGTACCTGTGGTGATAGTAGTAGTACTATTAGTTACTTCTGTAGCCTAAATCTATAGCTTTTTCTGATGAGCATGTGATAGCATATATGACTTTCCTCTTCTACTCTTCACTTTCCCAACAATCCCGTGAAGTAGGTGAGGCTGAGAAAAAAAAGACAGATCCAGGGTCAACCACTGAATTTCTTGGCTCAGTGGAGAGCTGAATGTGGATAAACCAAGTGATGGTGCCTATGGTAACACATCATATTCAAACAACTGTTGCACAGACAGTTCAGATGAAATCTTCAATGTTCCAACATATCTTTTTGTAATTTCATGTTTAGTTATAAACTTGTAGTTTACCACAATCATTGTCAGATATTCTATCAATTTGAATGGAACACATTGAAGCAACAATCAGCCCTTCTGTCTGGTTGATTGATCCGAAAACCAGAAAGTACTTCTGAAATATAACTTGTTTTTGATTTGACAATAATAAAAATGAGATAAGCATGCTGATTAGTAGTTAGTTTCTATTTAAATCTATAAGGTTTATGTTCCAAGTACACATGCTAAGGAACATTGGGAATATACAGTTTTGACAGAAATATAGAAGGGGCTAGATATTTTTAAATTCTCTTTGTGCACGACTTTGTGTTTTGAAGAACTGGACATGACATATATACCAATTAATTAGGAGAAATCTTTTTTTGCCACAATGTATATTGGGTTGGCAAAAGTAGAAAGTCATCCCCCCCCCAAACATAATTTATCTGAAAGTTCATCTCAATATAAAGGTTTATCAAGGCCAACCTTCGATTTTAATGGCTATTACATTGTTAAAGCAATCCTTTCAGATTGTCACAAATATTATAGGCATTGCAATTTGTTAGGTAATTGTGTTTACTGAACTGTGTTTCAGTCTCTTTGCTGAGCTATGTATAAAGGATGTTTGGACGTTTTGTCAAAGAAAAAGATTGAACATTCTTATGTCATGAATCAAACTTTTAAGCCCCTTTTGCATTTTTCTCCCAGCCCTTATTTTTTAGTCTTTTCCTAAAGCTTTTTTGCCAGTGCCCCATAACATGGCACTGTATTCAAATACCAAGTTACCAAACACTTTGGTTGTGTAAGCAACATTCTGTGGTTTTAATCCATGGATGCAATTGACTGAATACAGCTACCATCTAAGTGCCAATAGGTTGGATATAAGACTGTGCCATATGGCTGGATAGCTCATTAAGTTAGGTATCTGGCTGCAGAGCCAGAAATTGAGAGTTGGATTTTCCACTATGTGTCCCAAAAGAGCCAATTTGTATAGCATTAAACAGGTTATGTAGTCCAAGAAAATCCCAGAAGAAGGTGTTGGTAAATCACTTCTGATCATTCTATACAGTACAGTAGAACCTCGGATAAAATCCAAACTCCATTCCAAAAGTTTGGACTTTATCTGAATCAAATGCGCGATGCATTGGATAATGTCCAAAAATGGACTTTATTCGAGGTTCCTATACCAAATAAATCGGATAACGTCCATTTTTTAGCGGTTTTGGACTTTATGCGATGTATCATGTGTCCATGAAAACCACGACTTTATCCGAATCAGACTTTATCCGAGGTACCACTGTACTTGTAAGTTAGAATTGACTCAATGAAACATCGCTGCTACTGCTACTACTGCTGCTGCTGCTGCTGCTGCTACTACTACTACTACTACTACTACTACTACTACTACTACTACTACTACTACTACTACTACTACTACTACTACTACTGGACCATTGAAGTGACTGAATAGTGACTAATTTATATTCCACTGATTTCACTGGTTCTGTATAAGAATGTATGAATGTAAGTCTAGTGTTGTTACTTTGCTAGTATCAATATTTCCCCAAATTTATTTGACTTAAGTAACTAAACATTTTTTTAAAAAATATCAAATTTTAAAATAAATTACTTTTTTACTTTGCTAGGCTGCTTTTTATAATGTACTTGAAAACACCCACATGACTGGTCATCTGTGGCAAGTAAGCAGGCGTGTGCTGGTATATCGGGCAATCAGGCTTTGTCCCACCCCGCCCTCACCTCTGGTGTCCTGGGGTACCAACCCCCATAGGCACCCCAACACTCCCTGTTCAGCACCTTCCCATGGTGCCCTGCACACCCCTAAAAGTAAGATTCATATGTATGTTACTCTCAGGGGAACTGCAACTAGGTTTCAAATCCAGTGTAAGTTATCAAGCAAATCAGAGCTAGTCCTGTTTTAAGCTTGCTAAAATCATCATAGCAAACTGTCTTCTCATAGAATATTATACCAAAGCAGCATTTTATGAACGTCTGATGCACTTTCTTTGAGCAGGTGGCAATTCTGACAGCCGCTTTGATGTGGACAAGGGTACTGGAACCATCATAGTTGCTAAGCCTCTTGATGCTGAACAGAAATCAAATTACAATCTGACAGTAGAAGCAACAGATGGAACTAGGACTATTGACACTCAGGTAACGGAATTTCTAATGAAATGTTTATGAAAAGAAGAGCTTGTAGCTGTCTCTTGCCCTCCACTCCCTTTTGTTTTGTGGCTAGAATTACATCATGTATTTATTATTCGGATCTGATTTGGAAAAGGAGTTGTGTTCAGTACTAATGGAATTCACTAGTAATAATGTTCCCTAGTGAAGGGGGTGGGTATTGAAGTGCTGTGTGGGCATTTCAGAGGGAAGGAGGACACAGGAAATTCTTACTGCTGACTACAGTTGGATTTAATCATCTTCAAGGTCAGCAATAGCAACTTTCATTTTAGATTATAAATGTAGGGTAAGTGCCTAGTATTTATATGTTCATGCATTTAATTCGGTGTTTGAGTCTTCCAAAGAGAGTAACTTTTTGAAAAATTATTTCTGTTTTAAAAAGATTGTTCTACTGCAAACCACCTTAAAATGCTGTAACATGACAGCTGACTCCATATAAATAGTGGATTTCTATACAGATTGTTATTCTCATGTGAAAGGTTTCTGCGTAATAGAAGTTGGAAATGTTTGGGGGCAGGGGTGACCACAACTCCCAGAATATCTGAGCCAGCATAACTTGTGGCAATTCTAGCTATGGAATTCTGGCAATTTTAGTTTAGAATAACTGGTACACGCTGTGAGAGTAGTAGAATCATCCAAGAAAAGCATTCTGTATAATGCTGGCGGCAGGTGGTTTCCTTTGCAAATGAAGTCCAACCATATATTTCTCCATGGAATATCATTTTAAAACACTCCTGTACCACCATACAGTTTTCAGGGTGATAGTTTAAGGAACAACATGGAATCCTTCTTTTTTTATATACCGTGAGTCTTAGGGGAAAGACTTGTCAAAAGGCACCATTTCTTGGCCAATATACCATCTTAGTGTTACTATAAATCAGGGGTTCTCAACCTACATCCCGTGGGCTGGACCCAGCCTGCAGCACCATTTTATGTGGCCCATGTCGCCAGCGGAAATGTTTACGACAGTCGTAAATGCACCTGCGGCTGTCATAAACGAATTTACGACAGCTGCAGATGCATTTCACAGCAGCATTTATGGTAAAGGAACCACCTGTCCAGCCTGCTCAGCATCTTGTATTATTGTAATTTGCTCTACATGGGGCTGCCCTTGACGACCATCTGGAAGCTACAGCTGGTGCAGAACATGGCTGCCCGGGTGGTGATGGCGTGTGGGCGTTATGCCCATGCCTCGCCGCTGCTACGGGAGCTGCCCTGGTTGCCAGTATACTTCTGGGTGCAATTCAAGGTGCTGGTTTTAACCTTTAAAGCCCTTCATGGTAGTGGGCCAGGATACCTAAGAGACTGCATTGTCCCAAGGTTTTCGACCCATCCTACGAGGGCAGACTGTAGGGGCTCTCTGGTGGTCCCATTTGCCAGGGACGCACACCTCACTGGGACCAGGAGGAGAGCCTTCTCGGTGTCTGCCCTGGCCCTATGGAACTTCCTGCCACTAGAACTGTGCCCCCAGGCAGAGCTGGCCCCCTTTAGGAAGGCTCTAAAAACATGGCTCTGCCAACAGGCATGCGGTGCACCTGGCATCACATCACAGCCAAACCTGGCTGGCTCATCTAGCCTTGTTGGGGTTTTAACTTAGAGTCAGGGTGTTTTATGGACTTCTTAAACATTTTAGTGTTTTAGCATCTGGTTTTAATGTATGGAATGTTTTTAACTGATGTGAGCCACCTTGGGTTGGCGAGGCGAGAAAGGCAGCCTACAAATCTATTAATCATCATCATCGGGATCGGGGTCCGGCCCACGGCTTTAAAAGGTTGAGAACCCCTGCTATAAACTCATGTAAATTTCTTGTCATAGCCAGCAATGTCATTAGTAGCAAACTGAAGTCTAACAAGGGGAGGGAGTGCCCAGTGGCCAAAATTCTGTTGCATAACTTTTAGATACAGCAGAGATAATAATTTTAGCAAATAGATAATCTCTAAAATAAATATTTATTAATAAATATGTGCATTTGGAGCCCTACTTTTGGCAGTCAGTATGCATTTTCTCAGTGTCTGCATTCTCTGTTTCAAAATGTACAGACTACTTTTCAGCTTTATTTCTGTATTGTCTTTTAAAGCAAAAACATCAAGATATTGTGGGTAATGGCTTTTCTAAGAAAATGGACTGGTTGTTTATTCTTTGGAATTCCCCTGTTTCCCCTTTGAAAGGATTAGCTTGAACTATTGCTGCTAGAATTCTACATTTCCGGTTATTCGTAATAGAACTATGTCTTCTGGAATAAATAAGAAAGCTTCTGATATGAACAGAATCTGCTCAGAGATTTAGCATAGACAAGTTCCTTCTCTAGGTTTAGAACATCCATCTTTCACCCTGCTGCATACATAAAAATTCCTTTAGCTAAATCTAATAAAAATGAATTTATATTTATGTTTCATGTACTCTAACTATTGAAATTGTGGTTGTTTATTGTATTTCTTTACTATGCATCTCTCATTTTGTTCCCTTGAAGAAGATTGGTATTTTTGTTATCAAAGAATTAATTATTTGCTCTATTCAAAATGCCAGGATCCAGTAATAAGATTATTAACATTTGTTCCTTTTTTCTTGCTCTTCTATTAAAAAAATATATGAAGAGGGACATTCTTAAATAAAAATGTGTGCCTTTCTTAACAGTTAATCCACTGAAGTCATGCTGAATTCTGTAATTAAACGTGATTGTTACAAATCTACAATAAGCATAAATAAGTTAAATTACATAGATACATAGTGAGAATGTGCTAAATTCATATAAATGCTGCAAGCAGCCCTAGATTGTCCATGAAACAAAATACTTGGCTCGGCATTTAAAATACTATAAATTGTTCAACAAGTCTTGATTACTGCAATTTTTTCCAGTGTTACATCAGTTTAACTGATGAGAGGGATATTGTCAATTTGTTATCTGTGTAAAAGTAATAACCCAAATATATGGGTCTCATTATGGAAAAATTACCTATTGAATACAACTGCTGCATAAGAAGGGTTTATTGGCTTCAGATCCTGAGCATCTGTGGAACATTTCTCTCTTTAATGAAACTGTTTAATAGGTTTGTTTTTAATATTTAGAATAGTGAGAGAGCGAAAGGGAGCAGTTAATAAAATTGCTGTCAGGACATAATAATACAACTAAATGCAGCATGCCTATTGCACAAAGAGAACAAACAAATTCAAGACCTTTGGTAATAACAGTATTAAAGGTTCCTAAGGAAGAAATGAAATGGGAAAATCAAATGTTTTCAAAACAAGTACTTTTCTTTTTTTTCTTTTTTAACCTTAAATGGCTATTATTATTCATGGGAAATGGGAAATAATATGCTTGAGCAATTCAATTGATATTTATCTGGGATAAATTTATTGCTGTAGTTATCAACTTTTCAGTAAGGAGAAGCAATAGATATTTCGAAGGCCATCTGCTGCCATCTACCTGTATGTGTTGTTTCTCCACCGAGAGAAATTCTGCCTGATGCAAAAAATAACGTAAATTTTTGGAAGAAATAAATATAACTAGCTCTTTCTTGACTATACCGCCTGCTTCATTTCTCAGTTTTCAAATTAAAAATGCTAAATCTTAAATTTTGCTTCTTACCAAACAGGTGTAGGTATAAATAGACGAGGAGTCTTCATAAATACAAAAGCCAGCCATGTAGTGAAATACAATGCATGTTTGATCTTGACTTCTGGGAGCCCTTACTGACTCCAACTCAGAGCGCCCTCTTGTACTAATTCAATAGTGTCTGAAACAGAATTTGTCTAAAGGCAGACATGGGATTTGGTGGTGAAAGAATGCTTCCAACTGTAAGCCCACAGTTTCTTTCTAAGATTAGCAGAAGAGGGCTTTTTGTATCTTCCACTGCCATCTGTGGTCTTGGAGAAGCAATATTTGTTGTGCCCAAGTTAAGGTAGCCACTGTTCAGGGAAAGCTTTCACTGTTTTGATAGAATTTGGATCGTCTCTTTGATTTTAGCATTCTCTGGAATATGGCTTTTTAAAAAAAATGTGGCTGTATTCATACATTGATCATGATTTATCATATTCCATTGAATTTGTTTAGATTAACATGCATTCTACACTGATGTTTGTACTGCAGTGGTGAAGATAGTTTTAATAACCAGATATAAGTTGTTGTCACAACTCTTAAAAGAAAATTAGTTTGCTTTCTTATGAATAGATAAGTGACTCAAAGAAAAGCTCATCAGAAGATCTAATTTTCTGTAATAAATGAATCACTGCCAGTAGAATGGCATTCCATTCCATGAGTGACATTGTGTTGCTCAGGAAATTTGCAGTTTGAAAGACAAAAGAGAACTTTGCTTTGTGTGACCTTTTTGCAGACATATATCCACAAACCTCTATCATCCCACCCTGGCAGTGCTTCCATCAGCTTGGGACCAAACCATATGTTAAGCATGGCTTATGATTGGCGCAGGGAACTCCTCTGTCATTGGAGGAACCCTTCCCTTCCCTCCCCAACAGGCTTGCAAATTAGTTTTGTTACGTGATTAGTTTTTGCACATAAGCACTTATCTTGTAAATAGGATTGCTCAGTCATCAAAATTTGACTAAATAATGTCTCTGGCAACTTCTAATATCCAGCTTCTAATGGCAGGCTCTTTGTAACAAATTTGGCAAGTGGTGTTTTATGAGACTTTTGAATGTACTTTTTAAAAAATAATACTTTCTCTGTCTGAGCAAACAATGGTTGTAGAGATATGCTTGGCCACCAAAAGTCTCCACAAATCGTTGAACCTCTTTAAACATCTGGAAAATATTTTTCTCCCAAAGGCAAAGTAGGATCTTTCAGAAACCTCAAGAGAGGGGAATTTAATTTGCATTATGGAAGCTAAAGGAAGGCAGTTGGTCTTTGAAGTGATAGTCAAAGAGTTGTAAAAATGGCCTCTGGACTCTTAGGAGCTGCTCATTCTTATTGGATATATTTTTAAAAATGGTTCATGTCATTTCACTTCCACCTAAATCACCAGTAGAATTCCCACTACTAACTGACCTGTGTACTGTATTCTCTCCATTCCATACATTTAAAGAATGTTATCTTCTTGATTTGGTCTATTTCTAGATCTCAGTTTATCCTAGCTTTCTAATGAATATTTGGTCCCTCCCTTCTTTAATTGTGTTATAATCAGTATTTTCAAAAGCTGATTCAGTTTTCTAAACAGGATTTTTTTTAGATCATTAAATTTCACTTTTTCAATTTTCCTACAGTGAGCTTAGTAGTTTCAATAATGTACTTAACATTCTGGGTCTGGGGGAGAGACATTGAATCCTTTAGATAATCAGAGGGAGGGACTCTTAAATGATATTGAATTTGTTTCAGTGAACTTGAGAACTGGGAGGTCTATATGCATATTAGCGTGAACCCAAAGAACCAATCAGCAGAGTTTTTAAATGTATACAAAGAAGTTTAGAATGTGTCATGAAAATAATTTCTCTATCAATTATTGCATAGCAAATTCTTTAGTACTGAGGAGTTCCAGATGAAGTGTATATAAAATGCACCTTGCTTAAATGGGAGAAAGAAATGTTGCATTGATCTGGCTGAGCAATGTGGGCATGCCTGAGATATCACTCTTGATCCCAGCTAATATTCTTTGTAAATACGGCTAAATCCTGTTTGCCTCAACTGGGGTAGACATACCTAATGAATGGGATTTCTTAAGTGAATGGGTACACAAGTCCCCTTGATTGAATTGGGATTAACAACTGAATACTGTATAGTGTTTTCTGTTTAGAATTCAGTTTCCAAATTATTATTCATCTACAGAAGTCGGCTCACTAAGTTTGTCAGAATACATTAGTCTCTAAATTGCTGATGAATGAGTGGGTAGTTTGGTTGGTTTGTACTGAAGTGTAGATCCTTCAACCATCCTTTTGTAAATTGTTAATTTGTGTGGTTTTCTGTGAATCATGCCTTGTGATATTTGGGATAGCTTTTGCATTCCATAGACACTTGTTTGCATTGCTTTCTGATTATCTATAGATGTTTGCATTTTCATTACTATTTTATCATTACAGGTGTATATTAGAGTAATAGACACAAATGATCATAGACCTGAGTTTTCTACATCTGAATACCAAGTAATTATTCCAGAAGACACTGTACCAGAGACAGAAATTCTTCAAGTCATTGCATCAGATAGAGATGAGAAGAATAAACTAATTTATACTATGCAAAGTAGTGTGGATCCCATCAGCCTTAAGAAGTTTCGCCTGGATCCTGCAACTGGTTCTCTCTATACTTCTGAAAAATTAGATCATGAAGTCATCCATCAGCATGTTCTTACAGTGATGGTAAGAGTCTTGTATTATTATTTTTTCAGCTGAAACAAAATACATCCTACCAGTGTTATTGAATATCGTTCGTAGGCAAGACTTTAAGGGCTGTTGATGGATCTGAGATGTGAATCAAAGTCATCAGTTCAAATCTCATTTTTGCTATAATCCTATTTAATGGTAAAATATGACAACCTCAGTATGGGAGATAATAACATTGATATATTTGATAGGTGGACAGCTGAGATGATGCTCATGAAATGTTTGAGCACTTAGTACTATGTGAATCATGCACGAGCTCCTTGTTTCCCAGCTGTTTCCCCATCGCAGGTTGATTATTATTAGGGGAAAGGTTGGCTTCTCCTTCAAAAAGAGGAGAGAGAGAACAAATAGGGGAAAGTATTTCATTCAGTTATTCAGCACAGCAATCTGTACCCACATTTCCGTGCCTGATTGAACTCAGTAGATCCTTAAAAAGAAGCAGTCTTCTTTTTTGTTATCAACTTCTGGATCAGGAATTGTAAGCCATTGAAGTGTAAACTATTGCTTCCTTTCAGAATACCTACCAAATCCAATAATCAATTATTCACTCTTATGTGAAGTTGTATCTGTATCAGCAGCATAAAAATATACAGTCACTTCCTTTTGGATTTTGGGTCCTGTAGTGTTTGTTTGGCTTTTTTATTGTTGTACAGTAAAACCCCAAGTTATGAATGACTCAAGTTACAAGAAACCCAAGTCACGAAAGGTTTTTTTTTTAATGACATCCCGATTTACAAAAAAAAAAAAAAACGACTTACAAAAGGGGTTTGTGTAAAGTTGAGCCTAGGACAAAGAGCAAAAAAGCCTTTCTGCTCTTCAGACTGAGCTCATTTTACACACACACACACCTGGCGCCTTCCCAGCCAGCCCGGAGGGTGGGAAGGAACCAAGGGGTGAAGTGGAGTGAAGTCCGAAGAGCGGAAAGGCTTTTCCGCTCTTTGGACTGGCTTCTTTCACCCCCGTGATGCCTTCCCAGCCAGCTCAGAGGCTGGGAAGGCACCTGGGGGGAGGTGAAGTCCGAAGAGTGGAAAGGCTTTCCGATATTCAGGCTGGGCTCATTTCCCAGAGGGCTGGGAAGGCACTGGGTGTGAAGAGGAGCCCAGTCCTTGGCTCGTTTCACCCTGCAGTGTCTTCCCAGCCAGACCAGAGGGCTGGGGAGGCAATGCAAGGCTTTTGGGCCAACTCCCTACCCCCAAAGGCACCGGGTGATTGGAGGATCCGAACAGCCCCTAATCTGGCTGGGAAGGCAACACGGGGATGAAACAAGCCTAGGATGAAGAGCGGAAAGACTTTTCCACTCTTCGGACTGGGCTGTACTTCACACACACCCGTGCCTTGCCAGCCCTCTGGTCTGGCTAAGAAGGTGGTGGTGAAATGAGCCAAGGATGAAGAGCAGTTCAGCTTTGTCCTGGGCTCATTTTTTTTTCAATGCATCTCTATGGGGTTGCATTGGGTTACAAAAATAATCAAGAGGCAATGGAACCAATTTTTTTTTTTTGCAACTCGGGGTTTTACTGTAGTTGTTATATTCTGAGATCCTTCCCATCTCTAAGAGCCTCCTCAAACCCTGGCCATTTTCTTATCTGGCACACAATTTTCATACTTTATAAATAGAAATGATAACATTTAATTAGATCTACTGTGATTATTGCCACTAAACAAAAGAAAAAATCGCTGAACAATACCTTGGATACCTTGGAGTTGTTATTCAGTGAGGAGTCCCTACATGAGTAGGCATCTCCGCGATGACATTCCGCACAACCTCCATCCACAATGATCTGTATAATCATCTTTGCTCTTTTGCTAACCATATGCAATTCTGCATGCATTTTCCAAAATAAAATGGCACACAAAAGTGATGTTCATGTTCATTCACTTTGTTGTTGTTGTACAGTCGCACAGTCGATTCTGACTCTTTGTGACCCTATGGACCGTTGCCCGCCAGGCATCTCTGTCTTCCAACATCCTCCTCAGCCCACCCAGATTTGTGCCTATTGTATCTACAATACCATCTAGCCATCTCATTTTTGGCCGCCCCTTCTTCTTGTGCCCTCCACCTTTTCCAGCATCAAGGCTTTCTCAAGTGAATCCTCTCTTCTCATTTGATGTCCAAAGTACTTTAGCTTCATCTTTACTATTTGACCTTCTAATGCATACATATTTACATACATACATGTTTTACACACCCACCCCATCCATCAAGCGTGCACCATTCCGGGCATCATACAGGCATAATGCAAACACAAATCCACAAAATGTAAAATAAAAAATACCCTTCCCACTTAAAAATAAGAAAATAAATCCTGCCCTGATAAGCCAATAAAACCACAAATGAAGAAAAACACACAAAGTTATTAAAAAGCTTTAAAAGACAGGCAGGCAGAATGTATCCAGGAGGCAATGAGTTACAGGGTGATGGGGCCATCACAGAGAAAGTTCAGTTTCTTGTAAAAGTCTTTCAAACCGCCTCTTGTTTTCCTGATTGCAACAAATGAGTTATGTAAGCAAACATTCTGACTCTTTGTAATGTACTAATTATTTTAGGTACGGGATCAAGATGTTCCTGTCAAGCGGAACTTTGCTCGAATAATCATCAATGTTAGTGACACAAATGATCATGCACCACGGTTCACCAGTTCTTCCTACAACGGTCGAATATATGAGTCAGCAGCTATTGGATCCATGGTTCTGCAAGTTACAGCACTTGATAAGGATAAAGGGGGAAATGCAGAAGTTGTGTACTCCATAGAATCAGGTATGTTTCATGACTTGTTACCATAATTCTTGAAATGTGTAATTTTCAAACATCATTAAATCCTAATACTTTTAGTTCATTTAATGGTCACTCTTGAAATGATAAATGTATGGTGTATATAATTGTAATTTTTTTAAAAGGTAGTTGACTGATGGCAGATGTGTAAAGAGAAAATATGACATTTTGTATATTGTCAAGAATATAAGAAATGGCTGAGAGTTGAGCAAATATTTCTTCACTGGGTGCCAAAGGCTCTGATGGAATATGCCTAATGGAGTTTCCCGAGAAGCTTCCACAGTTTAGTTGCCATTAGTCAACAAGTCCTACACATTGAAGATGATTTTACTTTAGGCCAGGGATAGAACATTGTGGCCTTGTAGGTGTGGTTGGACTGTAACTCCAGTCAGGTCTAGACCACATAGATAGTATAGGAACATCTGGATTTTACATTGTGACACTCAGAGCAACATCTCTCCTGCTGGTAGCTCAGATCCTTGGTGGTTATATGGGAGAAAGAACTCTCAGAAGTGACTCTATGAGGCTTTGGTATTTAGAGCTGCAGGCTTCTCTTAGTCTGGAAATCAACTGAAATTAGTGGGATTCACAAAGAATTTGTGTCAAGCAGCTAACACATAACAGAAATTTTCCCTTTCCAGTAAAGAATTTGTCTGCACATACAGATGTTCTCACACACTCGCCTCTCTCCCTCTCATACTCCTTATAGACAGCATCTCTCTTTATTTTTTTTTATCCCAATATTTTGTGGGAGGAAATGTTAAAACTTTCCCAGCTTTGTTTTAACTAGCATTGTCAGCTACTGTACCACAAAAGTATTAGGACAGAAGTGCAAAGCATATGAAACACACATTCCTTAAATGTTTGTAATGGCTTATAGGATTAGTAATGGGGTATTTTAAGAATGGCTCTCTGTTTACGACTTTCAATGAGAAAAAAGAGAGAATATCAACTGCCTACCCAAATACATAATTTACATTTTTAAAGTACAATTTCTTCACAGTGAGCTCATTTCTTTAGTAACAGCTGGTCTTGCTATGTTCTGCAGTTTTTAAAGTATTAAGAAATAACACCTGTTAATTTGTTGTCCCTAAGTTTATTGGAATTCCAGTGTAGTATAAAACTCAAGTTATAATGTTGACTTTTTTTTGTTAAATAGTCTCTTTGTCTATACTTGACAAAGAGCTTTTTTAAGATGGTGTAAAACCCTTTATGTTTTAAAGAGTAATTTAGAAGAGATATTTTAACTAGTTCACTGAAGTATCTCTAATTTAAGAAAATATATTATAAAACATCATTTTCATGAGAAAGTTTAAGATTCACCTTTCCCTTCCCAATTCTATTCCCTTACCTCAGTATAAACACTAGGTAAGTGTTTAAGGCAAGGTTGTTCTATGTTTTTGTTAAGTGAGTGAAAAAACTGAGCTGTTACAGGTTTTTACATTATAGCATTCTTAACTCCTAACTTATTGTAAAGTATATTGCAGTGGTTGCATTATCTGAATAATATTAATTTTCCATTTGTGTAGCTCTTAATACTTGTAGTTTTTCTCCCTTCCTAACTGTTATTTATTGCTCTTCTGATTTTTGTTTTTCTATAACAGGGAATATTGGAAATGCTTTTAATATACATCCCATCTTAGGCAGTATTACCACTACAAAAGAATTAGACCGCAGCAGCCAGGAAGAATACACTTTGATGGTGAGGGCGACAGATAAAGGCAGTCCTCCAATGAGTGAAGTGACATCTGTGCACATTTCAGTCACAATCTCGGATAATGCATCACCAAAATTCACACAGAGCGAATACTCTACAGAAATCAGCGAAGGCAGCAACATTGGCAGTTTCATTGGAATGGTTGTTGCACACAGTCAGTCATCTGTGGTTTATGAGATAAAAGAAGGCAACATAGGTGATGCCTTCACTGTCAACCCAAACTCCGGTGTTATTACCTCTCAGAAGATCCTTGATTTTGAAACATTGCCTTTTTACAGTCTAACTGTTCAGGGAACTAACATGGCTGGCCAGTCTGCTAATACCACTCTTTTGGTGCATCTTCAGGATGAAAACGATAATGCACCGACTTTTATGCAAACAGCATACACAGGATTCATAAGTGAATCAGCTTCAGTTAATAGTGTGATCCTGACAGACAGAAATGTCCCTTTAGTGATACGAGCTACAGATGCTGACAAAGAATCAAATGCTTTACTTATCTATCAGATTGTTGAGCCATCTGTCCATAAATATTTTTCCATTGATTCCAGTACAGGAGCCATTCGTACAGTAATAAGCTTGGATTATGAAGAGAGAAGTGCATTTCACTTTTCTGTACAAGTGTCAGATGTGGGGACTCCGCGCTTGTTTGCTGAATATGCTGCAAACGTTACCATTTATGTCATTGATATCAATGACTGCCCTCCTGTGTTCTCTAAAAATCTTTACGAAGCAACCATTCTGGTTCCAGTTTACAAAGGAGTGGAAATTGTCAGGGTAAATGCAACAGATGCTGATTCAGAAGCCTTTTCACAACTAATGTATTCTATTAGTGATGGCAACATTGGAGAAAAATTTTCCATTGATTCCAAGACCGGACAGATTACGGTACAAAACATAACACAGTTAAGAAGCAGATACGAATTGACAGTCAGGGCATCAGATGGCAGGTTTTCAAGCACAACATCTGTAAAAATTAATGTGAAAGATAGTAAAGCAAGTCAATTAAAGTTCACCCATAGTTCCTATAATGCTGTGGTCCAAGAGAATTCCACAGAAGCAAAGACAATAGCTGTGATCACTCCTATTGGGAATCAAATAAATGAACCTTTGTTTTATCATATTCTAAACCCAGATGATAGGTTTAAAATTAGCTACACTTCAGGAGTACTTTCAACAACTGGAATACCATTTGATCGTGAGCAACAGGAAACTTTCGATATTGTGGTGGAAGTCACTGTACAGCATAAGCCGTCAATAACTGCACATGTTGTGGTAAAGGTCACCGTAGAGGACATAAATGATAATGCCCCTCTTTTTGTCAATTTGCCATATTATGCCACTGTTAAAATAGATACAGAAATAGGTCAGCTTATTCGGTGTGTCACTGCTGTAGATAAAGATATTGGTAGAAATGGGCAAGTGCATTACTACCTCAAAGAAAACTATGATCACTTCCAAATAGGAAACAGTGGTGAGATCTCACTCAAGAAACAATTTGACCCAGATACCTTAAATAAAGAGTATATTCTCACTGTGGTTGCAAAGGATGAAGGAGAGCCAAGTTTTTCTGCTGAAGTGATGGTCCCAGTTACAGTTGTGAATAAAGCCATGCCAGTATTTGAAAAATCTTTCTACAGTGCAGAGATACCAGAAAATATCCAGATTCATAGCCCAGTTGTTCATGTACAAGCAAACAGTCCAGAAGGCCTCAAAGTGTTCTATAGCATCACAGATGGTGATCCCTTCAATCAGTTTTCCATCAACTTCAACACAGGAGTGATCAATATTTTTGCCCCTTTAGATTTTGAGTCCCACCCTGCCTACAAACTGAGCATACGTGCCACTGATTCCTTAACTGGGGCCCATGCTGACGTATTTGTTGACATAATAGTCGAAGACATCAATGATAATCCCCCTGTCTTTACAGAGCAATTTTATGCTGCCACCCTTTCAGAAGCATCAATAATTGGAACATCTGTTGTACGTGTCTGGGCTACAGATGCTGATTCTGGAACAAACAGAGGGATTTCTTACCAGTTGGTAGAGAATGACAGCAAGAGTCATGATTATTTTCACATAGATAGTAGCACTGGGCTCCTTCGGACAACACAGATTTTGGATTATGAACAGTTTCGGCAACACATTTTGCTAGTAAGAGCCATTGACAGTGGAATGCCTCCGCTGAGCAGTAACATTATTGTAACTGTCGATGTAACTGATCTGAATGATAATCCGCCTGTATTTAACCAGCTGCTTTATGAAGCTAGCATCAGTGAACTAGCTCCTCGTGGACACTTTGCAACTTGTGTAAAAGCCTCAGATGCAGACAGTTCAGACACAGATAAGCTTGAGTATTCCATATTAACAGGCAATGACCACATGAATTTTGTCATCGACAGAAAATTGGGGGTCATCACCCTCTCAAACCTACACAAGCCGACTCTAAATCTAAAACCGATTTACCATCTTAACATAAGTGTTTCTGATGGGGTCTTCAGAAGTTCTGCTCAGGTTCTTATTTCTATAATTGGAGCCAATCTACATAGCCCTATTTTTGGTCAAAATGAATATGAGGTAGAATTGTCAGAAAATGCTCCAGTACATACCCTGGTGACAGAAGTTAAAGCAACTGACAAAGATACTGGCAGCTACGGATCTATCACCTACCATATTGTGAATGATTTTGCAAAAGATAGATTTTATACTAATGACAGAGGACAGATATTTACTTCAGAAAAGCTGGATCGTGAAACTCCAGCTGAAAAAGTAATCTTCATTAGGTTAATGGCCAAAGACTTTGGAGGGAAAGTAGCTTTCTGCAGTGTCAATGTCATACTTACGGATGTTAATGATAATGCCCCTTTGTTCCGAGCAACCAAGTATGAAGTAAATATTGGATCAGATGTTCCAAGAGGTACATCTGTTATCAGGGTCTTAGCTTCTGATGCCGATGAAGGAACCAATGCAGACATCACTTACACACTCGAAGCAGACTCTGAAAATGTTCAAGAGAATTTAAAAATTGATCATTTGACTGGGGTAATAACCACAAAAGAAAGTTTAATTGGTTTAGAGAATGAGTTTCTCACCTTCTTTGTCAGAGCACAGGATGGTGGATCCCCACAGAAGGAATCTCGTGTTCCTGTCTACATAAGAATACTCTCCCCTGAAGTACATCTTCCAAAATTTTCAGAACCATTTTATTCCTACACTCTTTCTGAAAATACTCCTATCGGAACAGTGGTTGATCTTATTCAAGCAGAGCACCCTCAGACCTTGTTATACACTCTTGTTAAAGGAAATACCCCTGAAAGTAACAGAGATGAGTATTTTGTGATAGACAAGCAGAATGGAAAGCTAAAACTTGAGAAGAACCTTGATCATGAAATAACTAAATGGTACCAGTTTTCAGTTCTAGCACACTATGCGAGTGAAGGTTACAAAGTTGTCTCTTCAGTGGATGTGAGCATTCAAATAAAAGATACAAATGACAATAAACCTGTCATAGAATCCAATCCATATGAAGCATATGTTGTGGAAAACTTGCCAGCTGGAACAAAAGTCATTCAAGTCAAAGCATCTGATCAGGATTCTGGAAGCAATGGACAGGTTACTTATAAGCTAGAGCAAACACAAGACCTTGATGTCACTGAGTCTTTTGCCATAAACATGGAAACAGGCTGGATTACTACTCTGAAAGAGCTTGATCATGAAAAGCAGCAAAAATACAGAATTATTGTGGTGGCCTCTGACTGGGCTGAAAAAATACAGTTGTCTTCTACTGCCGTTGTAGAAGTTTTTGTAACTGATGTCAATGACAATCCTCCACGCTTTACTGCAGAGATTTATAAAGGAACAATCAGTGAAGATGACCCAGTTGGAGGAGTAGTTGCTATATTAAGCGCCACTGATGCTGATTCAGAAGAGACTAACAGACAAGTCAGCTATTTCATTACAGGTATATATTCAGAAACGTTATCAGATTTGGTTGACCTTAGATATTTTAAATCAGGGGTTCTCAACCTAAGGACCATGGGCCAGGTCCGGCCCATGGTGCCATTTTATGTGCCCACTCCCACTCCTCCAAGGGCATTCAAGAAACAAAATGGCTGCCCCCTTTGAAGCTGTTACAACAAAATGGGCACCCCCACTGTGCAGGCAGGGTAAAATGGCCATCCGGCCCTCGAAGCTGACTGAGAGTGTGACCCGGTCCCTGGCTTGAAAAGGTTGAAAACCCCTGTTTTAAATAATATAGCAGCATTCCTACAGCTTAATGCTGTATTACCTCTTCCCCCACTTAGATATGAGATTCACTGATATGTCCCCCAGAAAAATTATTGTCCTTTAATGTATCTCAATAAAAAAAGAAATAGTAGTATATAGCTCTATCCTAAACTGAGGGGTGAGAAACCTCAGTTTAGGATAGAGAGCTACATTCTACAAAAAATAAAGGAGCTCCCTCTGTAAATAGCAGATACATATTAGCTGAAATCCAGTAGTGAGTTGCAATTGGAGTAGGCCCATTAAATCACTGGCACTTACTGAGGAGTTGACTCAGCAAATCCCCACTGATTTAATAGACCTACAGTATTGTAGTAGTGATTTACTACTGGATTTCAACTATCCAGTTCTCATGTTGTGTTGTGATTTCATTGTGTTTACTCCACCCATATTCATATTAACAGCTGCATCTGGCAAAAGCAGAGAAATGCACAGTGCATTGACATTAGAGCAGAGATTTTCAACCTGTGGCCCACAGGCCAGATGCAGCCCACGGCACCATTTCATGTGGCCCACCACCACACCCAGAAGCTATTCGGCCCCTGAAGCTGTCTGAGGAAGCGTGACCCGGCCCCCAGCTTAAAAAGGTTGAGAACTCCTGCATTAGAATGACTAATGTAACTTTAAAATACTGTAAGCTTCTTATTTTGCACTGCTGATTTTGTTTGGATGCTCACACTAATTGCTAGCAATCATCAACACTAAGAAGATGATTTGGAGACAGGGGGCAACATTTTTAAGGTCCCAGTCCAATATGACTCCTCTGGCATCACAGAATGTGCATCAAATTATTACATGTAAGACTTTCTTCCCTTATTGTCAAATATATCAGGGCTGCAGATGTTGGATAAGTTTTCCATGCAAATAGTACCCTCCTTTTGCAGTTGCATTATTGCCTAACCCTTTAAAGCAGGGGTTCCCAACCTAAGTCCTGTGGGCTACATCTGGCCCACAATGTCATTTCATATGGCTCTCCACCCGTCCAAGGGCATTCAAGAAACAAAATGGCTATTCCCTTTGAAGCTGTTGGGACAAAATGGTCACCCCCATCTTGCAGGCAGGGTAAAATGGCCATCCAAGCCCTTAAAGCTGACTGATAGAACGTGACCCACACGCTGGCTTGAAAAGGTTGGGAACCCCTGCTTTTAAGCATGTTATATATATATATTTTAAAAACTTTTAAACTATATCTGTATTGATAAACAGATTTAAATTATTGTGCCAGTTTTTTAAAAAAATACAGTACCACTGTACATTTTATATTTAGTAAGGTATGTGTGTTTCTTCTCTGTATGAGTGTTCATTTATATACAGTCATATTATATCTTCACAGTCCAGTCTGATTTTATCTCTTTTTATTGCATGACTTTAGGAGGTGATCCTTTGGGACAATTTGCTGTAGAAAATATACAGAATGAATGGAAAGTATATGTTCAAAAGCCTCTGGACAGAGAAGTCAAGGATAGTTATCTTCTAAATATTACAGCAACAGATGGCATGTTTTCAGCAAAAGCTGTGGTGGAGGTTAAAGTCCTTGATTCAAATGACAATAGTCCTGTTTGTGAAAAGGTAATAGCACAGATTTATAATGAACATTTGGATGTAGCCTGAATACATATGCCATCCATCAAACTATTTCACTATAACCAGTTAATTAGAGATGGACAGAATGGCATTGAAAGTTGGCCAGAGTTGTAACATACAAGTATTTCTACTGTCTTGCCTGTACATACCTATGTTAATTATTTGTGGAATGAGAGCCATTTAAAATGAGAAATTATTTAACTGCCTTCTGGTTTACTGAAGCTTTCCTGGCCTGGTCCCCTTAGTTATGCAGACAGTATGGGTAAACCTTTTAATGCTCTTCATATGCAGGTATGCTTTGAGCAGGTTTCAGGAAATGAATGTGGCCATTTTCTAAAAAACACTGCCATTTCCACCCTGCCTTCCGTGTGTTAAATGTGACAGAAGGTGCCCCAGTTGTGCTGTATGTTGAATTAAAAGTTAAAGACAGCTGGAACATATGAAGGAGGAAGTGGGTGTTATACAAACAATTTAAAAACAATAAAAACATTAAATTATGAATTAAGTTATCCAAAACATTGTCACAGTGTTTCTGAGTCCCCAAAGTAGTGAGCAATTAGTTGGTGACAGCACACTCTTATCTGACATTCTGTACATGTTTGATTCGGAACCATAATAAAACTGCAAACAATAAATGTACTTATACCTCTCTCATTTTAGCATTTGAATTTAATAATCTCCCCTCAGTCTGTGTCCTACTCTTCTGTTCAGTTCCTTAACACACTTTTACCTAATATTGTATTTAAAAACATTTTAGGCATTGTACACAGAGGCTGTTCCTGAAGATGCTCCACCTGGGAAACTCATCCTGCAGGTCTTGGCCACAGATGCAGATATTCGTTCCAATGCAGAAATAACTTACACCCTGCATGGTGCTGGCGCAGAAGACTTTAGTATCAGCTCAGACACTGGTGGGTATGAGCCATCGGAACTTCTAAATGCATCAGGAGAGCCACTGTGTCACTATTCCTCAAGGACATACAGGATTGGTTGGCCTGATGTAATTTATTTCTGTAAATTGGAGCAATATTCAGGCATTTATTTTGCATCCAGGTTAAAGATGGGAGGAGGAATGTTCTAGCCCATTTCCATTTGTCTCCAGTTTTCTTGTCCTTGTTCATATGGAGGATGACAGTCTTGAGCAGAGAAGGCTAAACTATACTTGATATTCTCCGTATAAAGCCTTAAAACTCTGGTTGCCACCTAAAGTGGAGAGCTTTCACAAACAGTGTTTCAGGCTTTCACCATCTGCACATTGAGGGCATTTGGAAAAGGCAGTGGAAGGACAAGGCTATCTTTCTCATTGTTTATGTTAATCTACAATATGAAGCAAAGAATTGAAACAGGGCTTATTAATCACAAGTACATGGAATTCTCAGAACTTTTTTAGATCGGGGTGCCCAAACTTTTTGGGCCGTGGGCCAGTCACGTGGTTCAGGGAGCCAGTCACTATGGCCCAGGGGATCCGGCCCCCAACACCAATTCATCCAGCCTGTGAAGGCCTTGTCTCCTGGAAGTGGAAGTAAAATGTGCCCGTACAGGCATGTTTCACTTCCGCTTCAAGGGCCTCAATGTGCAGATGGTGAAAGCCGAAGCGGTACCTGTATCTGGCCCCAGGTCGTAGTTTGGGCACCCCGGGTTTAGGGGAATGTTGTTTTTCAGATTCTGAGTGCTTCACCAAACTACAAATACCAGGTTCCTTAGGAAAATGGTGTCAGACTGTTTGTGTTACGCAGTTACCTTAATCTGTATAGAACTGCTTCTTTACTATCAACAACAGTGCCTTCCTTGCCATTTTTCTCCAGTAGATTTTACAGGGTTCCTGTTCCTTTGTTTGTCTTCCATCCTTACGTTCCACCAGCTTGAATGTTCTAACCCTTTCCCCATGGTTTCTTCTGGTGAAGCCAAATCCAGATTACTTCCATCTGGACCTGTTATACCCTATATTTTTCTAAACCAGTTCCATGAACTTACAGCCATATGTAAATGTGCAGTACCCTTAAGAGCTGTAAAGGCAATTGCCATTGTTTTGTCCATCATGAGTTAGTTTTTTGACCCTTTTTGTAAATGTCAGCAGTCAGTGCATAATTCACCAGGGAAGAGGGGTGTGTGTGTTCTTTCATTGGCTGCTATTTGAGTTTACTTAATATAGAAAGAAATCTCAAACGTTGGCCTAGAAATTCAATGCACAGTTCCTTGGGGGGATGAGGTTCTCTGTTCCTGTTAATATTTACTTAAAAGCCGTTTATTTCCTTTGTTTCTGTTGTTTGATTAATAGGAGAACTGAAAACATTAGCAACACTTGACCGTGAACAGAACTCGTTATACACTCTTGAGGTCAAAGCTACAGATGGAGGAGGAAGATTTTGCCAAGCTAATATTATTCTGAATATAGAAGATGTGAATGATAACACCCCAGAGTTTACAGCAGATCCATACTCCATCACTGTCTTTGAAAACACAGAGCTAAAAACTCTTCTGACGAGAGTGCAAGCTACTGATGCAGATGCTGGTATGATTTAGTGAGACTCGCTGCTAATTCTGCCTTAGTGCTGAAATCTAAATAAGATGTCTTAAGTTACTAGTTACTATACATTAAAAAGAATATTGCATAATTGGAGAAGGTAACCCAGATTATCAAGGGACTGAAATAATTCCCCTGTGAGAAAGGTTAGCATGTTTGGTTTTTTTTAGGTAAATGTAAAGGTCGCCCTTGCTTGAAAGCCAGTCGTATCCAACCTAGGGTTCAGTGCTCATCTCTATTTATAGCCAAAGAGCCGGCTCTGTCTGCATTTGCAGACATTTCTGTGGACATGTGGTAGGCATGACTAGACACTGGAGTGCATGGAATGCTGTTTACTTTCCCACCGAAGCAGTACCTGTTTATCTACTTGCAATTTCTTGCTTTCAAACTGCTAGCTTGGCAGGAGCTGGGGCAGAGGGAAGCTCACTCGAGTCTCAAACTGCTGACCTGCCAACTCTCCAGTCCTCAAGTTCAGCGTCTTAACAACTAAGCCACCACAGTCCCTTTAGCTTAGAGGAAAAGGCAGGTAGCATTGCAACAAGACAGCCTATGTCAAATGGGGAGTCATGATAAAGAAGGTATGTGGAATTACATAAATTTCAGGTAAGTGGGTAGAAATATTTTCCCTCTTTTCTCATACTGCTAGAATATATGGTTTCCAGTGAAGAACAGTGAAACTTTTTCACACAGTGCACAGTCAGAATATAGAATTTAACACAAGGGACAATTTTGAATAACATAATAAGGCAGCTTGTCATCCACAGTTTGTGGGATGCCTAAAGCACGCTGGTGCAGGCTGGCTGATTGCTCCTGCTTTGATCTGGGAGCAACTAAACAAAACAAGGAATTTGCTAATAAGAGAGAAACCAGAACCAGTAGATGGACAACATGAACAAAAGCTTGCTATTTCATTCACATTCACTTGTGGGGTTCTCAAAGGCTTGCCAATGAATGCCAGACTAAACATGTCTTTGATCTGGACTATATACAGTTCTCTCGTTGGCATAGTTATTTGGTTAAAAGGGGATCTGAGACCCAACTAATTTCATATGAAATTAGACTGTACATTTCACAAATCACAGCTGTTCAACCCTTAGCATATCTCTCCACATGTCTTGAACTTCATTTTTCATCAAACCCCAATCTCATGAGCCGTACACTTGATGGCTCCTGCTCCAGGGAGTCTTATGCTGAAGAAGAAAAAATACTCCCTGCTTGTGAATTGATGTGTACTTTTGCTGATGCATGGAAATGGCTCCTTAAGTGGTTCTGCTGCTAAATAGGTACTCAGATCAGGCCTACAATGATTGTTTATAGAAGGGGTTCCCAACCTTCTGACACCGTGGGCCTGACCATGCCCCCCGAACAGCTGTGGGGGCTTGACCATGCAAGCGGAAGCGAGCATGTTTACAACAGCCATAAAATATGCCCACTTCCTCATTTATGACAGCTGCGGTCGCATTCACACAGGCGTGGGTGCATTTTACGGCTGACATAAACATGTCCACTTCCACTTCTGGGTGCAGCTGTGGTGGCGACGGGCCAGATGAAATGGTGCAGCGCATTGGCCATAGGTTGGGAACCTGTGGTTTATAGATTGTGATACAATCTGATCTGTGAAGAAGTAGATTTCTCTAGATTCGACATACTCTGGGGGCAAGGTGCACACTCTAAATAAATACATGCATGCAGGGTAGAAGCCAGTGCTTTGTGAATGTGTGCAAGCCTTTAATAAGAGTCCCCAGACATCTGTAAATCCGTGCAGGATGATCCCAGAAGAAATTAGTGGAAGAATAAATGGCTTATTTGATATGGTGCTTTCATTCCTATTCAGTGCATGTATGTGGCTAGTCAGAATTTTTGCTGAAGGAATATATCTGAGAATTCAGAGCCTGGTTTTGTTTTGTTTTTAAATTGTAGGATTAAATAGGAAGATTCACTATTCCCTGGTAAATTCTGCAGATGGACAGTTCTCTATTGATAAATTCTCTGGGATTGTTCAATTGGAAAAACCTTTAGATCGGGAGTTAGAGGCTGTGTATTCTCTGACTTTGAAAGCTGAAGATGAAGGTTCCCCAAGAAGATTGTCTTCTACTGGTACTCTTGTGGTTTCTGTTCTGGATATAAATGACAACCCACCTGTCTTTGAGTACAGAGAATACAGTGCAACTGTATCAGAAGATACAATGACTGGAGTGGAGATTTTACAAGTTTATGCTGCTAGCCGCGATATTGAAGCAGATGCTGAAATCACCTATTCTATAGTTAGTGGAAATGAACACGGAAAATTCAGTATTGATTCAAAAACAGGTAATATTTTATAGCTATTCATCAGTGGGGGCTGGGAGGGGAAAAACCGATTGAGTTATCACTATTTCAGATTTGTTCTTGTAATGTGTCATATTAATAAACTTAAGTTACATTGTGCATATAATGATATGCAACAAGCCTAAAGGAGATAAAATGTACTAATAGCTTTGTGCTAATGAGTATTGTCACAATTCTAGTTTCCTACAAATTTATTGTGACATCATCTCTAAAAATGTCAACAGTTTCACTTAATGTTTGTGAAGTAGATGTTTCCTGTATTTTGTACTACCTAGATTGTAACATATCCAATACCTAGATCGTAATATATCCAGTTGTTTTCATAACCGTTTTCATATCAAGTTAATGGCAAGTATGCAAAATGTTACCTTTATTTCCAGTCTTTTTTGTGGGATCTTATAACTAAACTTTTTGGGTTCAGAACCAGTTTTGTTCTGAATTTGTGAAATGTTTGGAAAGGCCAGTAGTCGCATCAGTTTTGCCCACAGGTGATTTTTAAGAAGTCCTATATCTTTTATCTTTCCAAAGACTTCTCAAAATGTGAAATGTGATGACTTAAATGTGCTCCTGTAGTAAAATACTCTTGACTCCATAGAGAAACATGAAAACTCAGAAACTTAGAAATCTCTTGTTAGTTAGTTAGTTTTGTCAAATATTTCAGATATTGTGCATACTCCCTCGAGCAAAAGTGCATTACAATGGGCACAAAAAGACATTTAAAAGCATGTAGAGGCAGTTGTGACCAGATTTGTCTCAATAGAAAACTGTTGAACGTGATTTTTTTTTTTATCCTGTAGGTGCTGTTTTTATTATTGGAAGCCTTGATTTTGAGAGCTCCCCTGAATATTACCTGACAGTGGAAGCTACAGATGGAGGGACACCCTCACTGAGTGATGTGGTAACAGTAAATATAAATGTAACAGATGTCAATGACAACACTCCAGTGTTTAGTCAGGACACTTATACAGCAGTAATCAGTGAAGATGCTGAAGCGGAGCAGTCGGTTATCACAGTACGTACATTTGTTTACCCCCCACAGGGACATATTCTTAATAGTGTCTATATTTTAGATGAATAAAATTCATGTTTACAGGGTGTCATGAGGGAGACTGTATTGTTCTGGATTGATATCACCAATATATCTTAACAGTACCTCATAGAATATCCTAGGCAGGATGGTAATCCCAAATAATAATGTTTTTAGGCTCTTATCCTCCCCTCCCCTTTGTTGAGTGAAAAACTGGTGTATGATCAAACTTATGTGAAGTGGGAAAGTGCTGGTCCCTTTGATTTTACTAATTTCAGAATAATCCTGTGATACAAATGACTAAAATAAGTAAGCATGGGCCATTGAATTGTTAACATTTCTTATGGGCCAGTAATTTCTGTGAACTCATTTGTTGGCCATCAGTTCTGTAGCAATCCTACATATGCTGGGGGATTCCATAATTTGCAGTCCAAAAATAACTTTTCAGATATCTAATGATTATCATTTCCAGCCCCCCAAAAATATCAAATTGATGGCTTAAAAACAATGGGAAAGTATTTTAAAGGAATGGTATGTTGCCTGTTCTGCATTCTAAATTTAAGAAGAGTAGAGATGAAGAGTTAGTTTAGGTGGCCTTCTTTGGGTTCTGTGTTCCGGAATTGTTACTTTGAGAAACTGAACTTCTTAAATGTATACCAGCGCCTTCCTAGCACTGTTGTAAATGAGAACTGGATGTCCTCTAGGTTATGGCAGCTGATGCTGATGGGCCTTCAAACAACCGCATTCGCTATTCCATTATTGATGGCAACCAAGGGAACCCATTCACAATTGATCCTACTCTGGGTGAAATTAAAGTGGCTAGACCTCTTGACAGAGAGAAGGTAAGTTGCTGCTTTTCGAGATAAAAGGCAAACTCCTGTGTGAGCATTTGACCACAAGGAGAAACTTTCAAAATTTAATTAGGGCATATGACGTAGTGTTCTTCCAAGAGATGTGGCAAAGTGAAGAGCTGGAGGTGGACAGCTTTGTAAGCCATTCACTCTCAGGGGAGGTTGGCCTCAAGATGGACTCCGCATACTGGTTTCCACTACATTCTGGGCCACCTAATTTTGCAATTGCTCTGGTTATTAGGCTTCATTTGACATGCTGTTCCATGTGTTTTATTTATTAAGTTAAACTAAGAAGAAGAAAAAACAAGAAACTATTGTTTTCCAGAAAATTGTGATGTGGTCTTACCACCACCTTCTATGAGAATAGGACACAAGCCTGTCCAGACTTCACAGTGCCTGGATTGGTGTCTCCAGTAATTGTATTTTCATTGCTGTAGTAACTTTTCTGGCTAATTATGGCTCTCCCCACCCCTCCAATTGTAGTGCAGTTGTTAGTATCAGTTACAGTAAGTTACCTACCCTGTTTGTGACTGCAAATCCTTTATTGGAGTTGATAACTTCAACAGTAGCTAAGAATGAATGGCTGTGAATGTAGTAGTTATTTAACTAAACAGACCAAAATATATAAGAAACAACATGGTGATTGTAGTGAAAGATGGGACATTTGTGAGAAAAGCCATTACTGGGTCCTCCAGACTATGGTTGGAGGATTCAGAAGTATACCTCAAGCTTGCATGTCCTTTTCTTTCTTTCTCATCTTTGTCAAGTGGGGATTATTTCATGCACTTCTTGTCTTTGTCCAACTAGCATTTTATTAAATTTCTTTGTAGCCTTTCTTCCAGCAGTAGGACAAATTTGGGGGGGGGGGGGAGAGAGAGAGAGAAGAATTAAAAACAACATACAAAAAACAACTTTAAAAATATTTTATAAGGAATGATTAAAATAACCCTATTAAAACAAATTAAGAATTGTAAAAGCTTTTAAAAACACATTGAAAAGGATATATTGGTAGTGAATTTAAGGCAACTAGCTCTGTTAAAATTTGATGTTAAATACCAAAAGCCTGTTAGAATAAATAAAAGTTTTCAACAGCTGCTGAGAAAAGGGCCAGCCTAGCTTCTTATGGGGAAAGGTATTCCATAACCTGGAGACAAAGATAATCAGTCACGAGCATAGCTCACAGGGAACTTCTGCAGGCATAGGTTTATAATGTGCTAGTTGGAATAGGATTTCATCCAGTATCCTGTACATGTATGTCTTAATGCAACCACCACAGAAAATGCTGTTTCTGATGTTTTAAATTTTCTTTTTGAAATAGAACATTGTCAATTTCATCTTAATTTTAAATAACATTCTAAAAGAAATTATATATCTCTCTCTGCATGTGTATGTTTTACTTTAAAGATCTCAGGTTACACTTTGACAATTCAAGCATCAGACAATGGAAGTCCATCTAGAATCAACACCACTACAGTCAATATTGATGTGTCTGATGTAAATGACAACCCACCAGTCTTCTCAAAGGGGAACTATAGTATTATCATCCAGGTAATTTATTTTATCACACTGTGTCATTTGATGTAGGCTGTCTTGTTGCAATGTTACTAGTGAACTGCAACTTTTATAGGAAACATGGTTTTGCTGGATTATCAAGGATGCTATTCTGAGCCTGACTTGGTATTGTAATTTCTGCCAAGATCCTATACTGTATAAAAGTGTTAAAAATTCTGTTTTAATCTTCTTATGGAAAGTTGACGGTCAATGGTTACTTCTAGTGGAATAGACAGTATTAGTTGTGTCACTGATCTGACCCTTCTCTGAGTCCCATGGAATATATTAAGAAATCAGGATAGAGAGAAAATAGTGTTTGTTCTTTTTGCTTTGTTACCAATAATCCTATTGTGCCTCTCTTGCTTTGATTGAAATATTCATGCTTATATCAGTCTAGTTTGTGCTCCCAAATCTAAACAGACAAGAAACAAGTTTGTACAGTCATTTGAAGGTTACTCTTTGGTTGATAGAGTCATAGAATTTCCGCTATTTGATTCATTTTGAAATAAAGGTGTAAAGGAAAAGTGGCAGATATTTTATCTGAAACACCTGAATGTCATCATTCAGCAGAACCAAGCCAAAAATAGGGAAGGCAACTGTGCAATAGGATAGGAAAGAAGTCTAGTGCAAATCTTCCAGATGTATTCATTGGCCATAATCCTATCAGTGTTTTTGTAAGATTTTCATAACTCATCAGAGCTAACTGTGACTAAATGATTAGGTTCTAGGGCACATCTCAGTAGTCTGGTCAGGCATGTGACCAAGAAATCAACTGAGACACATCATAACACTTCATCAATTAGCTAGAATTATCTGCAGTATGTTTACAAATTTTGGACTATTCTTTTCAAAATACGGTGCAGTTCAAAATGTAAGTAGGTTTGTTAAGAGATTATGAACATTAATCTCTTATTTTCATTTTTAAAAGCCCTTTTTAAAGATTTCTTTATAACACCCTACTTTTGGGGGTTTATCAGCAAAGAGATTTCTAGCCTTAACTTTGTGTATGAGATCTGAATTTTTAAGTCCATCACATCAAAAACTAGCAGGAGTACAGATGCCAGTTTTGTAATGGTAAGTTGATGACCTTAGTCATGATAGGGTTATGAGGCCAACATAAATTCCTGCAACAAAACTATCCAGACAAAGAATGGGAGACAGACAGCTTTGTCCTCCTCTAACCAGATAGGAAGTGAAAAGACAGAGAGATTAAAAGGCTTTACTTCACAAGAAGGTTATGACACAGTCAGGAAGTAATCCTGGATCTATGGGCTGTCAGACATTTTGCTCATAAGGACTGTCCTAATAGATCACCTCATTGTCCTGCCTAGCCCTGCAATTAAAAAAAAACACAGAGGGGAGCATTTGTATCTTTGAAGCTAGTGAAATGGTTTCTTTTGTTTTCCCAGAGTAGTTCTGAAGCAATTAGTAGCATACAGCTGATAACCACACCATGTAAAGGCGGGGAAGCAGAGTCTTTTCCGAGGTTCTCTTTAAGGAAGCATCCTTAGTTACATCCAAATTTTGCTGCATTTCTGTAAGTGAAAGTTTTAAAACTTTACTAATCAGCTGGCAGCTGATCGTGTGGCGTGCTGTTAGCAGGATCTGTTCACATGATAGCAAGGCAAAAAGTAAAACTTTGCTCACTAAGGACAAAATGATCAATTTACAAAGTGAAGCATTCTTTCTAAGCAACCTTTCAACTGGTAATGGCTACTGAAAACCAGCTTTATCACATCGTTATCATCATAGGGTTTACACAGTATCTTCTGGTTCTTTCTGCTTTTTGTAGGAAAATAAGCCTGTTGGGTTTGCTGTCCAACAACTGGTGGTTACTGACATAGATTCTTCCCACAATGGCCCACCTTTTCTTTTCACTATTATGAGTGGAAATGAAGAAAACGCTTTTGAGGTTAACCAGCAAGGAGTGCTTACAACTGCTACTCAGTTGAAGCGCAAAGTGAAGGATCATTATCTTCTTCATGTTAAGGTAAGAAAATCTGGAGTCAAACCAGAGCAAGATGTACTATCTTTTTGGAATGAGGGGATGGATGTATACAGATTTAATGATATTGAGAACATTTAATTGAGAAGGTTTAAAAGATCCACTGATGGCTGGTGCACGTAGTAGTTATATTGTACTATATGTAGTGTATGTTTTGTTGTTGTGACTTTTTGTTCATTTATTTTTTGGTTGTTTTTTTATTTTAATAATAAAAAATAGAAAATTTGTGAACATAAAAAAGTTAAGAAAATCTATAATACGTATCTGAAATATGTTGGAATATTTTTCCTGATGCTGCTCATTATAGATATTTAATATATTTATAAATACTGTCATACATATTTCAAGACATATCATAATTTGAAATGTCCAAAACAATTTCTCTAACCTGGAGTATTTCATCCTAGCTGTATCAAAACATATCTTCTTCCCCATCATTGTTCATCAAAATGTGATGTTCTGACAGGACAAACATGAAAATAGAGGCCTTCTGATTTTTGTTTAAATAGTTGGGAACTTATTTAGAAAACTGTAATTAGATAACTCATAAAGGTATTGAATAAATTATTTAGTCTGTCTCATTGAGTCCTAAATAAGAATTGCTGTTATTTAAATTGTGAAGAAGGGGGGAAAGATGCATTGCTCACTCCACCTGCTGTTTGATAATGTCTACTGCATATGTTGCATTTTTTATTGCCATCCAGAGCATTTCTCCATGGCCAGAAATTTTGCTTGTCTAGGTTTAACTTTATCTAAATTTGTCGAGGCAACACGAGTGTTAAAATTCAGTTGTGCATCATTTTGAATTTTAATTTTATTTTTATTTTTGAGGGAAGAAGACAAGCAAAAAGAATGCAAAAACAGGAGCAGTAGCTGGCTGTTATGGTGCTGATTCTTGAGAGATTTGGCAGCTGAGCTGGGGAGGGACAGGAAGTGAAGGATTGTGTTTTTGGCTGCAGGGATGTATGCATTGTGTGGGTGTGGAATGGAACGTCATACAACAATCGCCCCGTATAGCAATGAAATCGCATAACAATTAGGTTTTGGGGGGAAATGGAGTCCCGCATAACAATTTTCCCTATGGAAAAACTTGTACAACAATTTTTCAATACGATGCATGTATCGTATAGCAATTGTTTCGTACAACAACGAGCCCCATGGAATGGATTAAAATCGGTGTGTGTGTGTGTGTACACTTGAACATCTGGCTCTTCCTATCTGTGCTTGTGCTGTGCAGCCAGCTGTGCATCTTTTAGAAATTTTATTTTCAGGTGTATTATATATTGGGGGGGGGATACCATCCCATAAATATTCTGCATCTTCCTCCAGTACTCTAAGGATGGCAGCCTGTACTTTTACTCCACATGCACAAATTCAGCTGTGACTAGAGAAAGGTCTTTCCAGAAAATCTGCCATATAGAGAATTCTTCCAGAAATTATACCTGTAATGAAAGGTTCTTCGTTGCATTCCAGAAGTAGAAAGTGACAGTTCGTCACTGGTTAATCGTCCTTCCAAATTATATTATGGGCAATACTTTCCCCTCTTTAAAAATTACCTTCACCATATAAAGGTTCTGGTTAAAAGCTGATGAAAGTGTGCAGAAACTCATTGTGTGTACTATATACTATTTCCCACTAGGTGGCTGATAATGGAAGACCACAGTTGTCATCTTTGACTTTCATTGACATTAGAGTTATTGAAGAAAGCATCCATCCTCCAGCAATTCTGCCCTTAGAAATTTTCATCACGACCTTTGGAGAAGAATATTCTGGTGGTGTCATTGGAAAAGTACATGCAACCGATCAAGATGTTTATGATACTTTGACGTACATCATGGATCCCAAGATGGAATCCCTGTTCTCTGTTTCTAGCACAGGTGGCAAGCTCATTGCCCACAAAAAATTGGACATAGGCCAGTATCTCTTGAACGTGACTGTTACAGATGGGAAATTTGCTACTTCAGCTGTCATCACAGTACATATCAAACAAATCACACAGGAAATCCTAAACCACAGCATAGCAATTCGTTTTTCTAACCTTGCCCCAGAAGAATTCATTGGTGACTATTGGCGTAATTTTCAGAGAGCTTTAAGGACATTCTTAGGAGTTAGGAGAAATGATATCCATATTATAAGCTTGCAACCTTCTGATCCTCTGTCAAACCTTGATGTACTGATGTTCGTTGAAAAATCTGGTGGTCAACACTCAACCCGAGCTTTGCTCCACAAGGTAAACTCCTCTGTGGCTGACCTTGAAGAGATCTCTGGTGTGCGGATTCTGAATGTTTACCACAAGCTCTGTTCAGGCCTGGATTGCCCTTGGAAATTTTGTGAAGAAAAAGTAATCATGAATGAGAATATCATGTCAACCCACAGTACTGCCAGGCTGAGTTTTGTCACACCACATCATCAGAGAACGGCAGTTTGTCTTTGTCAAGGTAAAAAAAAAGTATATGACATGACAAAAATGATTGCTGTAAAATCTCCATAAAATGAGTGGTATAAAGTCTTTAATAAGATCATTTAAAAGTACTTCTGGTACATTAAATACAGGAATCCACTTCAATGCATTTCTTACTTCAAGGTCTCTATTGTAAGCAGAACGTGTTCATAAAGGGGTGGGGTGGCTTCTAGAGCTAATTCTTACCGATTGTGTTTTGAGAGATTTCTTAAATAATTAAGAATATCTAATTTTCCACCCCCAAAGTAATATTTCAGTTGATTTCTGGTCCAAAATTATGCCTCAAGAATTATTTGCTAATATGTTTAAGGGAGAGCATTCTAGCAATATTGCTGAAAATGGCATGTCCTTGAGAATTTGGGTTACTTGCCATAAGGGATATAAAAAAGATAAAAGGTACATACACATTTGCTTTACTAGCATAAAATGATAGTATCATTGGGAGTGAGTGGGGAAAGCACAGTGTAAATGATCATTCTAGCGGGGCAAATATTTTAGAAACCCAGAAATCCCTTTTCTCAAGATTTCTTGCTGTCTAGCTTGTTTCCTTGTTACCTGCTTGAAACAAACCTATCATTTTCATTACCTATTGCACACTTGCTTGTGTGCAAAATTAGGGCTTCAGACTTCGTTGTCCTTGCTTTGAAAATTGTTTTGTTTGGGAGCTGGGGAGCTAAAAATAAAAGTATGTCCTTATGGTTTATTTTTCAGACGGAAGTTGCCCCCTTGAGAACAGTGCCTGTGAGGGAAGTCCGTGCCCTGAAGGTACTGAATGTGTAGCAGATCCTAGAGAAGGAAAGTACACTTGTGTTTGTCATGGAAGTGCTGCCCAATGTGCTGGTAAGTATCAACCCAAAGCATCCTTTACCCTTCTTCTCACACAAAAAAAGGGTTTTATTTTGTTCATTTATTACATCAGTTTTTATGACAATATGAGAGAGATGAGACTGGATCCAATACTTTTGGAAACAAAATATAAAATACATTTCAGGTTTAGGAAATAGCAATGCCTCTCTTTCTTAGGCTGAGAAGTAATTGCTAAGACCCAATAGGACGATAATAATATCTTCAGAAATATTTCCCCATAATGTCCCCAGTGAAGGAAAATATTTTATTTTGAATTATTTTGTTCCATTACAGCACAAATAATGGTGTATTATCCATAAAACAATTTTACTTCCACACCCTTCTTGACTTGAGTATGTGTTAGATAACTGCAACTTTACCTGTGTCTTCTTGTTTTATTTTTAAACTATTAGCTGGACCAGCGATGACGTTTACTGGAAGCAGCTATGTGAAATATCGCCTTGTGGAAAATGAAAACAAAGAAGAAATGAAGCTTACTATGAGGCTTAGAACATACTCTGCTCATGCAGTTGTCATGTATGCCCGAGGAACAGACTATAGTATTTTAGAGGTATGCATCTCCAAATGTTTTTTAAAAGTCTTCAATTAAAACTGGAACTAGAGATGTAAAGGTGTGGGGGGGGGACCAGGGAAATTGGTTTTTTTTCCACAGGAAAATTGGTAAGGGAAAATTGACTTGGGGGGGGGAACGGAAAAATTGGAAAAAATCAATACTTCTACAGTTCATGGGTGTGACTTATTCTGAAAGAAAAGCTTTTAGCAGGCTGGAAGTATACAATTCCACATGGCGCAGAACACCATAAACTCGCATAAGTCACGAACTAGAGATGTAAACCTTTTGGGAATTTTGAAAGGAAGGAGGTTTACACAAGTAAAGCATGTCGAGTGTGCAGGAAAAAATAAATGCATTTCAAAAAGCAATGAAATTTTCCAAAAATGTCATCCTTTTTATTTCTTTGAATTTTATTTCAGATAGTAGTTCCCAAAATCATTCCATGGCTTATGTTACAAAATGAGGTTTACATATACCATTCATGAAGTAAACATATTTCTTTTACTAACAAAAAATACAATAATTAATTTAACTGAACTAATGGAATAACTATAATTGGAAATCTTAGACTAACATAATTTATTGAGTAAATAGAGGATAAGAAAGTAATGAGGGTTTTTTTACATTTACTTTATGTTCCCAAAAACGTCTACAATTTTAATTACTTCCACATTCATCAGATGAGTCAAAAATTGCACTTTCTTCAGCTTCAGTTGTAATGACACTACTGTATTATTTTGAACACCCACCACTTTTCTTTTCCTCCAGAAGCAGGTGGGAACAGATGGCCACTAATTTATTGATTTTTGTATTCATCAAACGATTTTGAGCTGTAGTGTGTGTTTTCCTATAGGCAGACCAGATGAGTTCAGAAAATGCTGACGGGAGAATTGATAACAATTTTATGGCCACACCACTAAGGATCTGACTTTTGTAGAGTCCCTTCCACCATACAGGGAGTGAAGTGTGCTCTACACTTTCCCACAAAAACTGCTTGCTCCAAAAATCCTTATTTGCCTTGTATTCTGCTATGCTTGCAATGACTTTGCCCCAATCATATCCCATTTCTTCTGATTTATTTGTTACGAATTCCATTGTCTTGGAGACCTCATCATCTGATAAGTGTTTTCCTTGGAAACACAAATCAACTAGATTTGCAGCAAAATGAATATCTTCACAACAAAAGTTCTTTCTTTCCCTTATTATTTCCAAAAATCTTTGCTCCTCATTCTTTAGTCTGGGTGTTTTTACTAACAGTCCTTCAGGTCCTGTTATTTTCTTTGTTATTTCAGAAAACATTTCAGGTACCTGAGACAAACGTGCATTAAAAGATTCTATTCTTGCTATAGCAGTAGTTATGGGTTTCAGAAGAGCAGTTGTAGATTCTGCATGAGCCCAGAACACAACATTGTCCAAAATAATCTTCCTTATTTGTTTATCAAGTGGTAACCCACTTGCGGAAATTTTTCGTGAATGATGTTCCATGCATGTTTCATGGCTGCTAAATGTATTTTTTAGTTTCTTATATATGAAAAACTCATTTTATTACATGTTAATCTTTATCAAATATGCATTTCTTGTACAGTTTATAAACATATAAAATAAAAACTCGGAATGTAACTTGCAGAAATTACAAAGAAATAGTATTTTCCAATTTTTCCCAATCACCCCCCCCCCATAATAATAATAATTCCCAGTTTTTTTCCTTCCTTTCAAAATTTCTGGGAATTTTACATCTCTAACTGTAACCAAAAATTAGTTTATATTTGCTTTAAAATCTAATTTTCATCTAAATTATCACATTACATTTATTATCTAATTTCCATCTAAATCATCACAGACTTAAAATGTCTTAATTCCAAACAGTTATACAGAGTTTAGAACAGTTGGTGGAACCACAGTGAAAGAGCACCCATTTTGAAGTAAAGATTGTGTTTATGGCTGCTTATTTTGAGCTTTTTATAGGCAATAATGCCCAAATTTCTGTAAACTAAGAGAGAAGAATGAATTAAATATGCAGAAATGCAGGTGTGTATTTGGCTTTTGGTGACATATTGATAACTAAAACATCATTCATTCCTATTGCCACAATAAAATGTCTAATTCTTTGGCCATACAGAAATTACTTCAGTTTCTTAATGATCAATATCGCAGGTGCAAAATAAAGAATTAAGGCAAAGCAAGACAGTTACAGCTTAGAAGCTTAGAGTGTACATATTTATATCGAACAAGGGTCCAGATCTGCATCACCCTTATAAGTTGTTAGGCTGGAAGCTATCGTGGGAATCTCTGCTCCCATAGGACCATTACTTTGATATATCTGCTCCCATTTATTTCCCCTTCTCTGTTGTCCAGAACCTAAACAGGCCAGATAAATAAGAGTAAATAAAACAGAACAGCAAAAAAGAAAAGACCAAGAAAAAAAGACAAAAAATGATGTGGCACCTCACAGACTAACTCCTGTATTTAACTGTGAGCTTTCATGGACCAAGTCCACTTCATAAGCTCACAGTTAAATATGGGAGTTAGTCTTTAAGATGCCACAACATTTTTTGTCTTTTGTCGCTTTTCTGATTTACTCTCAGATATGCTTGCACAGACTAACACAGTTACCACTTCAAACAGGCCAGATAAAGACTCTTGACAGGGTAGATCTACCCATGAGCTAGAATTTCCCCTCCCAAACCTGATGAGCATCATAAATATCTTCAAAATATATTAATGAAACACTTGACAGCATTTTGTCACTTTATGTATTTTAACAGGACTTTTTAGGTCATGTGAATGGCAACTATTTGTGCTCTGGATGACTCTGGATTAGTTGTTTTACACAAGTTAATGGGTGGTTGTGAGAATGAGTGTCTCTGGTTGCCACTACCAAATTATGTTCATGAATTACTCATCCCACATCAGAGAGGTGGGAAAGGAAGCAGGGTGACGTTCTGCATGCTGCGAGTACATCTCTCCATGGGGGCAGCTGGAAAAAATGCCACTCTGGATCCTTACTTGGAACAAGAACTGGTATAATTCATGTGTGCATTCTTTTTCATCTGTACACAGATCCACCATGGGAAGTTGCAGTACAAATTTGACTGTGGAAGTGGCCCAGGAATTGTGTCAGTGCAGAGCATTCAGATCAACGATGGCCAGTGGCATTCTGTCTCTCTTGAAGTTGATGGAAATTATGCCAAGCTCATTCTGGACAGGGTGCACACTGCATCTGGCATAGCTCCTGGTACTCTGAGGACGTTGAACCTAGACAACCATGTCTTTTTTGGTGGTCACATCCGGCAGCAGAGTGTAAGGCATGGAAGGAGTCCACAAGTCAGCAATGGCTTCAGAGGTTGTATGGATTCCATTGTACATAATGGTCAAGAGTTGCCCATGAACAGCAAACCCCGGAGTTATGCACACATGGAAGAATCTGTGGATGTTTCTCCTGGATGTTTACTGAGTCCTGCAGAAGATTGTTCAAGTAGTCCATGTCAAAATGGAGGCATTTGTAATCCACTGCCCAGTGGAGGTAAGTTTGTTTCCTTACAGTCTTTATTTTGTGTAATATAGTAACTACTATTTTAATGTTTGAAGGCTGAATATGATAACAGAAGAGAGATTATAGATTATACTGGAAGCCGTCTTTGATTTTTCTTGCTTATTTTCCCATCATGAAAACATTCGTCTAGTTTAGATGCTGAATTTTTTAAAAATTCAACTCAACTTCACTGTGTCTTAATTTTTCTGTGCATTGTGACCCACAAGTGCTGTTAAAATATTTGTCACTTGCTATCCAAATAAAGTAATCTTATGAGCAAATGCTTTGAGGTCCATCCCACATCCTTTTCCCTAATGTTTACAATTCTAAATTTAATCATGCATTCATGGTTATCATGAACTTAGCCTGTATTAACTACTCTCAGTGCCACGTGCACTGAGTTTTACTCTTAGTAGCACTTGATTGTAACAACTATGTTGATTTTAAGGGACAAATGGATTAACTAAAACTGCTTATACATATTAAAACAGTAAAAAGACATTTACTATTTTGAACCATAGTTTCAACTATTTGGAACATCCTTCTAACAGACACTCTGGAAGGATATGAAGATCTTTTCATTTTTCCAAATGTCTGATTGACAAGTTTTTAAACTACTTTTTGGGAAGGGAGGGTTAATGACTGTTTTATTTTAAGTACTTGGCTCTTTTTAAAGTTTTATACCACCTTGATTTTAATCCTGAAAATCATTGTAGCATTGGATAATGGCAACAACAATTGTTGTACAGCTAATATCATTACAGTTGGCTTTATCCTGAGGAACCATTTCACTTTATTTTGTAACTAGTGAATATACCCTATGCTCAAAATAACATGTTGCCATTTTGTTGTTGTTGTTAGATTTAGGTTTTAACAAAGCCCTACAGAATAGCCTTTCTTTCTATGCATGATAGAGGAGTTTGCTTCATACATGTTGTTGATGTTTTTAAAAACATGCTTTCCACTTCAGGTTATTATTGTAAGTGTGCAGCTTTATTTATGGGAACACACTGTGATGTAAGCGTCAACTCATGTGCTTCCAATCCTTGCCTTTATGGTGGAACCTGTATCCCTGTCAATGATGATTTCGTCTGCCAGTGCAGAGGACTGTACACGGGTCAGAGGTATAGTTTCTTTCCTGTTCATCTAAACTATCACTTTCCATAATATGTTTTGTCTTTTCTCTGCAGATGTTTTCTTTGTGCACACATCCTTTGAGCAAATGTCACACATTACTTTTTGCAAAGAGTAGAACAAAGATATCTGAGGTCAGGGCACAGAGACTTTGTGTTTCCCCAGCCAGTGTCACACTGGAATAAGCGGCTGGCTCAAGGATCAGGAATGGAATGCATATATATGTGCGTACTTGCCACCAGCTCTCTTTTTTCAAAGTTGGGAAACATCAGGAGTCTTTTTTTCATTTCCTTCTTTAGCATGGAAGAGCAATTGATGAGAAGATCGCTCAGCCAGGATGTGGAGAACATTTTCCTTCTTCCCCTAACGCAGATTGCTCATTCCTTGTTGGCATCAGTGAAAATAGCTTGTATGAACCAGAAAATTCAGTACACACAGACACAGGATCAGCATTTAAGGCCTTATAGGGACGTGTGCCAACCTAAAAGCCTTACATTTGGCTGAAATATTGAAAAACTGAAGCCAAAAGAAAGAATGAGGATAAGCATATATTTACAAACAAATTTGTAGTGCTGCCTCATGCATTAAATGCCACAGATAAAGCATTTTGTACTGGTGATTCTAAATAATGTTCAGTATATTATGAAGAGGGCCTTTCTGTCTTGTGATACTGTGTCTACTAAGGGTCGCAGGTTTGTCAGCATATTGATGAACCAGAGGCTAAAAAAGTAACTTTTTTTGGAGCACAGTTCTCAGAATTTTCAAACCAGCATGGCCTTGATGGCGGCCAGCTGTAGACTGAGGGGAAAAAACTTTCTAAAGTTCTATTGTAAACATAAGAGCGAGTCAGTTGGCAATGGTGCTTGATATCATCTTTGAGATGCATATGAAGGATAACTGACAAAATCTCTACCCTTCTAGGTGTCAGATTGGTCCATATTGCAAAGATAACCCATGCAAAAACAGTGGGAAGTGTATCGATAGCTTAGACGGGCCTGTTTGTGAATGTGAAGCAGGTTTCCATGGAGAGAGGTTAGTGACTTGGTATTGCTCAGAATGCATAAATATTATAGGTGCAATCAGTTGGATGAATTGAATTGGAAGAAATAGAAGGCTTTTGCATGGACTATTGTCAGTTTATATTCTCATCATACTGTAAGTTTTGGTATAAACATGTATGTCAAAGCTGACCTTAAATTATGTCTCTGCACAGCATTCCCTAGGTAAGGAATGGGAGTTCACAGCATTTTAATGGGGAAAGTGGGCAGGAGGGAGAAAAATGTCCTGGTTTGAGATTGGTTTGGATGTAGCACAACATCATTGTTTAGAGGTGCTACAAAGCTGAAGCTAAAGTCTATGTAGCTACAATGATGTCCAACTTCTGACTGCACAAAACAGGAAGAGGAAGAAGATAGATTCATGTCAGTAAGCATCAGTAACCATATATTTTTCTTAAATTGAGAGAAATTATATCAAGCTGATTCAGAAGAGAAACTACTTCTGATAGAAAGGGCATTAGAGAGGCCCTGTTAGATCAGAGTTATGTAGCCCATGGCCTACCTAGTCCAGCATTCTGTTCCCATAGTGGCCAGCTAGTTGCATATGTAAATGACACAGGCAGCTCATGAGTGCAACAGCACCTCACTGTTAATGCCTTAAGTCAGCTGATATGAAGAGCCACAGTTTATTCAGTGCTGCATAATCCTGCTGCTATAAGGACTAACAGAGCCAATCATGCATTCTTACGGTGCCTGTCTGCTAATCTGATTAACCCCTCTTAAAGTTCTCATAAGTGCTTAGGTGTTTTCTTTATTTACGATTGTGTCTGTATGTTAAATGTTCAAAATATTGTTTCAGTATTTTAAAGAAAAATTAAGCAGTGATTAGGTTTCCTTTAAGGTCTTTCATCTCTTATCGGGAAGGGGGTTTGTACTGATCATTCTGTACTCCAGAAGAAAGGACATTTACTAGATTATGAATCCTTTGTTTACGTGTTAGAAATGGAAGAATGGTAGGATTTTGAGCAGGAAGCATGGGGGCAATTTTGACCAGACTGCAATCTACAGAACTAGGTTTGGCACTTTTATTAAAGATAAAGATGAGAGCTATAAACTCTTGGCAGAAAAGCCTGGCTTTCCTTCAGTGGTGCATTGCAGAACATGTAAACATGGAAGAAATTATGACCTATCCTAGCAGACCTGCATGCATATTCCTTGGACCATAATAAAGATTGATTGATTGATTCCATTCTGACCAACAATAGGGAACATGTTACCTTCTCCTTCGTATAGTTTGTGAATCCACACTCATGGGTTATGCGCCTGCGCAGAACGGCCGATCGGAGGCTTGAAAAGCTATTGGTCAAAAGTTTTGGCGGTAAGACCGCCCACCGTACCGCCCACCCTGAGGCGCCCGCGCGCCATTTTACCTCAGTTCTCTTCTTTCCGCCGTAGCAGCAGGACGATCGTTGAGAGCTTCCTCAATTTTTTCGCCCTTCTGAGGGAAAGTCTTTTGGCAAGTTTTAACAATTTTTCTTGGTGATCTTGTCCTCCGGGCAGGATCGCCACCCCGGCTCTGTCTCTTCTCTTGAGTGGATTCAGTAGCCAATTTTTCGCTTCGATCACCGTCTCCCCCCTCAAGGGGGTGGCGCCTGGTCGGCCCTTCGGGGTACTCGTCTCCAGAAACTTCCACTGGAAGAATTTTTTCCGCGGTTGATGGCTGCAGCGTTTAAACAGTGCACGGCTTGCCTTAAGAAGTTTCCGGCTTCCGATGGACACAGCCTGTGCCTTTTTTGTTTGGGAGAGTCGCATCAGAGCCAGTCTTGCCCGCATTGCAAAAAGTTTACGCGCCTCGCGGTGCAGAACCGAAGCAATCGCCTCAAGGCTCATCTGATGGAGCTCGCTCTGGCTCCCGCCGCGTCCGCCTCCACGGCCGCCGCTGCCGCTCAACCACCGCCGGCCTCTTCCTCCGTGCTTCCGATGAGGAAGAAGAAGAAGAAGGACAAGAACGGTGAGAAGAAGCGCAAGCGTGGGTCGGAGAAGAGACGGTCGCTTCCCCCCACTCTGCGCACACCCGCCTCTCCCGGGCCTTCGCCGCCGTTCTCGACTGCCCGATGTCCTTCTCCGGGATCCTCCATCTGGGGAGGACGGTCGTCTTCCGGGTCACCTGAGAAAGGACGCAGGGCTGGGGCTCCAGCTCGCCCAGTTCAGGTGCTCTCCTCTCCTCCTCGGGGAAGAAATTCCTCGCCGAGGCAGGCCTCCGTCTCTCCACGGCCCAGGACGCCGACGGACGACGCGGTCGTCACCGTTCCGACGACCGTTTCGCCGACACCGACGCCGGCCACCGTTTCGGCGCCCACCGTTTCGTGGGCCACCATTCCGCCGGCTACCGGAGCTCCACCGCCAGCGGACTCGGACGCGTCTCAGATGGCCCTCGTCCGAGAGATGTTCCAAGTCATGGCGTCGTTTGCGACCAGGTTCCAGACCTCCACGCCTGCGGCCTCTGCGGCTCCGGTTCCGACCACCGCAAGCCCCGGGCATCCCGGCTCCGCCGCGGCCCCACCGACCTCCCGTGGGTCGAGTGCCCGCTCCGCCGGCCCACCCAACCCGTCATGGTGTGGTCCGGACGTCGATGCGGTGGACGCCCATCCCGCCGGCCCGCCCAGGCCGTACTGGCGCGGCCCGGACGTGGACGAAAGACTGCCTCCCTCGTCCTCCGATGAGTCCAGCTCGTCGTCGGAGGAGGACGAGGGAGACGTCGACGCCGAGCGCACGCCGGAACAGGCCATCGGCTCAGTGGACCCACCGCGTGGTGAGGACCAGCGCTCACTGACCGCCATGCTCACGAGGCTCGGCACCGCCCTCAACCTGAAGGTCGACCAACCGCCGTTGGAGGGTGAGGATCAGATGACCGCGAAGCTCGACAGGCGTGCTGTGCGGCCGGTCCACATAACCATGCTCCCCTCCATGATGACCTTGGCGAGGGCGACATGGAAGAAACCTTTGGCGGCGCACTCCGTTTCGTCCAGGCTCGACAGCATGTACCGGGTCCTGGACGAGAACGTCGAGTTCCTGCAGGCCCACCCCCTGCCGAACTCCCTGGTGGTCAAGGCCTTCCAGCATAGGACGGCCACCAGCGGATTCCCGGTCCCGTCGACGCCGGAGGGAAAGAAACTGGACGCGTGGGGCGTAAGTTTTACGCTACCGGCTCCCTATTCTTTCGGGCCGCCAACTATTCGGCCGCCATGGGCCTGTACCAATCTCACCTCTGGGAGCAGGTGAAGATTGAGACGGCTAAACTGCCCGCCGATGCCCAGAAGAGGATTGACGCGCTGGCCACCGAGGGGGATTTCGTCGCCGAGCAGCTGATGCGCACTGCCCGGCATATCAACGATTATGCGGCAAAAGACATGGCCTCCGCAATCTACCTCCGTCGCCATGCTTGGCTCAGGGACACCTCCCTCGATGACGCTATGAAAAAGCTCATCGAGGAGTTTCCCTTCGACGGGCAGGGCCTCTTCGGTCAGGACACCGATAAGGTCCTGAATGAGATGCGCCAGACCAATTCCACGGCGAAGTTCCTGGGGCTCACCACGCCGGCTACTTCCACCAGGCCGAGGTTCCAGCCCTTCACACGGCGGTTCCAGGGCAACCCACAGCAGCAGGGACCGACGGAGCAGCCTAGATCCAGCTCCTACAAACAGCGGCGACAACACAAACCCCGCTACCGGCCCTACGGACAGGACAAGCGTTCGAACGCGAGGCCCAAGCCCCGCGTTTGAAGCTGCGACGGCCGAGTCTCTCTCGCTCCACATCCCGTACCTCCCCCTCCAGAACTTCCTCCAGGCATGGTCGGGCATCACGGACGACCAGTGGGTCTTAAGGATCTTGTCCTCTGGCTACGCCATCGAGTTCGTGCGGGTGCCTCGAGTAGGAAAACATCGTCTCACCACCTCGTCCCCCCATTTGGAGGAAGAAATATCAACCCTTCTCTCCAAGGGAGCCATCGAGCGGGTAGCACCGTCCGACTGGGACAACGGCTTCTACTCGAGGTACTTCGTGGTCCAGAAGAAGGACAGAGGCCTTCGCCCTATCCTGGACCTACGCCGCCTGAACAAATGCATCCACACCAGGAAGTTCCGGATGGTGACCCTACAGACCGTCCTCCCCCTCATCAACAAAGGGGACTGGTTCACAGTCATAGACCTCAAGGATGCCTACTTCCACGTCTCCATCCTCGAGGAACACAGACGGTTTCTCCGCTTCCGCATCGACAATTCCGTGTACCAGTACCGATGCCTACCATTCGGTCTGGCCACGGCACCGCGAGTCTTCACCAAGTGCATGGCTCCGGTGGCTGCATTCCTCCGCCAACGGGGCATCAGGGTCTTCCCGTACATCGACGATTGGTTGATCGTCTCCCCCACCAAACCGTCGGCCGTTCGGGACACACAATACACGGTTCACCTCATGGAGAGTCTCGGCCTCAGGATCAACTTCACCAAGTCGAAGTTGACTCCCTCCCAGCGCGTCGAGTACATTGGAGCGGTACTCGACTCGCTCGCTACGAGAGCCTACGCCCCCCAGAAACGCTTACGGGACATTGCGCAGGGGGTGAGCGAACTGCGCACGAAACCGTGCATCCGGGCGAAGAAGGCTCAGAGACTTCTAGGCCTGATGGCCTCAACGACGGCAGTGATCCCCCATGCCAAGTTGAAATTCAGGTCCCTGCAATCGTGGCTCCTTCACGAGTTCGACGCACTTCGGGAGAGCCAATCCAAACGATTGACCCCATCTCCAGAACTGAGGGACCAACTGCTGTGGTGGTCTACACCACTCAACGTGGCCACGGGGAAGAGTTTCTACCCCCCGCAACCCTCGTTGCAGATACTGACCGACGCGAGCAACCTCGGCTGGGGCGCTGCTTGCGGGACTCTCACGGTCAACGACACCTGGACACCGCACGAAACGGTGTACCACATAAATTACTTGGAACTGCTGGCCATTTGGAAGGCTCTACGTTCCTTCGAGACTCTGCTCACCGGCAAGGCGGTTCAGGTGGCCTCGGACAATACCACGGCGGTGGCGTACCTCAACAAGCAGGGAGGAACACGGTCCACCACCCTCCTGTACCTTGCAGTGCAGTTGTGGGAATGGTGTCTGGAGAGGCACATTTTCCCAATTGGAGTGCACATTCAGGGCACGTTGAATGTTTTGGCAGATCACCTGAGCCGTCTCACCTCCACGACCCACGAATGGGAGCTGGACAACGGAGTGTTCCAGTCCCTGTGCGAGGTCTGGGGGACACCGAGCATCGACCTCTTTGCATCGGCGTCCAACAGGAAACTCAGCAGGTACTGCTCCAGAGCAGGCATCGGACCGAACTCCGAGGGCGATGCCTTCATGAAACGGTGGGATCAGGACTATCTCTATGCCTTTCCTCCGTTTCCTCTGGTCCAGAAGGTACTCACCAGGATGCACCAACACAGAGCCAATGCAATTCTGGTGGCACCGGCGTGGCCGCCCCAACCCTGGTTTCCGCTACTGTTGCGCATGTCGTCGCAGTATCGCACACTGCCGGAGTCACCGACGCTCATCCAAATGGAGCAGGGCCAGCTGCACCATTCGGACCTGCCCAGCCTCCACCTCACCGCGTGGAGGATAACCCCAGACTGGCCAGGATCCTTGAACTAGCGCGGCGCCCTTCCACAAGGAAGTCCTACGCTTCCAAATACAGGCGTTTTTGTGCTTTCCTGGCCTCCCGGCAAACGCCCCCCACGCAGGTGGGACTGCAGGACATTTTAGCCTACCTCCTCCAGCTGGCGGAGTCTGGCCTCAGCATCACCTCCATCCGAGTGCATCTCGCAGCAGTGGTAGCGCACTCTCCGGCTGGCTCGCCCGCTTCCGGGGCTTTCCGCGACCAAACGGTAAAGCGATTCCTCAAGGGACTAAGGAACGCTTTTCCGCCGACCCGGACACCGACGGCTCAATGGTCACTGTCCACCGTTCTTAACGCGCTCACCAGGACCCCCTTCGAGCCCATGGCTACCGCCGATGTTCGTCTCCTCACATGGAAGACGGCATTCCTGGTGGCTATCACGTCTGCACGACGAGCTGGTGAACTGGTTGCCCTGCGAGCAGACGCACCTTTTCTCCAGTTCTTCAACGACCGCGTCGTCCTCCAAGCGGACATCACCTTCCTACCCAAGGTGGTCTCCAAGTTCCACATGGCACAAACTATCTCCTTGCCAACCTTCTTCCAGAACCCCACTAACGCCCAAGAAAGGACTTGGCACACACTGGATGTGAAACGAGCTTTATTGTTTTACACCAGCAGGACTAGGGAGTTCAGGAAGTCGCAACGCCTCTTCGTGGCTTATGGGGGAAAGTCCAAGGGTGAACCCATCTCTGCTCAAAGGTTCTCCAAATGGATCACCTCTACCATCTACCTGGCCTACGAGTCAGCTTCACTGCCACCTCCACCGCATGTCAGGGCGCATTCCACCAGGGCGGTTGCCACATCCACTGCCTTTCTGGACGGCACACCGCTTGAGGACATATGTAAGGCTGCCACCTGGTCCAGACCTTCTACATTTGTCCAGCATTACAGGGTGGACACCAGAGCCACTGCGGACGCCAGGCTTGGCCGTGTCGTCCTCACCAGAGGGCTCCGGACTCAACGCCCCTGACGGGTCCACCTACGGGATCTTCAGCTCATCGTGGGATCATCTCATCCGACTGCCCACCGACCAAGTAAGTGTGAGCTTGCTAATCTCCCATGAGTGTGGATTCACAAACTATACGAAGGAGAAAGTTCGGTTTCACTTACCAGTGATAACTTTCGTTCTTCGAGTATATAGTTTGTGAATACACACTACCCACCCTGCCTCCCCTCTTGAGCTGCACGGATGAGATCAGTTGGTTTATCCTGTGCTTGGCTTAAGTATGGAACTGAGGTAAAATGGCGCGCGGGCGCCTCAGGGTGGGCGGTACGGTGGGCGGTCTTACCGCCAAAACTTTTGACCAATAGCTTTTCAAGCCTCCGATCGGCCGTTCTGCGCAGGCGCATAACCCATGAGTGTGTATTCACAAACTATATACTCGAAGAACGAAAGTTATCACTGGTAAGTGAAACCGAACTTTCCAGATGTTTCATTATAACTTCCTTAATTTATGACAAGGGTTTATGGGACTTGCTCTCTAGCAGCATCTGAAAGGTCCAGCACTTACTCCCCCCTGTAGAGGTCAGATCACCTGCTGGTCTGTTGACTACTACCAGAAGTACGTACTAACTATGATTTAATTTTTGCCAATGACAAAGCCAAGAAAGTGGCTTTGTTTCAGCAGTTTAACTGGACACAAAAAGAAGAACTCCATCCTCCGGAGCACTGAAAACAGCTACTGCTACTTGTTGCTTAGGGTCTTCCTCTTGACCATTTGGGAGGTGGTGCGAGATTTAAAAAAACACACATGAAAGAATAACTTCATTAACAATAAGGATTGAAATTAACAGACTCCAAAACAGTTTATTTTGTGTTGAAACTGTGTATACAGTATTTTGAATGTATACTGCACGCTCCCATTCTATTTATCAGTTTATTACTTCATAATGTGATGCATATAATATAATCATAGTATTACTAGTCACTGTTCCTCATTTTTTGCAGGTGCTTGACCGATGTTGATGAATGTATAGAAAACCCGTGTCTTAATGGTGCTGTTTGTGAGAACACCTATGGTGCTTATCATTGTAACTGTAGCCATGGTTTTGGAGGAAAACATTGTGCTGAAGTTCTTAACAAATACGTTTCAACTTCTTGGAATATTAGTTTGGCAGAAGTCATTGGCATCATCATCTTTATAGTAGGAGTCTTCATACTGGTTGGAATTTTTGTTGTCTGTCGCCAAGTAATCAGGAGGAAGAGGAAGAAAAACCAGCCAGGACCTGAAGAAAAACATATGGGAACAACAACACCCTTCTTGCAAAGGCCCTACTTTGATTCAAAACTGAATAAGAATATTTATTCTGACATTCCACCCCAGGTGCCTGTTCGTCCCATTTCATATACTCCAAGCATTCCAAGTGACTCTAGGAACAATCTGGACAGGAATTCCTTTGAGGGTTCCACCATTCCAGAACACCCAGAGTTTAGCACATTCAATCCAGATTCTGTACATGGCCATAGGAAAACAGTGGCTGTCTGCAGTGTGGCTCCTAATTTGCCTCCCCCTCCTCCTTCCAACTCACCATCAGACAGTGATTCAATACAGAAGCCCAGTTGGGATTTCGATTATGACAGTAAGTTGCTCCTCAGCTTTTATTTTTTATTTTATTGCTGTTGAATTTTTTCTGCTAAAAGGATCTTGAGAGCAATGTTTTGAAATGAGTTATATGTATTCATAGGTGTAAAATAAAGTGTCATGGGTTATTATTTGAAATTCCAGGCAAACATCAAGTAACAAGGTATCTCTTTTTATTTGTTACTAGCCGGGGTACCCGGCGTTGCCTGGGGGTTGGACCCATGCTGGTGCAAGTTGATGGCCTTTTAGGCTTTCTCCACATAAATATGAGTTCACTTTTTGAATAATAAAAATTATATGTCATCAAGGGTAGGAGGCATCAAGATTTTAGAGATGCTAAGGTGGGACATGGCCAAAAAAATTGGGAACCACTGATCCAGACACTTCTGATTGTGGTGAACTATTGCTTGGACAATGTTGACCAAAGTGTCAATTTATGTCATTGCACATGCCATTCCAATTCCTTCCTGAATTACTGTCAGTGTATCTGGTTTTCTACGCCCCATAGGTTGAAGTCAAGGGACATTAAGTCAGGAGAACGTTCTCAAATTTCAAATACCACTTCAAAATGGTCTTGCACTTCTCAAATAGCATCCATGCTACCATTATCTTTGACTGTCCCGCCTATCGCATAGTAACACTAGCATCCATTCTTTTGAGAGAACATCATACTACACATTGCTACAGTTATTCAATTCAAATAAGACATAGATAACATCTCTTAAAATGTGTATACATTTTTGGCACCCTCTGGAAGTGCAAAATGTACACACACTGTTGATAATCTTGACAGTCTCCAGTGAGGTAAAAAAACAACTCCCTTTTCCATTGCCACAGATGGTGATCTCAGGTAGAAAGGGGTTGTTTTTGAAAAAGAAGAAGCTTTTCTTTTCCTTGATAGGCAACGTTATCCTACCACCCAGAGACATGATTTAGTTCACATTCAGAACTGAAAGATAGATTGAAATCTGGGCCTCACAGTACCATGTAGACCGGTATGGGTAAATCATTGGAGAGGGCTGGTGGGAGAGAGAAAGCACAGAAAAACACCCCCACCCCATCTATTTTTTTTTTGTTAGATTTTCCATCTCCTACCCTGAAAAAAACAACTTCAACAGCCTATACCAGTGGTTGTTAAGCTTGGTACTCAAGCTGTTCTCAGACTTCAATTCCCAGAAGCCCTGATCAGCGGGTGTGCTGGCTTGGGCATCTGGTAATTAAAGTCCAAGAACAGCTGGAGCACCAAGGTTAGCCACCACTGGCTATACGTTTGCATGCACATTCTCATCAGAAGGCTGCTATAATATTATAAGGCTCCTTTTTTAGGGTGTTTGAAGCCCTAAAGCAGGGGTTCTCAATGTTTTTCAGCCGTGGGCCGGACCAAGCCCCCTCAGGCAGCTGAGCGGGCCAAACTGGTGCCATAAAATGTGTCCATGGCTGCCGTTAATGCATTTACAACAGTCACATACTCATTTATGGCTGTACTGAACACATTTACAACGGGTGCGGACTAATTTACGGCTGTAGCAAATGTGTTTACGCAGCCAGAAATGAGTCCGTGGCTGATTCTGGTGGTGGCGGTGGCAGCTGGAGCGAGGTTAGGGGCTGGATTATTTGGTGCCACAGGCTGGATCCGGCCCGTGGGCCATAAATTGAGAACCCCTGCCCTAAAGAATTGCTCCTGGAAGAGAAAGAGTGATACTGCGACTAGCTAGCTAATCAGCGTGACATGTTGACAAGCTTGTTTATGTTTCTACTATCATTTTAATGCAGAAACGTTTACTCTGATTATCTCCTTCATTTTGCAATTTTCATTCTTTCAGCTAAAGTTGTAGATCTTGATTCCTGCCTTTTGAAGAAACCCCTGGAGGAAAAGGTTTCTCAGCCTTACAGTGCTAGAGAGAGTATGTCTGAAGTCCAGTCCCTTAGCTCGTTCCAGTCAGAATCATGTGATGATAACGGTAAGTGGAACGCAACTGGCTGTTGGTATTTTGCCTGTTTCTCCTCAGTCTCCCATCACTGCATAGGTGCCTTATGTAAATACTATTGTTCTCAGTAAGCATATCTTATTTTAATATAATTTTATTTAATTTTTCAACTTGTTCGCTGCCCACTCAGGCAAGCCCGACTCAGGGCAGCTTACATAATCTAAAAAACCCACAAAATAAAAAACGATTAAAACCCCCACCCACATTAAAACTCTACCCACCCCAAGAAGCAGAGAGAGGGTGCAATTTAGGATAAAAGCCAGTGAGCAGGAGCCACATTGCCCTCAGGGCCCCACACCTCCCCGCCAGCCAAGTTTTAAGACCTTTCCTGAAGGGCAGCAACTCCGTCTGCAACCGTAGCTCTACTGTCAGGAGGTTCCAGAGGGCCAGTGCGGACATGGAGAAGGCCCTTTTTCTTGTGCCAGAGAGCCGAACCCCACTGGCTGATGGAACAATTAGGGAGCCCCTCCGGTCCGCTCTGGTTGAATGGACAGATGTCCTTAGGGCGATGCAGTCTCTTAGGTATCCTGGCCCACAACCATATAGAGCTTTAAAGGTCAAAACCAACACCTTGAATTGCACTCTGAGGCAAACTGGTAACCAGTGCAGTGACGAGGCACAGGCATAACACATACCTGTCAACCATCCCGATTTGGCTGGAAAAACCCCGTAATTTGACGTTGATTGACGTCATAACCCGCCCCGCGCTGCCAAAACCCCGTAATTTGGCAGCAGGGGAAAACGGTTTCCGCGCATGCGCGGAAGCGCTAAGCCGCTTGCGCAGCCCCTGCGCAAGCGGCGTAGCGCTTCTGCGCATGCGTGAAAGGGTTTTAGCCCTTCCACGCATGCATGGAAGCGCTACGCCACTTGCATAGGGGCTGCGCAAGCGGCGTAGCGCTTCCGCGCATGCGTGGAAAGCGACCTGCGCACAAGCGATGTGTGCAGGTCCCGTTTTTCCGGAGCTGCGGGTTGACAGGTATGGCATAACACCCGCACTCCATCACTACCCAGGCTGCCGCATTCTAGATGGAGTGCGGGTGTTATGCCATACTCCTTCCACGCATGCCTCCAAATGGTTGTCAAGGGCAGCCCCATGTAGAGTGCATTGCAATAGTCTAGTCTACAGGTGACGAGGGCATGTGTGACCATAAGCACGGAGTCCCTACCCAGGAGCGGGCGCAACTGGCATATCACACGGGGATGTGCAAAGGCCCTTCTGGCCACAACTGCCACCTGCTCTTCTAGCAGGAGTCACCAGTCCAGAAGGACCTCCAAGTTGCACACTGCGTCTGTCTGGAGCAAGCAGGCCCATCCAAGACCAAGGATGGCAGCTTCCAGGGTAGCTCTGGACTCCGAACCCACAGCTACTCAGTCTTGTATTAATATCTTGTATTAATATCTAAATAACTCATATTGTAGACTGCCTCTGTAAACCATTTAAACCTGCCATCATTAACGTTTAATTTTTGATGTAAAGTTAATTATCTTCAAATAAAATAGTCCTTTGTAAAATATTGATGATTTTCTACACTTTGGAAGTTTAAAATGTGAGGCTTAAATGTGTGTAAAACTGGATTACAGCTTTATTTGTTTCCTCCTTTTTCCCCTCCTTACTGCTGCCTCAGCTCCCATATGGATCAGAGCAGTACTGAGTGAAAGCAGAGTATGATGGACTTGCTTGTAAGTCTGATTATCTTAGTAATGAAGGAAGTTGTTCAACAGGGCTTTGATTGTAACTGTGTTACTATCTGGCTTAGGCTATGATATGCCAAATCTATATGCATGGAAAACATTACACTTCATCGAATCTGATCCTGTTCTATAATGATGTTTGTGTAAAAAAAAGAAATATACTAAAAGTGGCCCCGTTCCCATCAGAAATGCTATGTAAACTTGCTTTTTGTCTGTCCTGATTTGGCCTGTATTTAATTAGTGTTCCACTGAAATTAAATGCAAAACCTATTGCTTGCTATTTTATTATAACGTTCAAAAGAATAATTGGAAGTAATTTTAAAACACACAGTACTTTAATTTTTGCTCAGTTAAAACGCCCTGCCCAGTGACTACACTGTGATAACCTATTAATGATATTTACTTAAAACTTCCTTTTATTACTTAACAGAAAAAAGTAAGTTTTATTAGTCCCCAGCACTTTCAGTGATATTTGTGTGTTTGTTGTGTGTGTCTCTGTGTATTAGTTGGTGGTTTTTTACAATGTGGTAAAAGGAACTTTTTGAAACAGAAGCTGTGCTTTGAATGATATTTTCTTTTAACAATGCATCAGCTAGCATGTTCTGTTCTTACCCCTGGGGCTGGCTGCAGGCTCCAAATAAATAGTTTAGTGTAGTGTGTGATAAGAAAGAATTGTGTATAATAAAAGTCATGATTGAAGGTCGCAGATTAAATATTATATGGTTGTAAGCATTACATGTGACTTGTTCATTGACTCTGTTCAAACAATTAAGACCATAGAAGTATAGCGAATAATTTAATTGATCATCTGAAATCATTCCCTCTCATTATAATTTGGATTGCCTAGGTTAAAGGTAAAGAGGTACCGATTTATCTACTTGCAATTTCTTGCTTTCAAACTGCTAGTTTGGCAGGAGCTCTTTAAAGGTTTATTTATATTTTGTTGTAACTGAATGGTATATTTTGTAGTCTGAAATTTTGTAACTGTATCTCTGGAGATGTGTGTATTGTATTATTATTATTATGCATTTATTGTCTGCCATGTAAACCGCCCTGAGTCGGGTTGTACCTGAGTGGGCGGTATATAAGCGCGAAAATTAAATTAAATTAAAGGTTTCCCTTGCTCAAAAGCCAGTCGTATCCAACTCTAGGGTTCAGTGCTCATCTCTGTTTCAAAGCTGAAGAGCCAGCGCTGTCTGCTTCTGCAGACGTTTCCGTAGTTATGTGGCAGGTGAGACTAAACACCGGAGTGCACGGAATGCTGTTACCTTCCCACTGAAGTGGTCCCTATTTATCTACTTGCAATTTATTGCTTTCAAACTGCTAGGTTGGCAGGAGCTGGGACAAAGACGGGAACTCATTCCGTCCTGCAGTACTCGGGAATCAAACTGCTGACCTTCGGCCTCCCAGTCAGCATCTTAGCCACTTGAGCCACTGCCTACCTAGTGGTTAAGATGCTGCACTTGAAGACTGGAAGGTCGAATTTTGATACCCAAGTACTGCATGACGGAGTGAGCTCCTGTATCTGTCCCAGCTCCTGCCAACCTAGCAGTTTGAAAGCAAGAAATTGCAAGTAGATAAATAGGTACCTCTTTGGTGGGAAGGTAAACAGCATTCCGTGCACTCCGGTATCTAGGCATGCCTGCTACATGTCCACAGAAATGTCTGCAGATGCAGACAGCACTAGCTCCTTGGCTATAAATAGAGGTGAGCACTGAACCCTGGAGTTGGATATGACTGGCTTTCGAGCAAGGGCAACCTTTATCTTTACCTTACCTAGACAACCATACTCCTTCCTGTGCCTTGAATAAGCCACTCACTTTCATTTTCATTTTTTAATTCATATTTTCTTTTTAAAAAGTAGAAAGAAAAATATTGTTAAGTATTCCTTTCCATTCTGCCACCAAATCAATCAGAATATTTTAACGCACCTTGCTTTTATCCAGCTCCACCCTGACTATTTTCTCATTTATACTCTTACATTATTGCGCCATTAATTATGAACATTTCTCTAATTAATCTTTTCATGAACAGCCTCTTACTCATTTACAAATCCATTATCTGGCTTTTAATCTCCACTTTCCTTTTAAATAGCTCCCCACAACTCCCCACTGTTCCCTATTCTCTGCCAAAGATTCTCCTCTTAAGGGTAGCATTAATTTGTCCATGTACATGAATTCCTGTAATTTGACCAAACATTCTTCCAGTTGTAGTTCCTCTTTCCCTTTCCAGTATTTAGTTCTCTGTAGCCTTGCAGCTGTTGCTATAAACACTACAATCTTAAATCTCCTGTTTTCTTGTGCTTTACCATATTAAGAAGAAATATTTCTGGCTTCTTTTCTAATTTTAAAATTTTGAACAATAACCATATGAATTTGTTCTCAGTACCTCTTAACTTCTTCCAGTTACACTTATCTCTCCTGTCTCTAGACTCTTTTTTGTTGTTTCACTTTATGTTTTAGGATTCCTTCTCCACAATTCTTTATCCTTTTTTTGGCTCTTTTGTTCCCATGACCTGCATCCCAGTTTCACTTCATGTTTACAATCTCTGCTATATCTCCTGCTTCCTGAGCCTGTTGTGTCTTGTGATTCCCTTCCCTGTACAAACTTCTTCTAACACCAGAGTTTGGAAACAATGGTTTTTGGGCTGGGATTTACAGATGCCTCCAGCCGGTATGAGCTATTATTTTCTCAGATACTTACCTCTCAACCCACCATCCTGTTCTTTCCTCACAACTTGAAACCTCTCATGAAATCTCATGTACGAATTTCAGCATTCTTTTTAGCAGTACAGTGGTACCTCGGATAGAGTCCAATTCATGCACACATCATGTATCACATAAAGTCCAAGGGCAAAAGGAGCTCCATAAAAAGAAGAGGATAGGAAGATTTTAATTATTTTGAATTAAATATTTCCACCTCCAAGTCTGGGTTACACAGTTGCCTGAAAAGGATTTGGTCTGTTCATTCCTAATACAGGTACCTTGTGTGAAATTTGAGATAAGATAACTAGTTTCAACAGATTTTGATCTACCTTGTGCAGTCCTTTAAAACATCAATTTCTCCTCTCAGTAGACCTGAAGATATCCATGCAACATGACTGAGGACTAATTCACACTTCCCAATTTTCTTTTACATAAAAAAATGAATGAATGTTTATTTATTGATTAGTTTTATGACCTTATCAATAATATAGCAGAAGAGTTAATACCCTGTTTTCCCGAATATAGGACCTCCTCCCATAATAGGACACCCCCTTTTTCCCCCTGCCTTTGAAATATAAGGCCCCATCCAAAAATAAGACCTCCTTACCTCTTGGCTGTAAGGCGGCTGGCGTGGCCCATAAGAAAGCCTGCCGCATCGGAGTCTTGTTTGTCTCCCTGCTCACAACCAAGGGAAGTTTCCCCTGGTGAGTGCGGGATTGAGACTCCGACGCGGCAGGCCTTCTTATGGGCCACACTGGCCGCCTCACAGCTGAGACCAGTCTTGATCGCGCTTCCCCACTCGCAACCAAGGGACGCTTCCCTTGGTTGTGAGTGGGGAAGCGCGATCGAGACTGGTATTCTTCTTCATGGAAAAATAAGACATCCCCTAAAAATAAGACCTTGTGCTAATTTTGGAGTTTTTAAAAATATAAGACAGTGTCTTATATTCGGGGAAACATGGTATCTGTGCGATACAATGGAGGGCAATGAAATAAAATAAAATTACAATACGTACATACTTGAGCTACTTTTAAAAGTAATGTAAACTGGAGAATGTTCCTTAATACAATTAATACATGCATATCCACAATCAGATAAGTGAATCTCCCTTGCAGGATACCCCAATTTGATTGATATATTGGATTCTTTTAGTCATTGCCTTAATTATAAACTTGGCAGTTCTACTTACAATGTGCATGTTAGAACCCAGGAGGAGATAGGACAGAGGTTTTTTTTTACATTAAAAAATGTATAGATCAGTTTGTAAGTGGTATATGTCCATTTCTGTAGATACTTTAGCCCCCCACCCCCCAAAAAGGGAGGTATGATTGGACCTATTTACCTGTGTTTGTTGAAAAGTGACGATTTAAATCCATGTGTGCCATTCATAATTGACATGCTGTGTGTGGATTTTGCACTTAGGTGTCAATTTCCAGGGGCTAAAAGAAAAGTCTGAGTGAGGCCTGCTGGTTCCTAAAACGCACATGCATGTTCATCTTTGCAATCTGTTTGAAATTCTAGAAACCATTGTAAACTATTCAAGTGGACAAAACTGCCTATTGATCTCTGTGGGGCCCAGACTATGTTCTGTGCAAAGAGACAAAGGCTTTGAATATTTCTGTCTAGTCAAAACCACATCACCGATGCCAGGGTCGGGTTGCCAGTGTAAATGACACATGCCTAGTAAAGTAGAAATGCTTCAGTTGTCAGACTATGAAATTGTACACAGATATGTAAGCATTAAGTTTGTTTTTGCTGATATGTTTTTTAATATGCTGTGTGAAACTGCTGCTAATATAGGTGTTTTTGTTCTTTGTTTTAATTTGTTCTTCCCAAACTTTTTACAAGCTTCCCTAGTGACTGTAATACACCTTGTCAATGCTGTTGTTGACTCGGTGGGAAAAGAAGGTATACAGTTTTCACTTTTATTTACTGCCTGGCTAGAATATTGCATGTTTTTGACTTCTTGTAACATATTAATAAATAGGTGATAATAAGACATGATCATACCTGTGTGCTTGCCCAGTCATACATATACATATACATTATAATTTGCCTTTTTGTCAGCAGAGTGCCGTGTGTGTCTCTGTGTGCTGTATGTGCTCCATATAGTCACAAATAGAAACTCCATTTAGGCGTTTGTAAAAGTGTATATACTCCTGTTATTGTCTGAAAAAGAAGACTTTGCCGTAACTGTGGGTAGCTCTGCGTGTGAGCCAGACTCCCAGTTGTTCTGTGCTCCAACTTTTTGGTAGAGCTTCCTCAGTTTCAGCAAGGGTGCTGCTTCCAGACAGTCACTTTAGTGTGAAGAAACCAACCAGAGGTTGTTGGACTAATATAGTCTTCTCATTTGTGTATGGAGTACACACACTTTATTAACAGTCATGATATCAGTATTGCTCTGACTTGATTCCCAAGGAAAATGCACCTGCATGTATTTGTATGCACGGACCCTACATTCTGGCATGTTAACAGCTGTCTGCAAGAAATCTGTAGTATGAACTCAACTCTGAGAACACTGACACAGCCATTGCTATTGTGAAACTGAATCAGTGCATGGCTCAGGCCATGCAGAACCATAAGAGGTTCTGTTGATGGCTCTTTGAGATCAGATTTGAATCCAGCACTCTTAAGAAATATAACAGTATTATAAAGCAATGTAGCTTACCTTCTTTTGATATTCAGGAATGTATGGGAGCTACCATTTAGATCCAGAAGCATCTCTTCAATGAAATTAAGTTTGAAGAGCACTCCAAACCAGATGAGAGGCCGTTCTCTTATTATTGACTGAATCCATTTGGTGTTTGTTGAAGCCTTACGTTAATTTATAAGGTTTGGATTATTATTGCTAGTTTATTTTTAGGAAAAGTAGACAGATCGCAAGATCAGAAGTAACAAAGTTTGTCAACTGTTGAAGGTTTTTGTCTAGGATGGTTTCTATAGCTGGGTAGTTGATATAATTCAGAGAAACTCGAGTTCCATAATGATTAGGAATGTCCTGTCTCTGGTTTAAATTCCAGTTTTGCAGTTAATTTAATAGAAGCCCCCTAACAACTTGAACAGGTTCTTCTTGTCTCTAATAATTGTGATGATAATATGCCATAATTTACAGGATTTGTAATGACTACAGAATGATATGAGGAACTTTGAACACTCAGGAATAGTTACATAGAAGTAACAAAATAGGTGGGGAAAGCTGTGTGATCCTTGGACAAAATCGAAAAAATGAGGGCAGGCAATACTTTTATTGGACTACTGAAATATTAAACACAAACAACCATCTGAGTCCAACTATAGATATGAGTTTCTATATCCAGCTTGCCACGCATTGCAGAGCACGAGCAAGTGGGAGAAGAAAGAGAATAGTCTAAAAATTCATCCTGACCATATTTTGCAGCGTCAGGATCTGTGTTAGACTAATGTCGCGATGGAAACTGCAACCTTGTTGCATCAGTGTAAAGTGTCAGGTTTTCCCCGAGGCAATCTAGAATGAACTGCCTTTCCTAGTCTCTAAGCAAGGGCTTGCCACTCAATTAATACAGATTCCATTTGCCTTCAGTCAGAGCATACCATTCCTATTTGACTGGGAAACGGAGGCACACAGAGACATGGCAATTCACATGGCAAGTCAGAAGAGGAATAAACGTGATCTTGTTCAAGGGGAACAGTGTTTCTGGTGGTTACAAGAAAATTCAACTCAATTGCTGGAATCCTATAGTTTAGTGTAGTAAGAGACACTAGATTTGACCTATTGAATAGGTGGGGATTTGGATTCATAGATTCCATTGGTTCAAATGGGCCTACTCTAGTTGCAATTCACTAGGCTAAGCAACAGGATGTCAGCCATTGATTAACACGTTAATTTAGCAGTTAGGTACTTACAGACTGTTTCATTGTCACTGTCTCTTTTTTAAAAAAATTAAAAGCTGCATATCAAATTCTTACTGTAACTTTCCTTGTACATAATTCTTCCTTTTCTGTTTTCTTTCATTACAAGAATGATACAATCAAAAGTTGAAAGGTGGAGGGTGGGTTTCTGGTGGTAAAGGAAAGTATTCATGTATTGTATTTCTATCCAGCATGTGAACCACAGGTGTTTTATTTTCTACTGTGCTGATAAAAAATAATTTAATTATACAGTAGAACCTCAGATAAAGTCCAAGCTCCGTTCTACAAGTTTGGACTCTATCCGATTTTGGACTTCATCCGAATCAAGTGGGCGATCATGTATGCATGAAAACCGCAACTTTACCTGAACTTTATCCAAATCGGACTTTATCCGAGGTGCCACTGTACATCTATTTGTATTGATGAATTGGAAGAGACAAGCACTAACGGCACAGCAACAGATTTAAAGCTATCTTAACAGTGTGAGGACATTTCTCCTCATTTCTCTAGTCCACATAGTGACAAGTGGGTGGCAGTTCCTTAGGGGACTATGTGACCAGACTCAACAAATGAGTCTGGTTAACTGGTGAGGACGGGCAACTGTACCCTTCTGATTTTGTTGGTCTGCAACTGATTTCTAACTTCTCCATAGCTCTTGTTGACCAAGGTTTGTGGCTCTTTATAGCTCAACAAAATATGGAAGGCTCCAGTTGTTCACCTGATGGTATGGATGTGAGGATATCACATACACAGTTATCTTTTTTAAAAGGTATATTGGATTGTCGTTATTCCTTCAGGGGCAGCCTGGACAAACCACAAAACTAGAAAACTCTCTGTGTAGTTACCTCTACATTGAAAAATTGCCAAAAGCTATAGTCAGTGTGTCACACTGTATGTTTTGTTCTTGTATTTCAAAGCTGATACCACTCATACAGAGCATGAATAGATGACAAGCTCTACACTTTTTATATTGTTGAATTTTTATGCTAAGAAAACCAAGAGAAGAGGTAGAGCCAAGTAGAAATGAGGCAAACAAAGATAAGGCAATTGTTCCAGTTTATGCTTGACTATTGGCTCCCATCTTTGTCCCAGCTCCTATCAACCTAGCAGTTCAAAAGCAAGAAATTGCAAGTAGATAAATAGGGACCACTTTGGTGAGAAGGTAAACAGCATTCCGTGCACTCCGATGTCTGGTCATGCCTGCCACATGACCACAGAAACATCTGGAGAAGCAGACCGCGCTGGCTCTTCAGCTATGAAACAGACATGAGCACTGAACCCTAGAGTCAGATATGACTAGCTTTCGAGCAAGGGTTACCTTTACCTTTATATCGGCTTCATTACATTAGGCAATTTGAACTTAAGTCAGTATCATGAATGACAAAGAGATACAAAGATCTTTCCTTTATACTAATATTCTCTTATGTGTGGTCCTTTGTACAGCCAACATTTGCACTTTTTTGTATACAAGTGTGCCCATGCATTTTTGTGCACAATACACATATAAGAGATTGGGGGGGGGGACTCCTGGTATTCACAATACAGCAACGGGAGAAAAATGAGATTCAAAACTGAAAAGAACTTCTAAGTGCAATGGGGAACTCTTAAGTAGCTGATGAGGGCTTTAACATGCTCAGTGGATTAGATGCCACAGTGGGTGAGCCTACTTGCAAAGAATGTGCAGGGCCACCACTGAAAAGGATGAAGACGCTTGCTGTTTTTATCCAGACACAACACAAGCATTCACTCAGCCTGCTGCACTCATTCTTTACACATCAGGCCAAGCCTCTCAGGCACATTGATTACTAACTTTAACGACAGCTTTGCATTGTAAATAATGAGACGCTTTTGTCAGGTCTTAATTGCTATGCCTGGAATGGTCACAATAATAAAGGCTTATGGTTTTCTCATCACTCAGACACACACACACCCACCCATAACACACACATTGAAAGTCAGGGCTAGGAATATTTACTGGACTCCAACCTCGAAGATCCTTTAGCCACTTACATTTTTGAACTATGGCCAGCAGAACCCATCTAGCAACAAGGCTTGGAGCTGTGCTATTTTTGTGGGATTCTACGTGTTATAGGCCAAAAAATTGTTTCCATCCCTACATCTGTGTCAGTTAACTTGAAAATGTCATTGGGTTGGAAATGGGTTGACAAAAACCCTCCCATTGACACAAATGTGTCCACCCTCCCTTATATAAATCGCTATGTGGGGTGAGAAGAGAAGGCTGATCGCCTGCTGGTGAGGGCATTTACATCCAGATCCTTTGGATGTGCCTCTGTTACCTTGATCCAGGCATTTTCAACCTACAGCCCACGAGCCAAACCCAGCCCCCGACGGCAATTCATCCGGCCTCTGATGTTCTCGCCGATCCTGAAAGTGGAATTATAATTTGTTCAGTGCATGTGTGGCATGCATTTTACTTCCAGGTGGGAGGAACCACATGACCGGGCTGATCAGCAGTCCAGGAGGTGTGGTAAGGCCCATGACCTGAAAACATTGAGAAAGCCTGGATTGATCCTTTGGATCCACAACCAATCTGCAGGACTCCGATTTCCCATCATTACTCTAAAATGTGCTTTTAAAAATAATCTTCTGAGGTGTAAACTGTGTCTAATTTTTTAAATAAAGCAGGTAATTCTAGGATTAAGCCATAGGCATTCAAATTAAATACATACTGTATATCAAAGCATACAAACTAGTCTATAACCAATCAAAGAAGTTGGCAACCATATTACTAGCACAGAAGTTACCTTGAGACATCTCCATTCTTATTTCTGGGCACTGTTTTTGGCCGAAATCCCAAATCACCCAGCTAATTTGTATGTGTTAAACCAACACGCCACATGACAGACCTCTGTTGAAATGAAGTTGCATAGCACCAGTGTGATATTATCATTTGGATAAAGTCATGGGCAGAGTTAAGAATCTCAGTTTTAAACGTAACTATAATGGAAAAAATTAGAGACATATCTGTGTGTCATTACCATACCATCATGTAAATGTTTGCTCTTTTAGGGCATTACAAGTTTTTAAAGTGTTTGATTCCTAACTGCACACATTTTCTTCCTTCTTTTTTTTCATTTTGCCATCTAAAGAGTCTTTTGCTGTTCCTGACCTGAGCAATTCAAGAGGTGACTTCTGCATGTAGTTGTGTATTCATATTCACTGAAATGTCCCTGTTAATATTTGCCCCCAACACTAACTTCCCCTTGGTTGTTTGCTCAATGTGTTTGTGCAGTAATTTCTAAAATTTATGACACCCGAAAATGTTTTGCAGTTCTGCCCCGTTTTTAGATGCTGCCATGTCATTAAGAAGCTTATTGTAATGTATTGGTGTTTGTACCAGTCAGACGAGTAGTACATTTGTTTCTGATGAAATATTATTATTTTTTATTTACAACACAAAGCAGTTTTGCATGATTGTCTTAATGGTTGGGATTATGTTTCCACATTTGAATGCTTGAATATCTTTACTAATAGCATTGGGGTTTTTTCGTATCAAATATTCAATTGTACTTCCACTTATGAAATTTGCTACAGAACTGATGAGCGGTAATTACTAACATTAATATCAACCAATAAACTTATTGGGTAAGCTGCAGACAGACAGTTTAATTGGCCTCAATCCTGATGAAGCTGACTCTGCTTTCTGACTACTGATGCGCATACAGTGGAACCCCGTATAACGATTGCATCGTACAGCAATGAAATTGTGCAACGAGTGTCTTTTTAAAAATAATTGTATCGTACAACAATTTACATCGGTGCAGGGTTGCTGTTCCATGGCAAAAAATCGTTATACGAATCATCCCATAGGGAAAATCACTATACGATACATATATTGCACAGCAATTTTTTTCATACAATGATGGACCCATTGGAACCAATTAAAATCGTTATACGGGGTTTCACTGTATCTGTCTGTTTCCAGAATATGTGAGCACTTTAACACGTCTGGCCTAGACACAGAAGAAGTTTATATCAGTTTCACACTGCTGAAGCCGGCTGTGATCCATTTCTGTACCATTCTCTGAATTTTGAAAATGGTCCAAATGTATTTTTGCCGAAACACCCATTTTATAACCTGCTTTCCCTAATATGCTCTTTTTTTTAAAGCCAATAGCCACATCACAGAATTCAGAGAAGTACACAGTGAAAAGGATGACTATTCCAGTTCAATTACAGTATTAGAAAAGTGAAAATTAGGCTGACTTGCCTGAAAAACAGTAGAGCAAACAAAAGTCTCCATTCTTTTTTCTGTTGAGGGGTGGAACAGGTTTATCATTGTTATTTGAGTCCCATTGGTTTTAGTGGGCTAATTCTACCTTGGGAGTAAGTACCATTGCCCTCGCTGGGATTTAGTTTTGAGCCATCATGAGTAAAATCAGGTTTTTGCCTTTCTTCCAGTCAGGGAAATGGGAGAATTAAACGTTTACAAATGTTACATTTATTTATTTATTTATTTATTTATTTATTTATTTATTTAAAAGATGAAGTTAGTTGAGTAATAGCTGCCATCCTTCAGCTACTTAGTGTAACAACAGAAGTGGTTAGACACTTTGTGTTAAGCAAATAACTTTTTTTCCTTTGTGTATCAGCTTGTTACAGCTCTTTTTAATTTAGGGCAAGGGTTCTCAACCTTTTTAAGTTGGGGGCCAGGTCATGGTCCCTCAAACAGTTGAGGGGGCCGGACTGGTTGTCCCACTGCCATTTATGGCTGCCATAAATGAGTCTGCAGCCGATTCTGGCAGTGGCGGCTAGAGCAAGGGTGGAGACCAGATTATTTGGCACCGGGGACCGGATCCAGTCCATGGGCCATAGGTTGAGAACACCTGGTTTAGGGAATGAGGCATGTTGAAATTCTAGCGAGTTCGGACTTCAGTAATATAAATAAACTACCTACTGCATGACACACTGTGAATCTGTGGTTGTAACACTGAATGCTTCCCTTAACCTTTGGGATGCAGATTGCTTCAGTTTTGCTTGTGTTTTTAATCTTTGGTGGTTGTCTTGTCCTTTGTGTGGTACTTGTGCAGCTCCCACCCACCATCACTTGTTAGTGTGTTGCAAAGGAGATACTGAGACCCATTTTTGTTTTTTGTGATGCAGGCTATCACTGGGATACCTCTGACTGGATGCCCAATGTCCAATTGCCTGGCATACAGGAGTATCCAAATTACGAGATGGTTGAAGAGCCGGCACCCTTGTACACGGATCCAAATTCCATCGATGCAGACTACTATCCAGGAGGATATGACATCGAGAGTGACTTCCCCCCTCCCCCAGATGACTTCCCAGTGCCTGATGACCTGCCGCCATTGCCACCCGAGTACAGCGACCAGTTTGACTCGGTGCAGCAGTCTAGGGACATGTCTGGTGTTGGTAGTTTGGGGTCTTCAGCAAGGAGCAGGCAAAGATTCAACCTCAACCAGTACCTTCCCCACCATTATCCTTCAGACATGTCAGAACCTCAAAACGCAACCAGTGGAGTCTCCAGTAATTATCGAGAACCCTGTGTTCCTTACACTGTAGGGTATGCTACTCAAGACTTTAAAGCATCCCCCGTAGACAACATGTCCATGTCTGTGTATGCTTCCACGGCTTCATGCTCTGATGTGTCAGCATGCTGTGAAATGGAGTCTGAAGTCATGATGAGTGACTATGAGAGTGGAGACGATGGACATTTTGAAGACGTGATCATTCCTCCACTAGATCCTCAGCAGCACACAGAAGTCTGACACTCTTCCTCAAAAAAAAAAGTGCCTGGATGTTAGTGCTTGAGTGCTTTTGTTTCAGTGAGCTAAAACTGGCATGGCTGCACTGGACCATATAGCTCATCTCAACATATTAACCAATCTTCCATTGCCTGATCCTGCTACAGTTGGACTATTCACAGGTCTCCCATTGGCTGTGCCATTCCCTAAAAAATGTCTTTTGTACCTTCATTGTCTATGTTAAAGAAATAAAGCAAAAACACGTACCATTTCTTCATTTTAGCATGATAAATGTATTTATATTGTTCGAGAACAAATCATTTTTATCTTATCTCTTTTTTGTAAATTTTATGTACAGTCTTAATTTCAGTAATTTTAACTAGATTTTTGTAGATAATTTTCAAATTTGAGTTCCACTGATTTAGTGGTGTTCAGTGTGCCATTGAAGCAGCTCCTCACATCTTCCGAGTTTTTCTTTATGAAAAAGCAAAATATCTCTCACTTTTTGTTTATTGTCACAAGTGTTTGACATCTCATTTATACATTTCAGTGTATTCAGACATTTCCAAATGTACATAATTTCCAGCTGTAAAAGATAGCTGATATTTTCCAGGTGAAAAACATGGAAATGGCTTTCATGGGTTTCTGTACTCTAGAGCAGTAAGCATTTTTCCTTTCTTGAAAAGTGTATTGGGGGCCCACCACATACCTGTCTAGAACCAAAATCACCTTGGCACAGTTTTTATAGTGTCTGTATATTTGTGATGCAATGGTCTTGTAAAGGTTTTTACTGAAATCTACCATTAGCCAGTCTTTCTTACTGACAATAAATTATTAATAAAACAATTCAGCTTTGTCTTCTGTGTCCTATGTCTGACATAAACATTGAACATTGCAAGTTACATTAGCAAAAGTATTAGTCCTTAAATATATGGCATGGGTCCACCAGGTGGCACTGTGAGTCTACTTAATTGTTTGAAAAGAAGGATTCTAGGAAGCACAGGTAGAATGAATGGACATCTATCCAGTAAAGCACTACTCGCGGCAATGAACAACAGAATAAAACAACAGTTTACAAAAATATATGCAAAAATAAGATGGCAGTTAAAATATTCATCAACAATGAAATTAAACCCCATGGCAATGATAGCATTAAGCGGACAAAGGTCCAGCATAACTAGACAGGACCCTACAACAAAGAAAATCAGCAAATGGCTCTCTGTTATGTTTCAATCATTCTGTAATCCTAGTGGGAATAACACATGATGAATCTCCATTGGGAGAACATTCCAGGAGGAAGTCTACATGCGCTCTACATGGGGCTGCCCTTGACGACCATTCGGAGGCTACAGCTGGTTCAAAATGCAGCCGTCCGGGTGGTGATGAGGTGTGGACATTATGCTCGTGCCTCCCCACTACTCCAGGAGCTGCACTGGTTACCAGTTTGCCTCTGGGTGCAATTCAAGGTGCTGGTTTTGACCTCTAAAGCCCTATATGGCAGTGGGGCCAGGATACCTGAGAGACCGCATCGTCCCAAGAGTGTCTGCCTGTCCAACCAGAGCGGACTGGAGGGGCTCCCTAGTTGTACCTTCAGCTAGAGGGGCTTGCCTTTCTGGCACACGAAGAAGGGCCTTCTCCGTGTCCACACCAACCCTCTGGAACCTCCTGCCAGCAGAATTAAGGTTACAGACAGAATTTCTGCCTATCAGGAAAGGTTTGAAAACCTGGCTGGTGGGGCAGGTGTGGGGCCCTAATGGCAATATGGCCCCAGCCTGCTGGCTCATCTCCAGCTAAAGTCCAGTTAGTGTCCCTCCTTCTGTATTTTTGCATTCCTCCTATTCCCTTTTAGCTTTTTTTAAATGGGGTGAGGGTAGGGGGTGGTTGGGTGATTTAGGGTTTTTAACTTGTTTTTATATGTTTTTAATTGTTGTACGCCACCCTGAGTCGGGTTCGCCTGAGTGGGCGGCATAAAAATTGAAGAATTAAATTAAGTCACCACTACCAAGAAAGCCTTTTCTGGATGTCACTTCTGAGGTTTCTGGAGGTGGCTACCTTCAATAGCATAGTGTCTGAATATCTTGTTAATAACTATTCTGATGAAAGAATCACTCTGTCATATAGCAAGGTCCAAAAGTATAAAGAGCTTTGTACATTAGTACAAGCACCTTGAACCTAGCACAGAACACAATGAGTAGCCATTGCAGGCCTACCAGAATCAGAGATCTATGATAGTACTTACCTGAAACATAATCAGTCTAGCAACCACATTTTGGACCTGCTGCAATTTCGATATCAGCTTCAAGGCTAACCCCATGAAGACAGCATTGCAGTAATGAATCTTGGACCAAGGTGGTCAGGGATCACCTAACCAAAAATGGGCAGAGTTGGGCAATCCAGTGTAACTGAAGGAAAGTAGTCTTCTGTGGCACCATCATAAGAGCTGAGTCAAAGATCTATCCAGATTTTGTACCTGATCCATAAGGGGAAGGATGGCATCTGGTCAATGGAGATTCTACCCAAATGGTCTAGATATTCCATAACTAACAGGTATTCCATCTTGCTGGGATTCAACTTCAGCTTATTTCCCCCCATCTAAACCAGTCACCTTCAGACATTGCTCCAGGACGTGGACTCCACTGCTGAGGCAGAAAGGGAGAGAGAGAGTGTGTATCATACTGATGATAGCAAACCACAAATCTAATGACTTCCAACCGGCGGTCTCACGTAGCTGTTGAACAGAATAAAAAAGGTGGCCAAACCCTTGTAGGACCCAAGGATCTGACATTACCTCTGCTTCCTTGAGAAAGGACCAGAAGAACCAGGTCCAGGCATCACCCCCAATCCCAAACTCTGACAACCTGTCCAGGATACCATGATTGATGGTTTCAAAGGCCACTGAAAGGTCCAAGAGCACCAACAGGGTGGCATTTGCAGCCCAAGAATGCCTGTGATCTCATATTTGAAGGTGTGTGCATGCATATGTGTTTAAACCTCATCATTGTTAAACTCATACCTGTTCATATGGTATTTTAGGAATAGGCCAATCATAATACTTTCTACCTGAATAAAAATTGTTTAGGCCCCTGGGCAGAGCATGCCAAGCATTTGCCAGGGTTGCTATTCTTATACTAAAAAAATCATAATGCTAGTCCTCTATGGGAGAGTTAGGCATTTCATAGCTATTCATTACTTTATTTCCAATTTAATATGTTACAGTATGTTGTTGTTCAGTCGCACAGTTGATTCTGACCCTTTGTGACCCTATGGACCATTGCCTGCCAGGCACCTCTGTCCTCCACCATCCTTTTCAACCTGCCCATTTCTGTACCCATTGCATCTACAATACCATCTATCCTATCTTTGGAAACACTGTAGGTGAGCATATGAAACAAGAAACAGGATTTTAAAAATAAAGACAACTGTGACTCAACCTTTACGTGGTATTGAAAGAAGCACAGATGTTTTGCCATACAGTGATGAAGACTGGACTTGTCTTTCTCAAAGAACTTTCAAATATCACATTAGGTTTACAGGACACAGTTCACATTTGAGGACTGAACAGAGATAAGATATTTTCCTTCCAGTGAAAACACTGGATTCTTCATACATCACATTTGAAAGTATGTTTCATCAAACTCTAGCCGTTCATTCACCTTGGTATTTGGGTATACACATTAGAGTGATCCAGAAAATATTCAGTGTGTGTCATGTTGTAGTTCATTATTCAGGGTGTTGAGCCCTAAATAATCAAATGTATATCAATTCATTCCTGATAAACCTTAATGTTTTGTTTGTACAGTGATCGGTATTTATAGAGAGCTGTGCTAATTATCTACCTTCAAAATAAATTTGAACTCATGAGCTGGAAATGCAATTCCATTTTTTAATTATTATTCTGCAGTAATTGGTGCAGTAATGTGGTGCTGGAGGAGAATTTTGAGAGTACCCTGGACAGCGAAAGGAACAAATAGGTTGATCTTAAAAGAAATCAACCCCATCTGCTCCTTGGAAGGTCAAATATTGAAGATAAAGATAAAGTACTTTGGACATCAAATGAGAAGAGAAGATTTACTTGAGAAAGCCTTGATGCTTGGAAAGGTCGAGGACAAAAGAAGAAGGGGGCAGCAGAGAAAGAAATGGCTAGATGGCATTGTTGACATAATGGGCACAAAGCTGGGCGGGTTGTGGAGGATAGGGGTGCCTGGCATGCGGTGGTCCATGGGGTCACAAAGGGTCGGAATCGACTGAACAACAACAACAAATTGCTTTCCACATTTCTAGGTCTGCTTCTAGCTGCAAAGTCCATTGCAATGATTTGATTTGATTTGATTTGATTTATTCAATTTGTATGCTGCCCACTCAGCATACGCTTAGTATGCTATAGTACTGGTAAGTACTAGTGCTGAGTACAGTGATACCTCATACAACATCCAAACTTGGTTCCACAAGTTTGGACTTTATGCGGATTTGGACTTTGTATGAGGCATGCAAAATCCTAGCCGCGATGCCTCATACAACATCCAAATCCTTGCCGCAATGCCTTGTACAACGTCGTTTCCATAGAGATGCATTGTTCTGTAACAGCACAGACTTCAGGGCAAAGTCAAGGAAACAGATAGGAAACTGACAGAACTTTAAGAAATCATTGTCTAAAGGCTAAATACATTACAAAAACATGTCAAACAACCCAGATTGTCCAAGAACCTGAAGAATGCTGCAAAAAACCTAGGAATGCTTCTAAAAATCCAAAATCATGCTCAAAATCACTCCTAAACACTCTTTGCCTCGTGCAAAACTCACAAGAGCAATGCATGCATGTGTCCTGCCTTTTATACTGCCCAGGCACAATGCAACCTGGGAAAACCCCCAATGCCTCATACACAGTCGCAGCGACTTTGTATGAGGCAACTTTTTTCAAGGAATTAGGCGATGTTGTATGAATTCGATGTTGTACGAAGCGGACTTTGTATGAGGTATTACTGTATATTTATAAACAACTGCTTGGACCTAGTTTGAATGTTTTGTGAATGGAAGGGCTTTCTTCTTCTTCACGCTTGATCCAGGGAATGATCCAGCAGAAGCTCTTAGCTGGGGGAAAGGGATGGAGAAGTGATCCTTGCTGAGACCTCTTGAAACTCCCTGCATTGTCATTTGTTCAACTTCCCCTTCAGAGATCTATGGAGAGCAACAATGGTTGTCTTCCCATCCCCTTCCTTGGATGCAAGCAGAACTTCAGCAAGCACCAAAGCTGAGCACTTTCTGTGGCCAGTATCTGACATAGTCACTCTACTAGCAGAAGCAGCTTCTTTGAATGGGAGCCATCCACATTCCCTGTAGGCCCCCTACATACAGGCATAGGAAACCTTCTGGGCCAGGCATTCAGCATTTGAGATGCATTTGGGGACAGAGGAAATATAAAGCCAAACTCCTGAAGCCAGTTCTTCGTGTTGTTTGTAGATCCACACCATAGGTGTGAATCCACAAACAACATACAGTAATACCTCATACAAAGTCCACTTCATACAACATCGGATTCATACAACATCGCCTAATTCCTTGAAAAAAGTTGCCTCATGCAAAGTCGTGTGACGTTGTATCAGGCAATGGGGTTTTCCCAGGTTGCATTGTGCCTGGGCAGTATAAAAGGCAGGACACGTGCGTGCATTGGTCTTGTGGGTTTTGCATGAGGCAAAGAGTGTTTAGGAGTGGTTTTGAGTACGATTTTGGATTTTTTTGGATTTTTCGTCAGAATTTTTAGAAGCATTCCAGGGATTTTTGCAGCATTCTTCAGGTTCTTGGACAATCTGGGTTGTTTGACAAGTTTTTGTAATGTTTTTAGCCTTTAGACAATGTTTTCTTAAAGTTCTGTCAGTTTCCTGTCTGTTTCCTTGACTTTGCCCTGAAGTCTGTGCTGTTACAGTACAATGTATCTCTATGGAAAGAACGTTATATGAGGCATCGTGGCAAGGATTTGGACGTTGTATGAGGCATTGCGGCTAGGATTTTGCTTGCCTCATACAAAGTCCAAATCCGTATAAAGTCCAAACTTGCAGAACCAAGTTTGGATGTTGTATGAGGTATCACTGTACTCGAAGAACAACAGTTACTGGTAAGTACAACCTGTATTTCTCCTTTGTGTCATTTGTGGATCCACACCTATGGTGTGAATCCGCAAACAACATACTCGAAGAACGACAGTTACTGGTAAGTACAACCTGTCTATCTTTCCAGTCAATTACAATTCAGGATTCCCCAGTCTGGGAGCTCTACCCAATGTCCTGTTCTCTCTGGCCAGTACACTCATTGTATTGAGTAAGTTGCCTGGAGGACCATACATTTGGGCACTAAACTGGAGGAAGGTAAATTACACTAAATACCCTCCATCCACCCAAACTCCATCCAACAGAATAAACTCAGGCTGGTGATGTTCAAGCGTCAAAACTGAATTGGATCCTGTCCGTATCATCTTATGTTTTCAGTCCTAAATGTCATTTAAATTACATTTAGTGTAGCAGGAGATTTAAAAGAAGAAAGGAATTGATGACAGTCTAATTTTATTCTGAGTTGCCAGACATCTGAGTGAGAGACAGGGAGGGGAGACCCTTTGATGGCTCCGTTGGAATGCACATTAACAAAAAAACAGTCAATTTTCCTCTAATTCAGTATAATTTCTGTTCAAAACTTGCTATTTTGTATTCCCCAGAGCAGCTCTTTTCTATCCTTTTTGTCTCAAACAGACATCAAGCTAGGTATTTTCTTGTCACTCCTGCCTACCCGATTGGAATGGTTTTCATTCACATATTATTATTCACATTCACATTTTATTATCATCTTCATTATAAGCTCTGATGCCAGTGGACTGAAATTTGCCTCGCGCTTCAGTGACACCATCTTTTCTGGGCTGCTGCACCCCGAATCATTTTTAAAATAACTAAATTGTGCAAAGAAAACATACATTTCCACATCAATGGAAGTAAACAGGAAGGGCACATGCCCCGCCAATCATTCATGCAAATGTGAACTCATCTGAGACTGATCCTGTAGTGGGGGAAATAGGGAGCTGGTGATGAAATCAGCAAAATCAAATTAAGATCCTTTTTGAAAGGGCACCTTTGAGGATTGCAAATGGTTTGATAACCTTTGAAATATATAGCTCACCTTCATTGTTGTCCTGGACAATATGATGGGGAAAGCCTAAATAAAGCCCTGAATTCGTCCCTCTCATTTGTGTGTTTGATCCTGAAGGGTATCTAGTCTTACGTTCATTCTCACACATACATATTCTCAAGATATGTGTTTGAACAATCTTTCTCTATGACATCCAAAAGTATGATTCCTTGTTTAGTGGTTAAAAAACAACAACAGACAAACAAAAAAAACAGATGCTAAAGTCCAGGTGACCCAGTGGTAAAGGTAAAGGTAAACGTTTCTCTTGCTCGAAAGCCAGTCATATCTGACTCTAGGGTTCAGTGCTCATCTCTGTTTCAAAGCCGAAGAGTCAGCGCTGCCTGCTTCTGCAGACGTTTCTGTGGTCATGTGGCAGGCATGACTAGACACCAGAGCGCACGGAGCACTGTTTACCTTTCCCACCGAAGTGGTCCCTATTTATCTACTTGCAATTTCTTGCTTTCGAACTGCTCGGTTGGCAGGAGCTGGGACAAAGACGGGAGCTCGTTCCGTCCTGCAGTACTCAGGAATCGAACTGCTGACCTTCCACCTCCCAGTCAACGCCATAGCCACTGCAGACCCAGTGGTATACTGAGGTGATTGACAGTATCACTCCCAAATACCTTCTCCGATGCAAAGGCAGCCTGCACACCATAGTTTGTGGGTAAGCTTCGGGTGATAAAGCAAATGAGAAGACTTGAGAGCATTCAAAGGCACTACCACACAAAAGGTAGCCACAATGGCTTAGTAGTTTGGATGCTGAGCTTGACTGCCAGAAGGTCAGCAGTTCAAGACCCGAATGCTGCAAGACGGAATGTGCTCCCATCATTTGTCCCAGCTCCTGCCAATCTAGTAGTTCGAAAGCAAGAAATTGCAAGTAGATAAATAGGGACCACTTCAGGTGGAAAGGTAACAGCATGCCGTGCTCTTTGGCATCTAGCCATGCCTGCTAGATGACGACAGAAATGTTTGCAGATGCAGACAGTGCATCTTTGGTTGTAAATGGAGACAAACGCCACCTCTTAGAGTTGGACACCACTGGCTCTTGACCTTTACGCAGGGCCAACATCAGAAATTTCCGGGCCTGGTAGGCGCCCACACATACACACACATTTTGGCCATGCCCCCGTGGTTTCTGTGCATGCGTGGTCTGTTTGCGCATGTGCACATCATCTCTGGTCCCGGGACGGGAGTCCTACTTGTCCTTCCCTGATTGTGGCACTGCCTTAATTTTTATTTTATTTTAACTAACAGAAGAGAATTTGATTGCAATGAAAGGAATGTTCAGTAGATATTTACTTGCATCAAGAGCTGCACAAAGGGCATAATATCGAACTAGTGAAGCTTATAAGCAGCAATCAGAACTCTATAGAAGTGCCTACAACTTCATGGAGGCTGGCCTCATTCTTGGGATGTAAGATTGTGGTAAACAGCTTGCAGCTCAATTTAAGAATAAAATTAATGCTGTTTGTTACGATCTTAACTTAGGCTCCTGAGAATTGAAATCCTCCTGTAGAGCACAGGCCCCACATTAGGAACCTCTGATTTAGTAAAGGTCACCCTTGCTGGAACGCCAGTCATTTCCAACTCTAGGGTTCAGTACTCATCTCTGTTTATAGTCAAAGAGCCAGCGCTGTCTGCGTCTGCAGACATTTCTGTGGACATGTGGCAGGCATAACTAAACACCAGAGTGCATGGAACACTGTTTACCTTCACACCAAAGTGGTACCTTGCAATTTCTTGCTTTCGAACTGCTAGGTTAGCAGTGAAGTACTCTGGTTTCAAACTGCTGACCTGCCGACCTTCCAGCATCTCAACCACTAAGCCACCACAGTCCCACCACTGATTCAGACCCATATGAACTATTACCAGTTTGTTAAAAGTGGCCCCAAAAGATCTCTGTGTAAAGAAATTGGCATTTTAAAAGAGTGAACTTTACTCTAATTAAAGTTGTTTACTTCTTGAAGTAGAAATGTTTTGCTAGATTCTTATTCTATGATGTAATACTAATTCACAAGTGTTAGTTAGAACAGATGTTTAGACAAATATTCAGACACCTGCATGTCAATGTGCAGACTTGAAGTCTGAGACCCAGACACTTTGTCCATCTCACCAGATAAGAGATGGGACGTGAGATTATGGACTCACGTAATTAACAGATGTCCCTTGCGGGTGGGTAAGGGGGTGTAACGCCCACACAGCCAGCCAGCTTGTCTCCTCAAGACATAGTTGGGAATTCTCACATATTTATGATGCAGGTGTTTGAATGAGAAGTGTATAAATAAGAATCCTTTTCCCCTGATGTTAAGAAGAAGATCGAGATCAAGATAGGGTAAGCTTCTCTCAGCCAGAGAGGTTACCTCTCTTTTCCCATAGGTCAGACCATGGCAGCCTGACTCTATGAGGGGTTTTTGGCCCCGCTTTCTTAGATCTATTTAGACAGCTTAGTTATTCATGTTTATGTTTTGTTTATGATTTCTTTTTGTATTCCTGAATTCTTATTATAACCGCATATTAATCTACCTCAATGTTGTAAGCCAATAAAGTGCTGCTATTTGAATACTTGGTAGATTGCTTTTATTCACCTCTTAGTTTAAAGAGGGATTTTCTAGGTGTCCAGCAAGAAGATATTTTATCTTAGAAAAGTGCCAGGCTGTATTCTCCACAGAAGGGAGGGAGAAGCCAAATCGTAGCCTGCGGTAAGAACTTCTTCTCTGCCGACCATTAGTCATTTTTCAAGGAGAAAACTGGACCCTAGGAGTGCCTCACGAGGAGAGATTTGTAGAATGGGCATTATTTGGGTTATGAGGCTGAATTCTCATAAATTTCCCATGCAGCTATTTTAATTGTCAGCTGAGGCTGATTATATCAGAGGGAGACAGTTCTTCTCAAAGTTCTGTTAACTGGGAAGCCCTAGTTAGAATCTCTGAGAAAGTTTTTCTTTACAATTCTCTCGGCACTTCACTATAAATCTTTGGACTGTTATCTGCTTCAAAACCCCGAGCACTCGTGACACTCTGCACACACACACACACCATGCAGAGGCTTTAAAACACACAGAGGGAAATTTAGGGAAATGACATAAAGCAAACATCTGTCAGTATTTATGCTGTCCCAGTGGTGCTTGTTTTAAAAAAAGATGGCAGGGTGAGGCTTTGTCTTTATTGTAGACAACAGAAACAGGTGCCCTATAAAAGATGCTGCTCATCACTCCTTTGTGTAGAAGATATCCTGAATATGTTGTCTAAGTCACTGTGACTTTCCATTAGATTTTCCCAGTGGCAATTGGCATGTCAAAATGCACCCAAAATCAAAGAGAAAACAACATATATGACATACAGGGACATACAGGGGCCTTTTGAATTCAGTATTCTGCCATTTGACCTGCATAATACTCCAAGCACCTGCCAGAGGTTAATGCAGGGTGGCCCAAATTATGGCCTGGGGCCAGATCTGGCCCTTAATGCCAATTCATCTGGCCCACAAAACCCTAGTCACTCCTGGAAGTGGAAGTACAGCGTGTTTTACTTCTGCTTCCAGGAGCAACAAGGGCTTTGTGGGCTGGATGAATTGGCATCAGGGGCCAGATCCAGGCCCCAGGCCATAGCGACCGGCTCCCTGAACCACATAACCAGCTCGCGGCCCATAGGTTTGGGCACCCCTAGGTTAATGGAAACTAGTCCCTGCTGAATAGCAATGTACTATTTGTCTACTTATTTTTGGTTACTCTTTGCCAGAACATTTCAACCAACTAACTAAATAAATAAATAAACTGTGTTAAATTCTTGGTGAATTATTGTGTGCTTGGATTGTTACTAGGTAAAGGTAAAGGTTGTTGTTGTTGTTCAGGCACACAGTCGATTCCGACTCTTTGCGACCCCATGGACCATCGCTCTCCAGGCACCCCTGTCCTCCACCATCCTCCTTAGTCCACACAGCCCCATGCCCATTGTGTCTACAATACCATCTAGCCATCTCATCTTTGGCCGTCCCCTTCTTCTTTTGCCCTCCACCATCCCCAGCATCAAGGCCTTCTCAAGTGAATCCTCTCTTCTCATTTGATGTCCAAAATACTTCAACTTCATCTTTGTTATTTGTCCTTCTAAGGAGCACTCAGGGGTAATCTCTTCTAATATTGACCTATTTGTTCTCCTCGCTGTCCAGGGGACTCTCAAAACTTTCCTCCAGCACCACATCTCAAAGGTATCTATTTTTCTTTGCTCAGCCTTTCTAATGGTCCAGTTCTCACAGCCATACATTACCACCGGAAATACCATAGCTTCGACTATGTGGACCTTTGCAGTGAGATGTCTCTACTTTTCACTATGTTCCCAGTTTTTCATAGGTTACCCTTGCTTGAAAGCCAGTCGTATCCAACTCTAGGGTGCAGTGCTCATCTCTGTTTCATAGCCAAAGAGCCAGCACTGTCTGCTTCTGCAGTGGTCATGTGGCAGGCATGACTAGACACCGGAGTGCACAGAATGCTATTTACCGTCCCACTGAAGTAGTCCCTATTTATCTACTTGCAATTTCTTGCTTTTGAACTGGTAGGTTGGCAGGAGCTAGGACAAAGACGGAAGCTCATTCTGTCCTGCACTATTTGGGTATTGAACTGGTGACCTGCCGCCTTCCAGTCAGTGTCTTAGCAATTTGAGCCAAGAGTTATCCAAATGTCTGTTTTTTTTAAATCCCACATTCAGTAGTTGAGATGTGTATTCTTACGTGCCATAGCTACACATTTGGGGTAAACAGAAGCAGCAGAATGGATTAATCCTCACATAGAAAAATAAATAAAAATACTCTTCTAGAACAGATCAAAATTATGGTTAACAATGGTGAAATCAAATCACTGTTGCACCTGAGATGATTAAACACCACAACTCTAAGTCATGGCTAAAAATCTGGTAGTCAATCAATCAATTAAATATTTTAGTCTCACACATGTAAATTAATGAAAGAATAAGAGCAAAACCCAGGTTGTGTCTTATTCTTTCATGTCCTGATCAAACCCTGGACTGCCAAAATGAAGCCACTATCTTGGCTTTGTTGTTGGCCAAACTTAAGTCCTCATTGGTGCATGTTTCTGAGGGTAATCTTTCCACATTCTCACCATGTGTTGTTATGCGACAGCAGCCTCCACTTGAGCATGTTGGTCTTGCTTTTAGGGACTCCAACCCTCAGCCTATTCAGGTTGCATTCCCAGGTTGTGATATTCTGCCCAAATTAATCTCCTCCATGTAGCAGAGTGATCATATGGCTAGGCTTTTGGGAACTGAGGAATTAAAAGTGAAAGTGGACTTAAACTTGGCCAGAAATCAGTGAGGCAATAGGTTAAAAGGTGTATTGACTGATGTGCTTCTAGGACTCTACCACAATCACCTATAGTCACAATCAAAGCTACCTTCCCTCTGAAAAGGTAGCAATTGATACATAGGACATCTCCCCACTACTACATGTTTCAAGTATCAAATTGCAGTGATTGCAGGCTATTTTGCTAATTAAATGGAGATTTCTGCTACACACAACTAAGAGTTCTCCTTCGTGTTGGTTGTGGATCCACACCTATTGGTTTCACGCTTGCGCGGAAGCCAGTTCGGAGCTGTAGAGCTGATTGGATAAGATTTAGAGTTAGGACTGCCCACCATCTCCACCTACCCTCGGTTCTCTTTTTTTCTGTTGCGCTAGCAGGAGCTAATTGAGAGCTCTCCCGTCTTTGTGTGTTTTTTTCTCCGTTCATATCGAACTATTCTACAATTTTTTCTGGCCGGGAAGGGTTACCCCCTTTCTGACCCATCTTTCAACTAAAAAGAAAGAATAATTTTTGCTACTGCTGAGTCGCTTACAACTCAAGTTTTTCTCTGCCTGAGGGGCCTCCCTCCAGGGCCTCTCCGGACTTTTTGCACTCTTTCTTCTGGTGCTCTCTCGAATGGCCGCCATTGCTGTGTTCAAGCGGTGCCTGTCCTGCAGCTCCAAGATCCCTCATACGGACAACCATAATAAGTGCCTCACCTGTCTGGGGGAAAATCACCCCGTCCACTCCTGTCCAGCATGCAAGAAAATTTCTAAAGTAGCCCAAAAGAACAGGAAGAATGGATGCAGGCTCACCTCATGGTGGCTGCTTTGGCTCCCCAGCCTTTGGCATCCTGACAGGACTCTTAGCCTCTCCCTGCTTATTCTTCCACTTCCTTGGCCCATAAACCAACCATGGCTGAGTTATTCCTCAAAAAGAAGAAGAAAGATGAAAAAAAGAAGTCAAAGAAGCACCACTCTTCTCTGCCTCCTACCCCTAGGACCAACAGACCTTCACCTCCCCCTTCTACGGTGTCGGCCATTTTCCTCACGGCCATGTCTGCAAGGTCTTCGCCGGTACTTGTGTCTACGGCATAATCTGGTAATCTCCCACCTCATCAAGATACTCCGCCAACCCCACCAAGGTGGCCTGCACCATCCCAACCGGCCTCCCAAGACTCCGGGTTTTCAGCTGCTCTGGCCCTGGTTCCGATAGATGCATTGGCCCCACTTTTCCATGCCATGTCGAAGGAGATCACTATTCAGGTTACCACCCAAGTCCGGGCTCTCATTACATCTACAGATCCGCCTGCCTCGCATCCGTCCGGATCGGAACCACAAGGGCGTCCACCGAAAAGGAAAGTCTCTGATCGGCCTTCGGGTTTCAAGAGGCGTCAGTTGGAGCAGGTCATGGTTGCCTCCCCTCCTCCCTCTCCGATGTCTGTGGACGTTCCGAGTTCAGCCAGGCTGTACTGGTCTGACTGGGACCCAGAGGCCTTCCTCCCACCTCCCTCTGTTTCGGAGAGGTCGGAAGGCATCGTTGGATTCAGACAATGAACCCCTCCCGCCTGTGGATGCTGAGAAGTCGCCCAATGACCAAATTGGCAGTAAGGAGCGGTCTCAGCCAGAGGACCAGCGTACCTTAACGGGTCTACTCACGCGGATGGGTACCACCCTCAATATTAAAGCTGAGACTCCACTGTCCCCTTTCACCGACGAGGTGTGTGGCTTGGCAGACACTAAGAAAATCCTCCCTGTTCACCTGCCTTTTTTGCTGGTGGTTTCCAATTCAGCCAAGGCAGTGTGGAAGAAGCCGGTCTAGACTCATACCGTCTCCACCAGAGTTGATGGCATCTACAAATTGCTGGGAGAGGATGGTGAATTTCTCCACACGCACCCCCCACCAAACTCATGTGTGGTCTGCGTCTCTCAACACCGCACTGCTATCAACAGCATGCCCGTTCCGGCTTCCAAGGAGGGCAAGAAACTGGACGCCTTAGGACGCCATGTTCCTCCCTGTCACTCCATGTGGTGAACTATTCGGCCACTATGGGTGGCTATAATGTGAAGCTTTGGATGAAGCTCGAGTCTTTCATGGACAAAATGCCGACTGAGCTCCGTTCTGAACTGGACGTTTTGTGCAAGGAGGGGATTCACTTGGGGCAGCAACAGATCAGGATCTCTAGACACATCTGTGATTCTGAGGCCAAGAACATTGCTGCAGCCATTCAGATCCAATGCCATTCTTGGCTCTGATCTGTGGACTCTGTTCCGACCCGCCCTTTTTGCAATTCTTTGATGACCGTGTGGTTCTTTACCACGACGTTCTTACCCATAGTTGTCACCAAGTTCCATCTCTCCCAAGCAGTTACTTTGCCTGCCTATTTCCCTCAACTATCCTCCAATGAGGAGAGGTTGTGGCATTCACTGGACGTGCACAGAGCACTCCTCTTCTACACCAAATGGACTGCTGCCTTCCATGAGTCCTGCCATCTCTTTGTAGCCTATGGGGGCCACAGGAAAGGTCAACAGCTCTCTTCTCAGAAACTTTCCAAATGGATTTGTCATACTGTCTGCTTGGCATACCAGCTGGCCTCCAAGCCTCCACCTGTGACTGTCAGGGCCCATTCCACCAGGTCCATCGCCACTTTGACTGCCTTTCTAGAAGGCATCACCATAGAGGATATTTGCAAAGCTGCAACATGGTCGACACCTTCTACTGTTGTCAACCATTACAGACTGGGCACCAGGTCTCTGAAGGATACCAGGCTTGGTCGCTCCATCCTGACCGCTGGCCTCCAACCATCTACCCAGAGAGCCTCTCAGGTGTAAGCATCTCCATCTCCACTGCACCTCTTCTACCTGTGCATGACATCTCAGCAGTGACTGCCCATCTTCCAAGTAAGTGAGCTTGCTAATATCCCATAGGTGTGGATCCACAAACAACACAAAGGAGAAAGACAGGTTGTACTTACCAGTAACTGTCGTTCTTCGAGTATGTTGTTTGTGGATACATACCACTCACCCGTCCTCCCCTCTGTTGGCTACACTGCTGAGATACCCATTTTCTCCAGTGATTAGCTTTCAAGGGAACTGAGGATAGAGGCGCAAAATGGCACCGAGGGCGGGTGGAGATGATGGGCAGTCCTAAATCTAAATCTTATCCAATCAGCTCTACAGCTCCGAACTGGCTTCCGCGCAAGTGTGAAACCCATAGGTGTGTATCCACAAACAACATACTCGTAGAACGACAGTTACTGATAAGTACAACCTATCTTTTTTGGGCAGAAATTGGTTTTTGTGGCCAAAATTGGGCAGTGTCCAACTCACACAGATCTTGTTTAAGGAGCAACACACAGAGAACACAGCCTCTTCCCCTTCCAGATTTGTGGGCTTACAACTGCCATTGTCCGCATATTTTGTATGCAAGCAGCTCTCCCGATTCCGCACCCAACTCAGCTGCCAAAGTAGCGCAGCTGAGGAAGGTCAGCCCATGCGATTTCAACTAACTAATTAATAGCTAGCGTGGGGAACTCCCCGCCTCCAGGTGTTCATGGTCAGGAATACAACACAATAGGTAATCATGGTGTTCATGGTCGGGAATACAATAGGTAATCATGGGCAGGAATACAGTGTCATCAACCAATGGGTATTGTTGGCGGGGGATTCAAATGCATTATAAAAGGAGCTGCGTCTCCTACATGTGCCCATGTACAGATTGACCATGCTGAAATAAAGAAGTGTTTGGCCCGCCTGCCGGCTCCGTGTGCAATCAATCTGCCTACATCAAACCGCAGCAGTGCTAATGTCTGGGCTAGCTTTGGGCAAGCTGCGCAGTCCCAGAGCAAACTCAGGAGAAAAGAATGGTTAAAACTGTTTCTCATTATTTTATTCTTTCAAAGCCCTGGAAAGGATAATTGAAAGTCAAAATCAGCTTGACAGTACACAATTATTAATTTCCATACAGCATCAGTTTTAGTCCCAGAAATGTAGGTTAATAAGCAACTGATATAAATAGTTGAATAATACAGTAAGAAGAATTAAATTCCCTCTTTTTATTTCAACTCCCTCTATTTTCTCCATTGAGTGGGCTTTGACTTCTTACAAATGTACATAGGTAGGTCTCAAAAAGATTTCTTTCACATCATCCTGAAATTATGAAATTGGCATCTTTTCACCACATTCTGGTACATCAGTAGGCATTTTGTGTACAGCATTACTGAGTCCAGACAGACAGACAGATTTAAATGTTATATTTAAAAGCAAGCATCAAGAAGACAAAACATATGTATAGCCTTGGAGAACTGCTGTTTCCTATCAACCAATTTCATCCTCTTACCACTGGACAATGGATCAAGTAATTGCTAGGAAATTGATTGGGAAATTTGTAAAGAAGAGTTTGTAATATCACTTGCCATATAAAGGTTAAAGAATTTCAAACAGCCTATGGCTGACACATTAGTATGCTTTTGATTCTCTAATGGCAAAGAGGCCTCTGTGAGTTTTAAAAGACAGTCGTCAAGTAATGTTTAACTGTACTTCCAATACATGGGGTATACTTATAATTTCCAAAGCAGGGTCATTTTGCACATGTTCTACATATTGTTGAGAAAATTGTTAATCTTTGAGTTTGTTTCTTCATCACCTGTGCATTTTGGATAGACTGGTTTAGTGTAAGGGACCAAAGACAATGAAACAGCCGAAGGGTTGGCTTAACACAGGTTTATCAATAAGGATGTGGCCAACCGGTATGTAACAAGTGAAAGAGGAAAAACCGATTGAGGCTATATTGGGTCACCAACAATATTTTTATACTGATTGCAGTCATATCTTCAGTAAATAATAATATCTGTGTAGACTTCAAAAAGTTTATTCATGAGTTTTTTGTCTTCAAAGAGTTTATTCAAGAGTTAAAAAGTCCTCCGGATTAGAAACTTTTTTCGAGTACATTCTTCATCAGAACAATATTGACTGTAAATACAAAAGTGAAGAAAATGATGTACCAAGTATTTTAAAAAAGACTGCATGAGACAATAATGGTGATGAAACCCATAGAGATACATGACTGAAACATATTAAGGTATATACAAATATGTTATAATGCTTACACATGCAATACATATATTCTTTATTCTAGGCTTCTGGGATATATACATTTATTTTTATTATTATTATTAATATTAATAATAGTTTGAGTGCATTCCTTGCCTCCCTCAACTTATCACAAGTTTCATGCCTCTATATAGCTTTACTCTTATTGTGCTAAGGAACTAATTCAGTTTTCAGGCTAAAGAACTGCACTAACTAATGTTCCTGATAAAGTACCACATAAAGCCCATAAAAATACTTCACAAAGACATGTAGAATAATGTTTACAAAGTTTATAGATATATACATTTATTTTATTATATTAATAATTATTATTATTAGTTTGAGTGCATTCCTTCCCTCTCTCAACTTATCTCAAGTTCCAAGCCTCTCTATAGCTTTACTCTTATTGTGCTAAGGAACTAATTCAGTTTTCAGGCTAAAGAACTGCACTAACTAATGTTCCTCATAAAGTACCACATGAAGCCCATAAAGATACTACACAAAGACATTCTGAATAATGTTAACAAAGTTTATAGTTTAATAACAAGCTAAGTATCATATGTGAAATACAGCTGCTAACTCCTACTGCTTGTCTAAATTGACAGAATAACATACCTTAGTTATTTTCTAAAATTGTTTACATTCAATTGCTTTCCATGCCTATCTCAGCTTATTCTCTTATCAGGCTGAATGACTAGAATTACTATCTGAAACTCTTATATAGAGTGTTCACAAAAGGAGAAGTTACCCTTAAAGGAGACAGACCACATTGCTGAAAAAACCCTAAGAGTCTAATACATAGGTCCTACAGAATAATCTTCTCAATCTTGTATATGATGAACTTCTTCATAACATAGTAGATATGTTTCAGTCATGTATCTCTATGGGTTTCATCACCATTATTGTCTCATGCAGTCTTTTTTAAAATACTTGGTACATCATTTTCTTCACTTTTGTATTTACAGTCAATATTGTTCTGATGAAGAATGTACTCGAAAAAAGTTTCTAATCCGGAGGACTTTTTAACTCTTGAATAAACTCTTTGAAGACAAAAAACTCATGAATAAACTTTTTGAAGTCTACACAGATATTATTATTTACTGAAGATATGACTGCAATCAGTATAAAAATATTGTTGGTGACCCAATATAGCCTCAATCGGTTTTTCCTCTTTCACTTGTTACATACCGGTTGGCCACATCCTTATTGACTTTTACTAGATTTCTTGGCTTCATGGCATTTCACACAGCTGCTTCTCCCATACAACTGATTATCAATGTTATGACCTTATTGCTAACCCAAACAGTCATTCCTGCAACTTGAGACTCTCCAGGCAAAAGTACCAAACCACAGTTTCAATCATTGGAAAGGAGTTGGATTCAATATCTACTATGTTATGAAGAAGTTCATCATATACAAGATTGAGAAGATTATTCTGTAGGACCTATGTATCAGACTCTTAGGGTTTTTTCAGCAATGTGGTCTGTCTCCTTTAAGGGTAACTTCTCCTTTTGTGAACACTCTATATAAGAGTTTCAGATAGTAATTCTAGTCATTCAGCCTGATAAGAGAATAAGCTGAGATAGGCATGGAAAGCAATTGAATGTAAACAATTTTAGAAAATAACTAAGGTATGTTATTCTGTCAATTTAGACAAGCAGTAGGAGTTAGCAGCTGTATTTCACATATGATACTTAGCTTGTTATTAAACTATAAACTTTGTTAACATTATTCAGAATGTCTTTGTGTAGTATCTTTATGGGCTTCATGTGGTACTTTATGAGGAACATTAGTTAGTGCAGTTCTTTAGCCTGAAAACTGAATTAGTTCCTTAGCACAATAAGAGTAAAGCTATAGAGAGGCTTGGAACTTGAGATAAGTTGAGAGAGGGAAGGAATGCACTCAAACTAATAATAATAATTATTAATATAATAAAATAAATGTATATATCTATAAACTTTGTAAACATTATTCTACATGTCTTTGTGAAGTATTTTTATGGGCTTTATGTGGTACTTTATCAGGAACATTAGTTAGTGCAGTTCTTTAGCCTGAAAACTGAATTAGTTCCTTAGCACAATAAGAGTAAAGCTATAGAGAGGCATGGAACTTGAGATAAGTTGAGAGAGGGAAGGAATGCACTCAAACTAATAATAATAAATATTAATATAATAAAATAAATGTATATATCTATAAACTTTGTAAACATTATTCAACATGTCTTTGTGTAGTATTTTTATGGGCTTTATGTGGTACTTTATCAGGAACATTAGTTAGTGCAGTTCTTTAGCCTGAAAACTGAATTAGTTCCTTAGCACAATAAGAGTAAAGCTATATAGAGGCATGAAACTTGTGATAAGTTGAGGGAGGCAAGGAATGCACTCAAACTAATATTAATATTAATAATAATAATAAAAATAAATGTATATATCCCAGAAGCCTAGAATAAAGAATATATGTATTGCATGTGTAAGCATTATAACATATTTGTATATACCTTAATATGTTTCAGTCATGTATCTCTATGGGTTTCATCACCATTATTGTCTCATGCAGTCTTTTTTAAAATACTTGGTACATCATTTTCTTCACTTTTGTATTTACAGTCAATATTGTTCTGATGAAGAATGTACTCGAAAAAAGTTTCTAATCCGGAGGACTTTTTAACTCTTGAATAAACTCTTTGAAGACAAAAAACTCATGAATAAACTTTTTGAAGTCTACACAGATATTATTATTTACTGAAGATATGACTGCAATCAGTATAAAAATATTGTTGGTGACCCAATATAGCCTCAATCGGTTTTTCCTCTTTCACTTAACACAGGTTTATTGCATGATGATCCGGGGGAACATGTGGTAATGGCGGATGAGTAGCTCAATATATACAGCTGGCTATACATTTGAATGTGGCTCGTCGACAGACTATTGGTTGCTGCCTGCGTGACGTCGTAGGAGGTCACGCCCTTCTTGACCAGGTGAGGAGGTCGCGGGGAATCTTCCCGCGCTGCTGAACCAGGTGACTATGATCCATGAGAGCTGGACGCTCGCTACTGCCCCCTGGTGGTCACTAGCTCGCGTCCCCTTATTAGGTTACATTGATACAGCTGATGGTTATAATGTTGCACACAGAAAGGTTACATTGGTAACACATGGCAAAGGTACATTGTTAAAGGCACAGCTTTACAGAACACAACATCCCTCCCCCCTAGGATGAGACGAAGTCTCTCAGCCAAGATGGCTTGTTGCATGTGCGTTTGGGCCGTGAAGAGGGCTGCCCCCCCGGGGGCGTTATTGCTTCTTTGTTCCCTGGTCCCTTGTCCTGAAACGGGAGAGGGAGACTTGTTAGTGGCTTGCCGCTGTCTGGCGGCCTTAGGGGAAGGGAAAAACTCCATTGTGGGCAGACCGGGGGCCGTCGGGGCTAACGAAAAACCCCTCTTCTCACTTGGACGGGTGGGGGACCACTCCGAAAAACCCCCCCGGTTCTGAAAATCAAAATCTAACTTGGTAGGGGTACCCGCATTTGTGGGGACTTTCCGCGAGATATGTATGGGGTCGGGTTCCTCCTCCTCGGAAAGATCCCCTAGGATATCTACGAGAACATCCTCCTCCCCCCTTGGTGGGGGCCCGCGGTCCCCTTTCCCTCCCCCTTGAGCTGAACGGGTGGGGGAGAACCCTAACGTTGACTGACTCCCTGCTTGATCTGTGCCCTGCTCATCGGAGACCCTGCGTCGGAGCTGGTCCGCGTGCCGCCTCCACAGGAGCCCTGTGCTGGTTTCCACTCGGTACGACACGGGGCCGGTTTGCTCCACAACTACGCCCGGCACCCAGGCTGGGCCCGTGCTGGCGTAATTCCTGCAATGCACGGGGGCGCCTATACTGAAACTCTTTGTAGCCTCTAGCCCGATGTTCCTTCCTTTGTCCTCTACCCTCGTGGGGTCTAGCCTAGTAAGGATGGTGGTCAGCTTCCTGCGCATTAAGAGCTCCGCGGGGGAGTATCCTGACGCCAATGGGGTCACCCTGTACCCTAGCAGAAACTGACACACTTGTAGGTTCAGATCCCCTGGGCCCATGCGCCGCAACGCGTCCTTCGTGGTGCGGACGAGGCGCTCTACTTGGCCGTTGGTGGCCGGGTGAAAAGGGGCGGAGGTGATATGCCGAACGGCGTTAATCTCCATGAATGCCCTAAACTCGGAGGACGTGAAACAACTAGCGTTGTCGCTAATTAACGTGTCGGGTATGCCGAACGTGGAAAAGAGCCTCCGCAAATGCCTAATGGTCTGGGCCGAGGAGGTGCTCGTGACTGGGATAACCTCCAACCATTTGGAGAAAGCGTCCACTACAAGGAGGAACAGGGTGCCTCTGAATGGCCCCGCGAAGTCTACGTGCACCTGGGACCACGGCCCCTTAGTCGCGTCCCATTCCCTGTGGGGAAGGCGGGCCTCCTCTGGTCTGGAGCATTGGCAACTTTCACAAGTGCCGACCATGTGCTCGATGTCGGCGTCCAGCTGGGGCCACCAGAAGTAACTCTGGGCCAGCGCCTTGGACCGCACGATGCCGGGGTGGCTGACGTGCAGCAGTTTGAGCACCCGCGGCCGAAGGGAAGTGGGAATCACCACCCGCTGCCCCCACAAGAGACACCCCCTCTCTAGGGACAGTTCTAGCTTTTTTCTGAAAAATGGAGCGAACTCCTCCGCTGGGGAGGACGCGGGCCACCCTTTCTGCAGCCAGGAGCTGACTGTCGCTAACGTTTTGTCCTTCTCTGTCGCTTTGGCAATGTCGGCGGGCACTACGGGGGCGAATCTAGCACATCTATCATGAGAACCTGATGGTCCCGCTCCCCCATGCTCACCTGGCTGGGCGTTAGGGGGAGGGGAGACCTAGATAGGGCGTCCGCATGGCTGATCTCTTTCCCGGGCCGGTAGAGCAACGCGTGCTGATACGCGTTGAGAAAAATGGCCCACCTGAGCATCCTCGGAGACAGGATCTGTGGGGTGGGCTTATCAGCAGTGAAAATGCCTAGCAAGGGCTTGTGGTCTGTTACAATGGTGAAGGGGCGGCCGTACAGAAAATCGTGAAATTTTTTCGTCCCCGCGACTATTGCTAGTGCCTCCCTGTCCGTCTGTGCGTAGTTCCTCTCTGCTTGGGACAGGGACCTGGAGTAAAATGCTATCGGGGCCTCCCTACCGTTTTCCAACACGTGGCACAGCACCGCCCCCACCCCCACTGGAGATGCATCACAGATCAGGACTACCGGGCGCTTGGGGTTGAAATGGGTCAGTATAGCGTCGGACGCCAGGAGGCATTTCAGCTCGTCAAAGGCCCTTTCTTGGTCATCGCCCCACTTCCATGCCTGGTCTTTCTTTAGCAGTTTGTGTAGCGGCTCAGCCACCGCTGCCTTTCGGGGAAGGAAGGAGTGGTAGAAGTTGAGCAGCCCTAGGAACGACTGCAACTCGGGCTTTGAGGTGGGGCGGGGGGCTTTCTTAATGGCTGCCACTTTGGACATGGATGGTTTTATTCCCTCAGGAGTCACACAAAACCCTAGGAACTCAACCTCGGTTGCGAAGAAGACGCATTTGTCCTTTCGCAACCTCAGCCCCGCCTTTTCGAATATCGTCAGGACCTTCCCCAACCTTTTGGCCAATTCAGCCCGACTCCCCCCGTTATTAACACGTCATCAAAATAAGGCAACACCCCCTCCAATCCCTTCAGGAGGCGTTCCACGAGTGACTGGAAAATTCCAGGCGCCGAATTCACGCCGAACTGGAGGCGCGTCACCTGGAACGCCCCCTTATGGGTGACTATGGTCTGTGCAGCAGCTGCGGCAGGGGACACCGTGAGCTGCTGGTAGGCCTGTGCTAAGTCGAGCTTAGCGAAACACTTTCCCCCGTGTAACCTGGCCAGCAGATGGCTGACTACCGGCACCGGATATGCATTCGGGCGGATCGCCTTGTTGATGGTGCACTTGTAGTCGGCGCAAATGCGGACCTCCCCATTGGCCTTTAGAGCGGTTACAATTGGAGTTTCCCACTCCGCAGAATCTACAGGCACAAGGATCCCCTGGCCCACCAACTTGTCCAGTTCCGCCTCTATCTTGTCCTTGAGTGCAAACGGCACCCGGCGTGGTTTTAGGCGAATTGGGCGGACCTCCGGGTCCAGGTCGAAAGTCACTGGGGGCCCCTTGAATTTCCCCAGTCCCTTTTTGAAAACTTCAGGGTGCGCCTCGCACACCTCCTGAATTGGATCAGTCCCAACGGCGTGCACCCCAACGGCGTGCACCCCCCCAATAAACAACCCCAGGGGCTGGAACCATTGAGTCCCGAGGAGGCTGCAATTTCCTCCTTTGAGCACGACTAGGGGAAGGGACGCGGCGTGCTCCTTGAATTTGACCTGAAATTCTCCAACCCCCAACACTGGAATACTGTTCCCTTGCACGTCCCGTAGTGTGGACCTCAATGCTTTGAGCTTGGGTCGCTTGTGGGGGGCAATTCCCAAAAACTCCCTCTGGGAATGATTGAATATGAGGACCCCGAGTCAATCTCCATCCTAATGGGGACCCCTTGGACCAGTACCTCAACAAAGTAGCGGGGGTGTCTAGTAGACACGCTGAACACTGGGGCGTCGTCCTCGCTGCCGTCGGCGATGCAGCCCACGCCGTCCTGCTTCCGCGTGACCTGGGCGCCATCCTTGGGTCTCGTTGGGTGGTCTTGTCCCGTGGAACGGTCTGCGGAGCTCCTTCGGGTCTCGCGCTTCTTCCTGCACACCTTGGCGATGTGCCCGCGGCGGCCGCAGTTGTGGCACTCGGCCTTCCGGAAGGGGCATTTCACGCGGTCGTGGGCCGCTCCACAGCCGTCGCATCGCCGGCTCTCCTTCCGGACCCTCTGGACGTCCTCGTCGTCGCTGCTCTCCGTGGACGACCTCGAAGTTCGCCGGGCCGCCTGTACCGGAGCCTCTGCTTTGCTCGCCTTTGGCCGCCAGTCCTGAAGTTCTTGGACCCCGGCCTTCGTAGCTTCTGCGGCCTGGGCCGCTCTGACGACCTCCTGCAACGTGGGAGGCGGCTCTTGGTTCATTAACGTGCGCTGGGTTTCGGCGTCGTTCAGGCCGCACAGCACACAGTCTCGGAGGGTGATTTCGGCATTCTCCCATTTGCACGGGCCGGCCGCCAGCCGCAGGGCCGCCACGAATGCGGCGACCGTCTCCCCGGGCGCTTGGACTCGCCTCCAAAACGCACTCCGAGCGGGAAACATCGCTGTGGCGGGCCGGACGTGCTCACGCAGCATCTGCATGAGTTCCTTAGCCTTGAATTCGCTCACCCTCCTCGGTGCAATCAGGTCCACCAAGGTCCTTTTTGTTTCTTGTCCAAGCATTCTGGTGAAATGGCTCTTTTCTTCACCTCTTCCGTGACTTCGGACTCGATCAGTGCGGCCTGGAAGTCCATCTCGAAGATCTCCCAGTCGCCCGGTTTCCTGATTTCGAAACCGGCGCATGTCTTGGTCCCGTGGGCTGCCATATCCCATCCTCGTCGCCAATTTAGTGTAAGGGACCAAAGACAATGAAACAGCCGAAGGGTTGGCTTAACACAGGTTTATTGCATGATGATCCGGGGGAACATGTGGTAATGGCGGATGAGTAGCTCAATATATACAGCTGGCTATACATTTGAATGTGGCTCGTCGACAGACTATTGGTTGCTGCCTGCGTGACGTCGTAGGAGGTCACGCCCTTCTTGACCAGGTGAGGAGGTCGCGGGGAATCTTCCCGCGCCGCTGAACCAGGTGACTATGATCCATGAGAGCTGGACGCTCGCTACTGCCCCCTGGTGGTCACTAGCTCGCGTCCCCTTATTAGGTTACATTGATACAGCTGATGGTTATAATGTTGCACACAGAAAGGTTACATTGGTAACACATGGCAAAGGTACATTGTTAAAGGCACAGCTTTACAGAACACAACAACTGGTGAAGAGTAATGGTGAGAAACTAGGCCAGAAAATGAAGGAACCAAGTATGAAAAGGGAGAAGACTGAAATGCCCCATTTTTCTGAGTAAAGAGGACATCAGTGGTGGGATTCAGCAAGTTCACCAGAACCAGTAGCAGAAATTCCAGCTGGCCCAGCGCATCCAAGTTTTGAAATAAAGTACAGTAGTCCTAATTCATGTGCAACGAAGGGCTTTCCCCCTGGCCACACTCACCATACCATGCCCACAGATTAGGTAGTAAAAAAAAATTCGAATCCTGCCACTGGAGGACATGTGCGCTAGTCTTCTGCAAGGGTAAAGAGACTCAGATTGAGTCTGCCATATTGAGAGCCCAGACAAAGGCTATAGAGAGTTTTTGTAATTGGTAGCATATGGCATAGGTTTGGTGTTCTTGTTTTACCCCTTTTCAGATAAACATGCATTGATTTGTAAAACAGAAGGTTGTTTATTAATCTTTAAGCATAAACAAAAGAATTGGTTTGAGGTTACAGAACATTCCCAAAAAACAATCTCTCATGGAAATTACAAAGGAAAATCCACACATAGGCTTTCACTCCTTTGCAAAGAAAAATAAACCTGACTAATCTGGGTAATACTGATGCAGCTTATATGGAGTATTGGCTTCTTGATAACTCTGAGTCCTTCTCTCTCTGTTACATGTGCCTTCCACTATGAGCATGGGGTCCTGGCTTGCTCAATAAACCCCTCTCTCTCCCTGGTTAATGCAAATGTACCCTGTTCTTATAGAGAACCTCTAGCTGTTGCTAGGAGCTGGGTGTGGTGTGGCAGATATTCCATACCAGGTGATTAGAATATGACACAAGCCTGGTAGCTTTGGAAAGTTCCATAAGCTGCACCTGCTGATGAGCAAGTAATAGAAGAAGCAGGGCCCTTGCAAAGAAGCAATGCTACACCAATACCACAGTCTCCAAGTTTAAGAAATTTCATACTACATAACTTGTGACACTATTTCATCATAGCAAGGATGTTTTAACAGCACTGATTTCTATCATTTGAGGTACTGTTTTTGAGCCACAGACTGTTGAGACATTTCTTAATAAGATTTAAGATCTGTCTCAAGAAACCACATTGGTTCAAAAGTTTAGAATCTGTCTTGTGCTAGCAAATTTCAGTTTACTTAACCTTTTTTTGACAACCCTGGTTGTATGTAATGAACATGAATATGACTTGTTAACATTCTTTGACAATCTCTCTATTCTACTATCGGCATGCAGTACCTCATTATTTTCACATCTTAGATGCTGACAAAACCTAATCTGCTACAGCAAGAGCACATCTTCAGATTACACATGTGTATGTGTGCACACATATTTGCTTAAGTACATATATGCACATAGAGGAATACCTCGCATAACGTCAGCATCGGGTAACATCATATTCGCATAATTTTGCAGTTTTTATGCACACATGATGCCTCGCATAACATCCAAAAAAGCTCAAAAATGGACGTTATCTGAGGTATTGGTATAGGAACATCGGAAAACGTCCATTTTTGACCATTTTTGGACTTTATGCGAGGCATCTCCCCATAGGAACCGCATAACGTCCAAAATCGCATAGCGACCAACTCCATGGAATGGAGTTTAGATGTTATCCAAGGTTCTACTGTACGTAGTTCTGTATAGTCTGAATCCTGTTGGTTTTTTATATATACATGGGGCACATGCTCCAAGGTGGGACTTCAATTCCCAGAAGCCTAAGTCAGTACATTGGCTGATCAGTGCTTTGGGGAATTGACTTAGGCTTCTAGGAATTGAAGTCCAAAAACCAAAGGTTGGGAAACATGGCTGTAGTCAGAGAAAATTAGGATCCCAAGGTAGAGATTAAAATAGGAATAGAAAAAGCAATATCCACGTTCATAAAAATGTGACATCTAGTAGAAATCTAACTCTCATTACAAATAAATGAAAAGTGAGGTGTTATGTATCCCCAGTGTTGCTATATGGAGTCAAACCTTGGACATTGACTAAAGTATTTGAAATGAATTGGAGCTTTTGAAATGTGGATCTACAGATGGCTGCTAAGCAGTGGTGGGCATCAGTAGATTCGCATCAGTATGTGCGTACCAGCAATAAAAATGGCTGGCCCTGCCCACCTCCCTGCCCCACCCACCTCCTTCTCCTCTTAGAAGAGGCTTTGGAGGGGGCAGGCTCCATTTCCCCCTTCATCAAAGGCTTTTCCTGGGTTCTGTTTCACCCCAAAGTACATTCCCAGCCACTACTTGGAGGAAGGGGGAAATGGCTTCAGAGGGGGCTCTTCGCTATAGAGCTATGAAAATAGAAGCTTCTTCTATTTTCATCACTCTATAGCAAACCTCTGAAGCCATTTCCCCCTTCTCCAAGGCTTTTCCTGGACTCCATTTCACCCCAAAGCACATCCCCAGCCACTCCGGAGTGAACTCTGTGCTGGAAGTGGCTGGGGATGCGCTTCGGGGTGAAACGGAGCCCAGGAAAAGCCTTGGACGAAGGGGGAAATGGCTTTGGAGGGGGCTCTTCGCTATAGAGCAATGAAAATAGAAGCCTCTTCTATTTTCATCACTCTATAGCGAACCTCTGAAGCCATTTACCCCTTCTCCAAGGCTTTTCCTGGGCTCCATTTCACTCCTGAATGGCTGGGGAGGCACTTTGGGGTGAAACAGAGCCCTGGAAAAGCCTTGGACAAAGAGGAAATGGCTTCAGAGGTTTGCTATAGAGTGATGAAAATATTTCTATTTTCATAGCTCTATACTGAAGGGCAGTCACATGGCCAACAGGCCGTGCCCACAATGTGGTAGGAATTTTTTTATGCCCACCACTGCTGCTAAGGATATAATGGGTTGACTATGTGACTAATGTAGAAGTATTGTGCCAAAAAGATAAAGAACAAGAACTGTTTAAAACCATTAAGCAAAGAAAGCTCCAAGCTCCAATATCTTGGTTATATCATGAGGAACAAGATAAAGTTCAGAATACCCCAACTTGCTCTGCAAGGAAAGATCCCTGGACATAGATGGACTTCATGGCTGAAGAACCTGAGAGACTAGTTTGGCATGTCCTCGGAAGAACTGAGGAGTTAAGAACACCATGATAATAGCCAATATCCAGAACTGATACGGCACCTGAAGAAGAAGAAGTTGGAGAGATGGGAAGTACTGTAACTTTTCTGTGCCTATTTATCCAGCACAAACCAAGCATTCTTTCCTGCCACTAAATTCAAAGAGAGCCCCGCCTCCTTCTGTTCTGTGCTCTCTCCATCTCTTTTATCATTTAGTTGTTTTGTTGCTGTCGGTCTGTTCTGTTTGCTGGCATGTGTATGGAAAAGAAAGCAGCATGCACGCATTTGCAATTCCAAGTAACTATAAATAAATAAATATTTTTCTGTTCTTTCTCCTACAAAATACTCAGAGTGAGTTATTGAAACCATGAGTGACAGTTAATGAGAAAGAGGTGAACTCTTTAAGAGGCTTGTAGCTCTTATCTTCTTTGAATCTCCCTACTTCCATTGTGCAGCTAAAGGAAATCTTACCAGAAATTCAAAACTCTGCAACAAATTACACCTGACTGAAAATATACATGCAAATATGTACTGCATCATGGGACAATTTGTCATCATCGTTGTCGTTGTCGTCGTTGTCGTTGTTGTTGTTAGTATGCCTGGAGTAGAAGGGCAAGGAAGTGTCTCCATGGCTCTGGATCCAGATAGTCTTTCTTTATTGACGTGAGGATGGGAAATCATATCCCAGAGGAGTCATTTGCAAAGAAAATGAAGGAGGAACAGGAGGATAAGAAAAAGCCTGAATAGAGATTGTCAGATTTGCAAAATCACACTGTGATTACTCATCGTATTAAGCATCAGCTTTTGACTTGTCGTTTGAAAGATCTCCTTAAAGCAGGCTGGCTCTAAATAACTGGTGCTATTATGTGAAAGCTGAATCTTGAGAAAATATTGATACTGTCTTCATTCAACAGCTGCTGACTATATGTTCACAGCTGCTGGGAGTAGGCTGCATCAATATTGTGCAAAATGAAACCTCTGCTGTCACAACAAAGAAAAAGGAAAAAAAGAATTTAAAAATAACAAGTGAAACTGCTAGAGTTGTGTCAAAGAAAAAAACAGAGGGAGGTGGCTTATTTAGTAGAGATCTCAACCTCCCTGACAAGAGTCCTTCTCAACAGGAGAGTAGTTTGCCCTCTGTAGATTTTGTTCCCACTAAGGGGCTATTATATTTAATCTCCCCACCTCCACCTCCATCTCCAGAGAACACTAACACCAGCAATTCTTTTCAATTGCAACCTCCAGAATTTGCCAGGAACCCCCCTCCACACCAACCCCCTCCACACCAATCCCTCCACACCAACCCTAACCTTAAGATCAGATGCTCCCAGCAGGGACACCATGTAGAAGGGTGTCAAGCAAGGATGTGTACTGGCCCCACTTCTTTTTAACTTTTTAATGATATAGTTGCCCATCTAAGAGAGTGATGGTGAACCTTGGGACTCCAGATGTTCTTGAACTTCAATTCCCAGAAGCCCTGATCACCAGGAATGCTGACTTGGGTTTCTGGGAATTTAAGTCCAAGTACACTTGGAGTGCCAAGGTTGGCCATCACTGACCTAAGAAACCCTGACTTCCACCCTCCCAATCTTGCTGAAAAACCCATAAACACACTCCCATATGCAGATGCTGCTGTAATTCTCTCTAGGATCCCAATATATCTCAGAAGATTGCAGGCATCTCTGGCTCATTACTGCAACAGCAACCAATTGGAGATCAAATACCAGAAAACCAAAGTTATGACCTTTGCTAAGAGGCCTAAGAAACAGATGTGGAAAATATATGGACATAAGAAAGAGCAGGTCACCAGTTTTAATTATTTGGGAGTACAAGTCAACCGTCACATAATAATGCATTTGGATAGCATCACTTTCGCTTAACAATGTGTCGTTATGCACCACATGTTCCCCTGCATAACAACGTTTTTAGTGTCATTGTCCGGACAACAATGCTAAAATAACCATCATTATCTGGACAAAAAGTCATTATGTGGTATCCGGACAAAAAGTCATTATGTGGAAAACTCCATAGAAACCCGCATAACAAAAATCGCTTAACAACGCTACTTGGGGAACCAAGTAACATCGTTATGCGAGGGTCTACTGTAGTCCTCCAAGCTTCAGGCTCAAGCAATGTCCATGCCACACATTGTGGCCCTGTCTTTCCTTTCCGCCCCTGTCTTTCCTTTCCACAAGCCAGGCATTGAGCCTGGCACGCAGAAAAGAAAGACCCCCCTAAAAAAGTAAACACAAAAACACAAACCAAAAACACTCAAAAACACTCAAAAACAAAAATCAAAAATACAAAAAGGAAACACAAAAACTTCCAAAAAGTAACAAAAAAACCATCACAAAGACCCCCCCCCAAAAAAAACCCACAACCCCCCCCCCAAAAAGAAACCCAGAGAGCTTACCAGGAGACGTCTTCACTGCATGACCACCGGAACTCAACTGAGAAAAGGAAAATACTTACCGGAAGCGACACATAGAGGACAGTAGAGAACAGTTGTAAAGAGGAAGAAAAGCTCACCACCCCCACCCAGAGGCCACAAGAGAAAAAACATTCAAAAATATTGAAACTAATAAGATTAATTCTCAAATTAATCAAATAAGTTATCAAAACATTCAAAAATATTCACAATAATCTCAAAAAATACCAAAAAAAACAGAAATCACTTTTCACTCAAAAAAACAAAAACAAAAAAAGCGTAAAAATAAAGATTTAAAAAACCAAAATTAAATTTTAAAATAAAAAAATTATTTACATTAAATAAATTAAAATAAAATTTGCATAAACATAAAATAAAAACCTTCCAAAACCAATTTAAAGAGCCCAGCACTGAGGAAGCCGGCGCGCAAAAAATAAAAATAAAAAACACACTGGGAGCGCAAGTCCACCGCAGGTGGATGCAGCGACTCAAAGCCACAAAATCACAAAACCTTTCAACACCATTTAAAACAGCCCAGCACCATTGGTTCAAGAAAAAAGAAAAAGAAACCCTTTACTATTCAACACAATTTTAAAAAGCCCGGCACCTCCGGGCAAAATATCCTAGTACAAAGATAAAGCAGGTACAGCATAATATAATATTTTCAAGAGTCTCGCCAATTGAAAGGAGTTAATGGACTTACATCAAGATGGTCAAATGCCTTTGGAAAAGTTTATGGAATTTCAAAATTAAGAGGTGTTGTTGTTATTTCTTTAAAATGTGGCTTTTCAATCTGTTGAACATGAAAAAGGATTATGTGGGAAGATATGTGATAATACAAGGCTCAATGGATGAAGAGGATTTTACTTTGATTAATATGCATTCTCCATACATAGGCTGGATTTTATCATAAAGTGTTTAAACAAATGGAAGATATAGAAAAGTGTGTTGTAATAATTGTTGGATAATTTAATATGGTAGTGGAAAACAAAAAGATAAATCAAATTGTACTAGAGAAGAAATAAACAATAATATTACAATATGAAATAAAATTAAGAATGGAATGAGTATGAATGATGTTTGAAGAATGATGAATGGAGATGAAAAGAAATTTATCTTTTATTCATCAGCTCATAAAAGTTATCCTACAATAGATTATATTTTTGTATCTAAAAATTCGATCTCAATAGTTATTATTTCAGAAGTGGGTGTCATAAAAGTAATTAACCATGCTTTATTATATATGAATGTTGAAATTAGAATGATTCTAAGGAAGTTAAAAGATAGAGGCTAAACACAGGTCTTTTTCAGTATAATCATATAGTGGACAAAATAGAAAAAGAAATGATTGATATATGGGCAGTTAATGAAGAGGAGAATTGTAATGAAGGTATTATATGGAACGCTTTGAAAACTATATAAAATAATTGTCATAATGAAAGATAAAATAGATAAAAGGAATAATTTGATGGAGGATAAAGGTAGTTTTTCAAGAATTGTACTTATTTATTTAGAAATTTAGAAATTTATTCTGAGTTGAAAGAATTTTTGCTAGAGAAACTCTGCTCAGGGGACACCCGAATGAGGTTGCTTTCATGTCCCCAAGATTCATCGTGCATCATTCGGGTATCAAACCCAGACCTTCCAGTCTCCAAGCTCAGCACCTTAATCACTAAGCTACCACAGTGCTGCACAAATTTACATAAAACCATGCTAGGAATATGTATTTCTTATTTGTATTTGTTTACTTGCCTTTTCTAGTTCATGTATCAAATATATATTTATTGGGTTTTACAAATTTACATAGATAAGACCCAATAAATATATATTTCATACATGAACTAGAAAAGGCAAGTAAACAAATACAAATAAGAAATACATATTCCTGGCATTACATATAAATTACCAAATGTTGTAGCCATTCCTTCACAGATAGTAATGAGTACATCTCTCTAAGGGTATCTGGATATCTAAATCTCTCACAATCTGACACAATTTTATCAATAACTCTATATACAAAAAGGAGATGTTCACTAAAGAAGATTGCATATTGAATATATGCATATTAGAATGCATCTGAAGATTAGACTATAGGATATGGATAGAGATTTAATGGAAAAGCCCATTAGAGAGGAAGAAATAGAGGAAATTATTAATAAATTAAAAGTCAGAAAGACTCCATGATGGATGGATTAGGATTGGAATATTAAAAAGTTAATACTTAAGTTAAAGTGGTTGTTTAATAAAATAAAGAAGAGGCATGAAATCCAGTCATCATGGAAACATTCATTAATTGCATTAATTGCAAAATTGGATGAAAATTTAACTGAATTGGGATTTTATAGACCCATATTTTTAATAAATCAAGATACAAAGATATTGACAGCAATATTAGCAAGACAAATGAATAATTTTAAGTTTATGTATGTTAATGTGGACCAAAGTGGTTTGATAGGAGGAAGACAGATGACAAATTTAACTAGTTGAGTTTTAAATTTGATAGATATAATAAAGGAAAATAATATGAAGGTAGGGATAATTGTTTTGGATACTATCAAGGCTTTTGATACTGTGGCATGGCCAGCTATAAAAAATAATAAAAAATTTAGAGAGAGATTTAAAGGAATGATAAACGAATTGTATTTACAAAATACTGCATCAATAATAGTGAATTATGTTAGAATAAATTCATCTGGGTTGAGGTATATATATATAGATAGATAGATAGATAGATAGATATAGATATAGATATAGATATAGATATAGATATAGATATAGATATAGATATAGATATAGATATAGATATAGATATAGATAGATAGATAGATAGATAGATATAAAGAGAGAGAGATTACTTGAAAGCAGGGGGGAAATTAAGAACTGATTCAAGATCTTAGAAATAAGTTAGATAAATATGAAAAAGCTGGGTTCTTCTGGTTTGGTATAATAGCAAAAATTAAAATGAAGATTTTACCTAAGATTATTTTTTATTTAGGAAGCTGCCTATTAGAGTACCACCACCACCTCTCCACCACCTCTTCCTCCATCTTCGTCTTCATCTTCTTCGTCTTCTTCTGTGTCTAGGCCAGGTGTGAAACTGCCAAAATGAAAGCACCTTTTGGAAGAAAAAAAGGTATATCCAAATTTTGAAATTTATGGCTTTAAGGATAAAGGAATAATTTTATAATTTGATTTGGAAATGATGTTTAACACCCATGAAATTAAATCAAATAGATAAGAAATGTTCAGCTTTATGTTGGAAAGTGTGTCAAGAAAAGGTCATTTTTCATATGTGGTCAAGTTATGAGCATGCATTGAAATTTTGGCAAATGATTTTTGATGAGATAAATTAAATAACTAGATTAAATAGCTAGATTAAATTTAGAGGAATGTCCTAAAATAGCTCTTCTATTATAATATGACAATGTGCCATGTAACTTGTCAAGTAAAGAGCTAATTTCAAATTTCTTAATGTCAGCAAGACTAATGATAGCTAGAAAATGGAAAATACAATGGTTTTCATTTAAATGACTAGTATAAAGAAGTTTGGGGCATTGCTATTAATGATAAATTAACTTGTAATGTTAAAGTTAAGAAAGGATTATTGAAGCAGAGCAATTTTGAAGATATCTGGGGGAAACCTATACAGGCTATGTTTTATTAAAGAGGAATGGATCAACACCTGTAGCAAGGATATTAGTTTGCGCCTCATAGTCACCCCAAACCTTCCCGTGTGATTATGTAGCGAAGCGAGTTCACAAAGGGAGAGGCAGAGAAATGTCTGGCCGTCATAAAAACTATCACCTCATAACATTCTACGGAACGCTACCTGGCTAAATTCGATTTATTACCTTGGACAAACTGTCCTTTGACATCTCGGAAACCAGAACTCCAGACCTTGACATGGGGCCTCACTAATCCTGCTCTCCCAGATCTTCTTACTCTAAACATTGTATATATCTTTGACAACTGCCTTGACTCGATGGTGCCAGGCATGTTTATCTGAAATAGACATATGTTAGTCAAGTTCACGTAGATGTAGTTTTCTTTGTTAGACACTAGGATCGCATATTCAAGGTATAGCCAAGGCTTGAGAATAAATACAAGAGGCAAATTATAGTCAAGGGCCATCTCGTCTTGACTCTTGAAGTGTGTACGTGTCTGTTATTCTCTCCGCTGTGGTTTTAGAATGCAACAAACACCTTCACAAGAATTGATGCAATTTTGGGAACTGGAAGAAGGTCTATAAAGAGGCGGGGGGGAAATGATTATGTAAATTTTTTGGTCCTGATTTTGAGGGGTGGTGGTGGTGGCTCTATATCTAACCTGAATCATCATCCTCTTCTTTTCATTCTTAAAAGCTCTTCTTTTTTTAAAATAATAACAGTGCAGCGCTTGGGCCTTCTTAAAATAAGAGAATGGTCAGATGAGTTGCTTGAAGGAAAATTAATATTTATTTATAAGTTAAATGGGTAACCCCCCATCTTCAGCTTTACTTTTTATAGACAGTGGTAAACAAGGTTCATGTGATATTACTGTACAGTACAGTATATGGAAATCTTCCTAAGCATTCTCTGAAAACCACCTTCTTTGTATTGTCTGGTTTTGTATCCCAGATGTCCTGTTCTTACGTATATACTGTATCTGGTTGCTTAAGTGCTGACCAGTTAGGAAAGATGTTGACAAAGAGATTTGAAGGGGCTTTCCAGATCTGCCTTATGTCTGGTTTTTCAAACTACAGACTATCAAAAATAGCTATACGCTGCTTAGGGAAGCCTTTGTGGTTTTGACTACAGACTGGTTTCTTGACAAGAAAAGGTTCACTTGGTTCTAAAGGTCAAGCTGTTTCCAGCTGAAGCACACAGATATAATTACTTTATATAGATTCTATAAAAATCAATATTCTTACAAAGCTGTTGCCATCCTGTTGACACTTTTGATCATATACAAAATAAATATATTTTTCTCTTTTTACCTTGATTTTTCTCCCTGAATATTTATTTCTCTCAGAAGTGTGTTGAGCATGAGGGGACCTGGGGTGGGGACTTGCAAATGATACAAACGGCCCCACTTTCATTGCACAATTATAGATCAGAACACTGGCACCCTGCCTCATAGGGCCTGGTAGCATATGATTAGACATACCTCTGTTTGAGAGTGTGGAGAGCTGCTAGGAATCAATATAGACAGGAGAAGAGCAACTGTAAACCTCCAGATGTTTTCACACAAAAGCTCCCACTATTCTTATGGTTTCCTACTCTAGCTGATGGGGGTTGCAAAAATACCTCAGATGCTACACCTGTGCCTTCCCTTGGATCTGAAGAACAAATAATGGCTTGATCTAGTTCAAGCCAGGTCAATGTGAGGTGCTTCTGTTCCAAAATTGTGGAATGTGCAGCTCCTTACAGGCCTGTAACTTGCTTCCATTATTGCTCTTGATTAGATCAGGTCTACTTCTTGGTAGCAGAAAAGATTCCAAGCTGCAATAACTTTTTCATCTGACAAGAGCAATGTAAGCCAATATATTATGACAAAGAATATTTATAACCCTGATTTTTTTTTAGATCACCATAGAGCTATAGCCTGAAAGTAATTATGAAATCAAATAAAATGTATTCAACAGCAATATCAGATCAGAAGTTATAAAAAAATACTGAAGGCAGTTAGCAGAAAACAGAGCAAATGCTTACAGGGAAAGCACTATGTTAGCATGAACATTGACTCAGCTGAGAGTGACCTACTTGGGTTTTCTAGCCACCATCTGTTCCTACATATTTTCTCTTCCGGGATAAAAAGTTTGGGATTTTTCACAGTTTTGTTCCACCTGGTTAATAGGGGTTAGAAAGTTACTTCTGTCTTTTTTGCATTTGTTTTCAGATGCATGAACTGTATGTCAGAACTAAATGCAAAGTCTAAGTTCAAGCCTAACATGAAAAATAACAAATGTCCAACAAAATTATTTCAAAAGAATAATTCCATTGCAAACTGAAGGTATTGCTCTGTAATGTCAGATTTAGCTGTGATTCCTTAGCAATGGGGGAAGAATCTCCACAGATGCTTAAAGGCTACTGTGATTGCTGCTAGATTCCTTCAAAGGATAACCTGAAATTGTTGCTCTTATTGATGTCATAGAAAAATGTTCCATCAGGGATGGACGAAAAATGCATTCCTGACATAATTTTTTAAAAATCAGAACAGTAATGTAAATTGCAAAACTAATGGGGGGCAGTCAGCATCAAAATGACATGTCTCATCTTTTAGTTATTGTACACAAGAGCAAAAACAAATCAGAAGATGGAGGAAAGAGCTCACTAGACAAGGAATAATATTAAAGGAGGATATGGATGAGGAACCTGACCTCCCCTGTGTTACCTAGAGGACCCTAAACAGTCTGAGTCAGAGTCCTTAAATGTAAGACCAACTTGCTCAAGTGGGAGCTACAGGTGGATAATAACATGTTGTGTGAATGTGGAGAGATACAGAATCCAGATGATCTGCTAGTCTGCTACTGAAAACATGTATTGAAGAAGACTTCAGTTTGGCCAACGACAAAGCCAAGAAGATGGCTTCATTTAAATCCTATCCTAGACACAAAAGAAGAAGATCTTTTAGTCCCTGATATATCCTTCCTCTCAGTAGCTTTTAGGAAGAGTTGCAATAACTTCACACAGACCTAATCTGGTTTGAACACAGCCCAAACAGCAGCAGCAGCTGCCACTGCCAAAGTTTGGGGATGACACTTTTTGGGGACTAGAACTCCCAGAATCCTTAACAGGCTGGTAAGAGGTTTCTGAGAGTTGTCACCTGAAAAGGTAATGTTTCCAAGCTCTAGGTTGAGCACAAGCACCATAGGCACTTTCCACTTGTTGTTGCTTCCAAAGGCCCAGGTGGGTCCAGTTGCTTCCAGATAGCTGTAGGCAGGGCCTCCATCAGAAATTTCTGGGCCCCATACTGAGCAATCCTATTGCCCCCCCCACACACACACACACATGACAGGGGCTGGCGGCAGCAGGGCCCCTGTCAGCTCCAGGCCCTATATGGCAGTACTGCCCTGATGGTGGTCCTGGCTGTAGGTATGAATGTGGACGCCATCTGTTCTACTTCATGCATATGAATCATGTACAAGGCATCAGAAAATGACACCAATCTTCAAAAAGTTCCTAGTCATATCAGTGTGTTCTTTGCATAATAATTGACTCTGATTATTAACTGTGATTGTCATTGCAAGTGCTTTCCTCAACTCACATAATTTGAAAATTACCACTCTTTGTTTCAAGATTGCTCTTGAAGACATAGGTATTTGGCATACGTCTGGTTTTTCAAACATCACCGTAGTCACCATCTCTTGGTTAAAACTCTCATGGCAAATTCCCTGTAATGTAGATTAGCCTTCCCTGGCAACAGTGAGGTGGGAGGGCCCTCTAGTGAGCAAGGTTTCTATAGAATTGCTGATCCGTTCAACTTGATGTATAGAGTGGGGATGGGGTTCAAAAAGGACCCATTCTGGTCCTTCTCAGTGGCCCGTGGTTTCAGTAATTGGCATGGGGAAACATCTAAAGCTATGTTATATGTTACAAGGCTTGATTCCATCAGTGCCTCCCAGCTGCATTGGACTACAAGAATCATAGTCCCTGGCCATCCCTATAGGTCAAAACATCTGGAGCATGTGAGTCTCATACATCTGGAATCCTGCTGGTGGTGGCAGGATGACTTGTGGCAGAAACAGATGTTATAAATAACTAGTCAGTAGAGGCAGAAAATGTCTAAAGACTGATAGTGGCAGAAGCTCCTCTCAGTTTCTGTAATTTGCAAATTAGTGTGATTTGTTTTGTCACTGATCTTCAAAACTTAAAGACTTAACTTTGAAGTATGATTTCTTGAAGATGAAAGCTGCCTGAAACAGCCCTTCCAGCAGTAATGAACATTCTGGTTTTATGAAGGTTTATCTATATTGGTGTTTTGGCCCTTTGACCTTTTGTCAGGGAGAATAAAGCAAGATGTTTTGGCCCTAGCTGAACATGATCTGCAGCTTGAAATAAGGCTGTTGTGGCTCAAAGCAAGAGTGAATAAAATCCAGAGAATCTGATCTAGAAAATGTCTGCTGAGTAGAATACTGTACTTTCCTAAAATGCATCCCAACAAGATGAACCAATCTAGCCTTTTATTTTCAAAATTAGATTTTGTGGTAGATGTTGATATGCTCTTAGTCCTAAATTGTTACTCTACCATGGGTTAGACTATGTATGACTTCTAGGTGGCACTATGGGCAAATAGAAAGAAATAGAGTCACCATTGATTCTGGAGACTATTTCTTTCTGTTTGCTCATAGTGCCACCTAGAGGTCACATATAGTTCAGCTCATGGTAGAATAACAACATAGGACTAAGAGCATATCAACATCTACCACAAAATCTAATTTTTAAAAATAAAAGTCTAGATTGGTTCATCTTGTTGGGATGCATTTTAGGAAAGTACAGTATTCTACTCAGCAGACACTTTCCAGATCAGATTCTCTGGATTTTATTCACTCTTGCTTTGAGCCACAATAGCCTTATTTCAAGCTGCAGATCATGTTCAGCTAGGGCCAAAACATCTTGCTTTATTCTCATAAACCCACCAAGTGAACTTTTCCTTCATTTTGACAAGTGTTAGAAATAGTAACCTTCAAAGGCTTAAGATGGGTTTAATGACAGGAGCAGCCAGTGCCAGTGGATGGGTGCCCACATGAAGTTTCCAGTACAATCTTCCAGTGCTTATTTATGCTGTGCAAGTCTCTCCTGCTTTTAATTTTTTGTTCAAGACTCAATAGCATTTCTCCTTTTCAGTGGGTTTCTCAAGCAACCAAATCCTATCTCTTCTCTCTCTCTCTTTTATTGTGTAACCACCATGGTAGATGGTGAGAATGCAGTGGACATAACATATTTTGACTTCAGCAAAGCATTTGATAAAGTGCACCACAATATTTTGATTAGCAAGCTAATTAGGTGTGGACTGGATGGAACAACTATTAGATGGATATACAACTGGTTAAAGAATTGTACTCGCAGAGTACTTATCAATGATTCCTTCCCCAACTGGGAGGAGGTAACAAGTGGGTAGCACAAGGCTCAGTCCTGGGCCCAGTGTTCTTGAATTTTTTTTATTAATGGCTTGAATGAGGCAGTGCAGGGAATGCTTATCAGATTTGCAGGTGACACCAAACTGGGTGGAATAGCTAATACTTTGGAAAACAGAAACAAAATTCAAAAATATCTTGATAGGCTTGAACACTGGGCTGAAAACAACAAATGGAATTTACCTGGGATAAGTGCAAAGTTCTACACAAGGGAGAAAAAAAAACCCGAATGTACAATTATAAGATTAAGGATACTTGGCTCAGTAATACTATGAGTGAGAAGGATCTTGGAATTGTTGTAGATCACAAGCTAAATATGAGCCAACAGTGTGATGTGGCAGGAAAAAAAAGACAAATGCTATTTTAGGCTGTATTCTTCTTCTGTGTCTAAGCCTGGTGTGAAACTGTTAAAATGAAGCCATCTTTGGAGAGTTCATTCTGTATTTCCTTTTGCCTGACCCTAGTGTGAGAATGATTAGCTGGCACAAGGTGGTCGTTGCCTGGAGTATGCCTGATTGTGGTTAAAAACTAACACAATCTTTGAGGAGACTCTTTCTGTGTACCCCTTAGGCTATATTAACAGTAGCATAGTTTCCAAATCCCATGAGGCACTAGTCCCTTTTTATTCAGCACAGGTCAGGCTTCATCTTGATTCTGTGTCCAATTCTAGACACCACACTTTAAAAGGATGCCAATAAACCAAAACAAGTACAGAGGAGGACAACAAAAATGATCAGGGGAATGGAAACCAAGTCCTATGATGAAAGACTAATGGAATTGGGCAAGTTAGCCTTGAGAAAAGAAGGCGGAGGGGAGATATGGTAACACTTTTCAAATACTTGAAATATAATCAGGCAGAGGAGGAGCTATATCTGTTCTCAATCATCTCAGAATCTATATATAAAAAAGAGAGGTGTGGTCTTGTATGTCCTCTATACACATCCGCACCCCTGGACCGATTGCACTGAAAATTGGCACATACGTACCTTGCACTCTGGAGATCAGCACTGCGGGGGGGGGGGGGTCACAAGCCCCATGGTGTATGCCCCTAAATGGATCTGTAAAGGGAAGTATACTCAACAGGGTGTGTGTGTGTCCCAGTGATGTCATAGTGATGCTAATGTCATAGCCCCAGGTAGGTCACCTGATTGTGACATCACCGTGATGTAATTGAGCTGGCTAATGTCACAGCCCCAGGTAGGGACACAAAAGGGACACATGTATGGGAAGGATAAGGGTGGCCCGTCGATGGAGAAGCAGGACAGATGAGGAAAGAGTGAGATGGAGAAAGGGATGTCACAGTCTCATGTAGGGATGGATGAGGGAGGCAGAGAGAGGACGGGTGAGGGAAGAGAGAGATGGAGGAAGGGAGGCAGGAGTGATCCACACACACCCCATGAGGTTTCCATGGGAAAGGCTGGACTACAGTAAAAAAAAAAAACTGGGCAAGGCCAGGTAGTCCGCTTGGATTTCTGCACTGAGCTAGAGGTTGGACAAAATGTTCTTATAGGCCACTTCATACTCAATTATTCTATGATTCTATGAAAATAAAGTTATAAGTCAGGTAAAAGATGATTCTTTGCTTCATATGTCTGCTGGTGCTGTAATTTTTATTGGGGGTAGTTTCACATGATTTAATGTTACAATGTTGCTGCTTGTTCTTAGTCAAACTTTTGTCAGTAATGCAGCAGGAGGAAATCTGCAAAATTTAAGAAGAACCAGCTCAAATCTGTGATGCAGCTTCTACATTGACAGATATAGTTTTACTCTGCAAACATTGAATGTCCATGTGATGAATTTGTCATATAGAAAGACAAATATGTTGTGAAAAGCTAGATGTGGCAATACTGAAAAAGGGGATATGCTGATTAAATAGGCTGAATACTTCTTCAATTAAATTGCTTATCGTAATAATAATAATAATCATGTGCCTTCACATCTATTCTGACTTATGGTGACCCTTTTCAGAGGTTTCTAGGTAGAGAATATGTAGAAGTGGTTTACCATTCCTTTCTTCTAGGGGCGCCCTGGAACTGTGCAGCATGCTAAAGGCCATACAAACTGTTCTTCTTCCTGGAGGTGTGGTGGGGAAATCAAACCCAACCTCTGGTTCTATAGCCAAATGCCTTAATTCAGCCAGCTCTTAAATTGCATTCTAATGTCCTGAATGGCAAGGACATAAAATAGAAATAATAAAAACACATCTGTATTCCAGTATAAAAAGGGATTTGACAAATCTGTCCAAATCAAGTGGAAAAACTATACCTCCGTTAAATAACCAGTTAATTATACAGTAACTCCTTAATTTCAGCATTATTTTTTCTCAAAGTCTATCAGTAGTTTTATTTAGGATTAGAGGACTATCAGACAACGTAAAAGGCTTGCATCTGATTAACCAGAATCACAGTAGTAATCTCAGCAATTAGGCAAAAATTGTACTCAAAGTTATACAATTTAATTACAAATCATTACTCAGTGCTGGTGACAAGCATAGCACATAATCCTAAAGCAGTGATGGGCAACTGCAGTGGTCTTGGGGTGAACTTTTCTCCCACGATTCTTGCTAAAAGCCCCTTCACCCATCTACCCACACATTTGTGCGCACGCACACGCACACGCACACACACACATGCACACACACACACACACACACACACACACACACACATCATTAGAATTGGAATTGGTGTTGGAAGCAATCATTCAAGGTAGACATGCTTGTTTTGTTTTAAATGCATTATGGTTTCTTGCACCTTTAGTATATGAGAGTCAAGACACAAGGCACAGCCAAAGGCTGGGTTAACTCAGGTTTATTGCATGGTGGACAGAGGGAACATGAGGTAATGGCGGACGAACAGCTCTATATATATGGTAGGAACATATTTGAATGTGGCTCCACGGTAGCCCGTTGGCTACTGGTCCGCGTGACGTCATGGTTGGTCACGCCCTTCTTGTCCAGGTGTAGGTAGCGGCGGGAAGCTTCCCGCGCTGCGGTCTTTGATGGGTTTGAACCAAGAGAGCTTGGACGCTCGCTGCTGCCAGCTGGTGGTCATTAGCTCGCGTCCTATTACAGGGTTTATATGATACAGCTGAAGGTTACATTGTTACTCATTGGCAAGGTTACATTGGTTCAGATACATTGATATCACATGTAGAAGGTTACACTATTAGGACACAACACTCCTCCCCCCTAGGATGAGACGAAGTCTCTCAGCCAAGATGGCTTATTTCGAACACGCTGGGGTCTCGGCGCGGGCTGCCCTGCCCCGGCTTCGCTCCCTCCTCCTTGCTCCCTGGCTTCCTGCCCTGCAATCGGAGAGGATGACTTGTTAGTGGTTTGCCGCGGCTCCGCGGCTTTGTTGGGAGGTGTGTGCTTTGTTTGGGAAGAACCGGGGGCACTGGGGGCTAACGAAAAACCCCTCTTCTCGCTTGGATGGGTGGGGGAACACTCCGAAACCCCCCCCGGCTAGCAAAATCAAAATCAAAATCGGATTCGGGGGAAGCGGCAGCGGCGGCCGCACACTCCTTTTCCCTCCCCCCGGGCTCGGATAGAACTGGGGTATCAAAAGGATATGAGTCGGGCTCGCTGCTTTCCCCCCTGTCTCCCCCTTGGGCTAAACGGGTGGGGGAGAACCCTATCGCTGAATCCTGTCGCTGTGCCCCACTGGTCGGCCCCTCGCTCACTCGGTGCCTCAGTTGGTCAGCGTGCCTCCTCCAGAGGAGGCCGGTGCTAGTTTCCACCCGATAGGACACTGGCCCCGTCTGTTCTATTATCGTCCCTGGCACCCAGGCTGGGCCTGCGTTGGCATAGTTCCTGCAGTGTACAGGATCGCCTACGCCGAAACCTTTCGAGACCGCTAACCCTATGTTCTTCCCTTTGTCCTCGACCCTCGACGGGTCTAGCCTGGACAAAAGCGTGGTCAGTTTCCTCCGCATCAGCAGCTCAGCCGGCGAGTATCCAGACGCTAAGGGGGTCACTCTATACGCTAATAGAAATTGACAAACTTGGTGATTTAGATCTCCCGAGCCCATGCGCCGCAGCGCATCTTTTGTGGTGCGCACCAACCGTTCCACTTGGCCATTCGTGGCCGGGTGAAACGGTGCGGATGTGACATGCCGAATTGCATTTGCCTCCATGAATGCTGCGAACTCAGCGGACGTGAAACAACTGGCGTTATCGCTGACCAAAGTGTCGGGTAAGCCGAACGTGGAAAAGACCCGCCTTAGCTGGCGAATGGTAGTGGCGGAGGATGTGCTCTTTACCGGAATGACCTCCAGCCACTTTGAGTATGCATCCACCACCAGGAGAAACATGGTTCCCCGGAATGGGCCAGCAAAATCTACGTGCACCCTGGACCACGGTCCCCTTGCTGCGTCCCATTCCCTATGCGGTAGGCGGGCCACCTCCGGTCGAGAGCATTGACATGCCTCACAAGTGCCTACCATCTGCTCTATGTCGGCGTCCAGCTGGGGCCACCAGAAGTAACTCCGGGCCAACGCCTTGGAACGGACGATTCCCGGGTGGCTGACGTGCAACAGCTTTAGCACCTTCGGCCGCAGGGACGTAGGAACCACCACCCGTTGGCCCCACAAAAGGCACCCCCTCTCTAAAGACAATTCTACTCGCTTTCGGAAAAATGGGTCGAATTCCGCGCCTGGGGATGACGCCGGCCACCCCTTCTGCACCCACGAGCATACTTTCCCTAGTGTTCTGTCCTTTCCGGTCGCCCTGGCAATGTCGGCCGGTACTATCGGGGGTGACTCCAAGACCTCTATTAGCAATACCTGGCGGTCTCTTCTTACCCCTGCCTTCTGGTCGTCCGACAAGGGTAACGGCGACCGTGAGAGCGCGTCTGCATGGCTGATTTCCTTCCCTGGCCGGTATTCTAACTCATGTTGATATGCGTTAAGAAAAATAGCCCACCGCAGCATCCTCGGGGACAGGATCTGTGGCGTGGGCTTATTTGCAGTGAAGATTCCTAACAGGGGCTTGTGATCCGTAACGATCTTGAACGGCCGACCATAGAGAAAATCGTGAAATTTCTTGGTTCCCGCTACTATCGCTAGTGCCTCCCTATCGGTCTGTGCGTAATTCCGCTCTGCTTGGGACAGGGACCTTGAATAAAACGCTATCGGGGCCTCCCTTCCGTCGTCTAACACGTGGCAAAGCACCGCCCCCACCCCCACCGGGGATGCATCGCAGACCAAAACTATGGGCCGTTTGGGGTCGAAATGAGTCAGGATTGCCTCGGATGTGAGGAGTTGCTTTAACTCTGTGAACGCTCTTTCTTGTTCGTCACCCCACAGCCATTTTTCCTCTTTTTTAAGTAGTCGATGGAGCGGCTCGGCAACCGACGCCTTCCGTGGAAGGAAGGTATGGTAGAAATTGAGAAGCCCCAGAAAGGACTGAAGCTCGGTTTTGGAAGTGGGGCGAGGGGCTTTCTTGATGGCGGCTACCTTAGATTTGGACGGCCTAATTCCCTCGGGCGTGACACGGAACCCTAAAAACTCAACCTCTGTTTCGAAAAATACACATTTGTCTTTTCTCAGTCGCAGTCCCGCTTTCTCGAACACGGCCAGGACCTTATCCAATCTGTGGGCCAGCTCGGCCTTACTCCCCCCCGTTATCAACACGTCATCAAAATATGGCAACACCCCCTCCAACCCCTTCAGGAGGCGTTCCACTAGCGATTGAAAAATGCCAGGTGCCGAGTTCACGCCGAACTGTAACCTCGACACCTGGAACGCCCCCTTATGTGTGACTATTGTTTGTGCCGCCGCTGTGGCGGGGGTTACCGGGAGTTGCTGGTAGGCCTGTGCTAAATCGAGTTTAGCGAAACACTTTCCCCCATTCAGCCTGGCCAGAAGGTGGCTGACCACTGGCACCGGGTATGCATTAGGGCGGATTGCCTTATTAATGGTACACTTATAATCAGCGCAAATGCGCACCTCCCCGTTAGCCTTCAGTGCTGTTACAATTGGAGTCTCCCACTCCGCGGAATCCACAGGAACGAGAATTCCTTGACCCACCAGTTTGTCCAGTTCCGCCTCTATTTTGTCCTTAAGCGCGAACGGTACCCTGCGCGGTTTAAGTCTTATCGGGCGGACCTCCGGGTCTAAGTCGAAGGCTACAGGGGGTCCCTTGAACTTTCCCAGTCCACTTTTAAAAACGGCGGGGTGTGCGTCACACACTGCTTGTATTGGGTCCTCGCCTACTGCATGCACCCCCCCTATGAACAGGCCTAAGGGCTGAAACCACTGTGTTCCGAGGAGGCTACAACTCCCCCCCTTTAGCACCACTAGGGGAAGTTCCGCAGAATGTCTCTTAAAGCGAACCCGGAGCGTTCCGACCCCCAACACTGGAATGCTGTTCCCCTGAACGTCCCGTAGTGTGGCCCTCAACGCTTTAAGTTTGGGCCGCACGTGGGGGTCGAGTTTCAAGAACTCTCTCTGGGGGATTATGGAATAGGAGGACCCCGAGTCAACTTCCATCCTAATAGGGGTCCCTTGTACTAGTACCTCAACAAAGTAATGGGGCTGTCCCGCAGACACGTTGAACACAGGAGCGTCGCCCTCGCTGTCGTCCGAGATGCGGCCCACGCCGTCCTGCTTCCTCGTGGCCCGGGCGCCATCTTTGGACCTCGCTGGACGGTCCGGTCTGGCTGAACGGTCTTGCGACTGTCTCCGGCCCTCTTTCCATTTCCTGCACGCCTTGGCGATGTGCCCCCGACGTCCACAGTTGAAACACTCGGCTTTCCTGAATGGGCACTTCACGCGCTCATGGGCCGCTCCGCAACCATCGCAGCGGCGCCCGCCTCTCCGGACCTTCTGGACCTCCTCGCCATCGCTGCTTTCTGAAGACGATTTCGAGGTCGGTCGGGTTGCATGCACCGACTGACCGGACTTCCCGTGCGACGAGTTTTCCGCTTTGCCGGCCCTCGGACGCCACTCACGCCACTTGTGCATCTCGTCTACTCCAGCATTCGTGGATTCCGCGGCTTCCGCGGCCTCTACAACCTCTTCCAGTGTGGGTGGTGGCTCCTTGTTCATCAAGCTGCGCTGTACTTCCTTGTCCTTCAGGCCACACAGCACTCCGTCCCTGAGGGCCATCTCTAGGATGTGGTCCCATTTGCAGGGGGCGGCGGCTACCCTCATAGCCGTTACGAAGGCTTCTACCGACTCGTCCGGCGCTTGAACTCGCCTCCAAAACGCACTCCGAGCGGGAAACATTGCCCTCGAGGGCCGGAAACGCTCACGCAGCATTTTCATGATGTCACCGGCTTTGAAATCGCTCATCTTCTTCGGTGCAAGGATGCCCACCAGCGTCCGCTTGGTTTCCATCCCAAGCATGCGGGTGAGGATGGCCCTCTTCCTTTCCTCGTCGTCTTCTTTGACTTTGAGCTCCACCAGTGCCGCCTGGAAGTCCATCTCAAAAAGCTCCCAGTCTTGCGGTTTGGTGATGTTGAACCCGCTCTGTGTCCTGGCTCCGTGGGGATCCATAATCCCACCTTCGTCGCCAATTTAGTATATGAGAGTCAAGACACAAGGCACAGCCAAAGGCTGGGTTAACTCAGGTTTATTGCATGGTGGACAGAGGGAACATGAGGTAATGGCGGACGAACAGCTCTATATATATGGTAGGAACATATTTGAATGTGGCTCCACGGTAGCCCGTTGGCTACTGGTCCGCGTGACGTCATGGTTGGTCACGCCCTTCTTGTCCAGGTGTAGGTAGCGGCGGGAAGCTTCCCGCGCTGCGGTCTTTGATGGGTTTGAACCAAGAGAGCTTGGACGCTCGCTGCTGCCAGCTGGTGGTCATTAGCTCGCGTCCTATTACAGGGTTTATATGATACAGCTGAAGGTTACATTGTTACTCATTGGCAAGGTTACATTGGTTCAGATACATTGATATCACATGTAGAAGGTTACACTATTAGGACACAACAGCACCACAGGAGTTAAAAGCAAATATTTGCCAATTTTAAAATGATTTTTCGTATCTACTGCCACATTTCAAAAGCAAAGCACAAAAATCAAGCAAAACCTTTGTTTTAAGGGTCTGCCTCCCACTGAACATTGGCAGCACAACTTTCAGGAGTTTGAAAAACTCCTAAAAGACAACCCTGGAGCTGCTCATTGCATGGTTCCCAAACCTGTTTGAAGGGAACATTACAGCACATCACATTCCACCTCCCTGCATCGTAGGAGGCTCTTCAATGTTAAAAACATAACTCATTCCAAAGTCTTTCATAGTTTCACTATAACCACTCTCTGCTTGACACATCCCTCCAGCTTATCCAGGAGTAGCTTTGATCTTTCATCATCCAGTCTAGCCAGTAGGTGCAGAGGGAGGTATATGTGGAGCCTGGGTGCAATTAGTCTCAATTAGTTATTTGTAATTAATTCAATTTCCTTATAACTAAGATATAACTGCTTTATGTTGAAATTCTTCTGTCATGTCCTGATCAAACTTGTGACTGCCAAAATGAAGCCACCTTCTTAGCTTTCTCATTGGCCAAAATTAAATCTTCATTGGCATATGATTCTGGTAGTAATCAGCAGGCCAGGAAATGAGACAGATTCTGTATCTCTCCACATTCACACAGCGTGTTGTCCACCAGCAGCCCCTACCTGAGCATGTTGATCTTACATTTAGGGACTCAAACCCTCAGCCTATTCAGGGTCCTCCAAGTGATATAGGGGAGGTTGGGTTCCTCAGCCATATCCTACTTTAATGTTTTTTTTTCATCCCCTTTTAGGCACTGAAATAGATGCTACCACGTGGATTTCAAAATTTGTCTTGTGGACCAAGAACTGTGCACCTCTTTTTTCTAATTGTAGCAGCAGACAGTAGTGGTTATCATCAGCAGGATAAATAAATAAATTACTCTGGGTTGAAAGGATTTTTGCTGGAGAAACTCTGCTCAGGGGATGCCCAGGCTCCTTTCGGTGGTGATCCATTTTGTGAGGCATATATTGGATGGAGTTCCCTTCCCTCCTCGGCCATGAAGCAGAGTGAAAACAAAATTTTCTCACTCACTGTTTATCAGACTAAATGATTGTTCTTTTCACCAACACATCAACACTGGAGCACAATCTTTATAAGTAAACACTGTTGTTTCATTTTACTGTTATCTGACTGGTCTACTTAGAGAACTCCTTTATAATTCTATCCCACTTTTTGCTGCAAAACCAGCAATAAACAAACAAACAAACAAACTTCCAACTCTCTCTCTCTCTCTCTCTCTCTCTCTCTCTCTCTCTCTCTATATATATATATATATATATATATATATATATATATATATATATATATATATATATATATATATATATATATATATATATATATATATATATATATATATATATATATATATATATATATATATATATATATATATATATATAAACCTATAAAACCAAGTGTTCACCGTTGGAACTGGCTATAGGCTGCTATGCGTCGCCCTACTGACCCACACCCACCCTTCGTGCGCACGGCCGAATTCCCTACGCAGGTCAACGAAGGATTTAAAAATCCGGCACGGGGGCCTCAGCCCCACAAACGGCAAGAAAGGGAAAGAACTTCACTTCCCAACATTCCTTGCGCTGCGCCGCGCCAGAGCCAATCACGCTGAGAGGCTCTCGCACGGCGCAGCGTTCCGACACGCGCCGCAGCCAATCGAAAGAAACACATTTTAAAAAAACCCAGCAAAAACACACAGCACCAACCCATTACTACAAGCCCCAGCGTCCTGCGCGCCCACGCAGAACGCTGAGGAAAACGGCGGCCGGAAAATTAAAAAGAAAAACAGCTCACAGGCAAGCAAACAGCAGCCGGCTTTCTTTTACTCTCCCGCGGCGCCTGAATCTCCCGAATGGAGTTTACCCTTTAAAATCAGTGGGAGGGGTGGCCATCCCCCTCTGCGCTGCCTACCCTAGTGATGGGAGGTTTGTGGGGATAAAAGGACTATATTGCCCCAACCCATCTGAAAACAAAAGATGAGGCAGAAAGGATCGATCCCCAACCACCCCTCCTTAAAAAAACTCCGTCTTTTCTTCTCTTTAAAAACAGAGTTGTTTTAAGGAGAGGGGGGGGAATCGATCCTCTCTACCTGTTCCTCTCTGTCCAGAAGTGAAGGGCCAATATAACCTTTAATCCCAACAAACCTCCCCCAAAAACCTCCCAACACTAGGGTAGGCAGCGGGGAGGGGGATCGCAGCCCCCACCCACTGATATTAAAGGGAAAAAACGATCTACCTTCACGATTCCACAAAAACAAAGCACCATAACACACTACAGCTCCCCTGCCCACCACCTAGCCCACCCTTCCTAACCCCCAATGACCATTCCCCCATCCTCACCACGGGCCGCCGGCGTAGATATTCCAACCAGCCCGGCCTGCGGAAAAAACCCCAAACTACCACCACATGGTATTTCAATGGGCCACCCAGCCACCGAGGCTGGCCCACAGAAATACACACACCAAAAACACAAACAACAACAATCCAAAAAAACAAGGACAAACACAACCCCCACCCCCCACAAATCACAACAAAAGCACCCTGCAAAAATACCCCCAACCTACATCCCCCCACACCCCACAAAACCCAAAAACACAACACATAAAATAAACGAGCACACACCTTCAACCTCCAGCCTCAGCGAAGAGCACATGTGCAATGAAAAAAGAACAGGAAGAAAACACAGCCCACAACTGAGTTACCATTTCAAAATAGTGCAACAGCACCACCCAGTGGCTACAGCAAAAATAGTACTCAAAAACATTAAATTTAAAAAAAAACTCTTACACATTTTTTAAAGAAATTCCATTATTTGAAAAAAATATATATCAACCATTCCTCTTTTCAAAATCCGATTTTATTATAACACTTTAAAACACTACCTACGTATAAAAAACCATTATTTTTTTAAAAAAAACTCATTTAAATACACATACAAGAAAAATCATCCAACAACCATTTTTCAAATTTTTTAAAAATAACCCCCAAAAAAGCCCGGCAACGCCGGGCAACCCTTGCTAGTATATATATATATATATATATATATATATATATATATATATATATATATATATATATATATATATATATATATATATATATATATATATATATATATATATATAGATAGATAGATAGATAGATAGATAGATAGATAGAGAGAGAGAGAGAGAGAGAGAGAGAGAGAGAGAGAGAGAGAGAGAGAGAGAGAGAGAGAGGTCATAGAACACAAACAGATGACTTGGGATTCATGTTCTTCCTAGAAACTGGGATATTAGCCTGCATTCTGCCTTTCTTCTCCTGTTAAGTGTACATGAGGAAGGAAAGAAGAAGACTATAATGCTGTCCTGCTGCCAGTCTAAGAATGGGATACCATATTTTCATCTCTAATTCTTTTAGAACCAATTTAGTAATTCTAACAGACTGTTCAGATCACTCCATTGCTTCTAATGGTAAACACAGATGGTTGAGCACCTTTGTCGCAGAAGGAGAGACTGCTAGTCTCCTGCTGGCTTATGTAAACAATTAAGAACTCTCTCTTCTTTTTTATAGTGGGTGGGATGGGTGGGTGGGATATGGGTCTTTTAAAGTGTTTTTATGTGTTTTTAGAACTTGTAATGCTGCCCTGTCGGGTTCTTTTTTTTATTTAAATTTTATTAAGCTTTTATTAAGAACTGAAATAATACAAAAACAAATAATGAAAATAATACAAAAAATAATACAGTAACAAATCTATACATTATAAAAAATACCTAAAGCAATAAAACAATATAACCCGACCACCTGTGCTCTGTCGGGGGATGTCGGCAGGGGTTTCTTGACCATTTACCTTCAATTCTATTTCCAAAATTGGATCATGTCAGGGCTTGGGTTAAACTTGTTATCACCTAATAAAGCGAAGTTGACAAAGGAACCCCAAATCTCCCAAAATGGTGTCTTTATTGGTAACCCCTTTTTCTGGTGAACTTGGATAGTTAATTTCTCATTGAGAGCCAATTGCCAAACATCTGTGTACCATCTAACTTTACTAATATTATTTCCACTCTTCCATTCCTTGGCAATTAGCTGTCTGGCTACCATCAATAAAGATAACAATAATTCTTTTTTATTATTTTCCAGATGTAAATCATCCACTTCACCTAGTAATACTATCTTTGGACTTAGCACTTTTGTTATTTTTAATATTTTATTCAATTCTTCTTCTATAACATCCCAGAAATTCCTCATTTTTATCACACAGCCACCACATATGAATGTAAGTCCCTTTTCCTTTATTACATCTCCAGCATAAATCAGAGTTCTTATTATTTATTAAATGTAATTTGGCTGGGTGAGATACCACCTCCAAAGTACTTTACAATTATGTTCTTTTTCCTTTATTGAAAGTGATTTCATACTTCTATGGGTCCATTTCTTTTTCCAGTTCTCATCTTTTATTATAATTCCCAAATCCTCCTCCCAAGTTTTTTTAAGCCAATTCTGAGTATCTTCACTAGAATTTAGTGACTGATAAATCTTACCCACTAAACCTTTTAAATTCTTTTTACCATTCCTTACTTCAAGAGTCAGATTTTCAAAGGGGGTTGATGCCCGATTTATTGTATTGTTTTCCCTCATCTTTCTATTCCACGCCTCCATCTGTAGTTCTTGCAACCAGTTTAAGCCTAACTCCGCATAAATACTTTTTCTTTGGAAGATGGTATTACAATTATCAATCCAATCCATGATTAACAGAGCTTTTTTGCGTGTTAAAATTTCTTTTGTACTTATTGTTACCTCTAAAGGACAATTTTGTTGGTCTAGAATTTCTTGAGTCGGGTTCTACCCGAGTGGGATATATAAATATGACTATTAAATTAAAATTAAAATTAAATAGACAGAAGCCAGGCCTGAAGCTGAGAATTCATCCTATGTCATTGTGAAACTGGGCCTTCACTGTATGAATAGTTTACGGGCAGTCATGTTGACAAACAACGCCTGAAGTCCATATTCTATTATTTTGTTTCTGTGTTGCGGTCAAACTTTTAACTGCCAAAAGGAAGCCACTTTTGGGGGAATTCATTCCTTAGTTCCTTTTGTCTGACCTAGTGTGAGAAAGATTAGTTGCTGTTGCCTGGGGTATGCCTGATTGTGGTTCAAAAATACCACAATCTTCAAGGAGACTCTTTCTGTATACTCCTCCATATTCCATAATGCAGTGACACTGTTCTTAGGCAAACCAATCCACAACTATGTTTCTAAAGATGGCGGGGCACAGGAGAGAGAAAGGAAGAGACCACGAACATACTTGACCTTAGGGTTATTTTTATTTGTAAAAAACACTACACTAACATTTCCAATCTCCATTTCCTTTGTCACATTTTTGCCCCATTATGAATAGCCAACACTTTTATTCTTACTGTTATGTCACTTTGATAGGTGGGGTACACAGAAACAGCCTCCTCAAAGAATGTGGTATTTTTGAACCACAATTGGGTGTACCTGGTAATGGCAACCTTGTGTTGTCAGCTAATGTTTCCCACGCTAGGTCAGATGAAAGGAAACTGCAGAATGAACTCACCAAAAGGTGCCTTCCCTTTTGCAGTTTCACATCTGGTCTAGACATGGAAGAAGACATTTGGTAGGTGGCACGCATTCTAGATGACCCCCGATTTCTATGAGTTGCACTGTTTTCCCCCCTTCTGCTGAAATTCACTACATTTCTCTTGGTAGGGGGAGGTGGGGATACTGCACCTTTTTTGGGCACCTTAAACACTAACATGTTTTATTTGATATACAGTGCTACCTCATATCACGCTTTTAATCCATTTCATGGGGCTCGTTGTTGTACACAACAATTGCTATATGATACATGCATCGTATAGCGATTTTCCCTATGGGATGCATCATACAACGATTATTATTTTTTGCTAAGTGGTTTTTCCCATTGAAAAAATGTTGTATGTTTTTTTCCTTAGGGGAAATTGTTATGCGGGACACCATTTCCCCCCCAAAAAACTAATTGTTATTCGATTTTGTTGCTATACAGGGCAATTGTTGTATGAGGTTGCACTGTATGTTTTATGGACTGCTAGCCATTATATTGGATGCCACAGTGCTCTTGTTGTTGTTGCTATGTGCTACTACAACTACTCTGAATGCTGAGACAGAGGAAAAAGTTCTGTGTGAAACAAAGTTTTCCTACTGTATTTTTAATACTAGATTAATTTCATTCATGATGTTTTTTTGTTCACTTCAACCAATACTGCTTTCTGCAGCATTTCAAACATTTATGTCTACTAAACTCCCCCTAGTGGTTATATCTCAACCGGGGGTGGGGGCTTCTGCTGAAGACCTTGTATGTATACATTTGTTTTAAGACTGCACAGCTACAAACATAATGTCTAGAGCTACTTCTCTCTTTTTTAAAAAGCAGATGATGTGCTTCTCAGGAGTATCATAATTATGAATGGGAGAAAGCTTTCAGTCACAAATCTATCAAAATAAATAGGCACATGAATGGAGGCTTCTCTGTTTTTACTGTGAAATGGTTGCTTTAAAATAGCCTTCGTTTCTTACAGTGATAGATTAATATCAGGGATAACTCCATGTCAGTGCTGTGATACATCAGAAGCCCTTCAATTTTTTCTGGTCCCACATTCCTATGAATCTGTGATGAATACAAATAATAGAAAACTTTCCTTCTAGCATGGGGCACGTGTTGGAACACTGGGTGCTATTTTTAACTCAACTCTCCCTTTTTTTTAAATGAATGGTGTGCCGATGCTATGGCAAATAGGAAGCTTCTGCATCTTCTTAGACTTTTCTTCATTTAATGTCAATCACTTCCTAGTTTTTTGTTTGTTTGCTCTGCAGCTTGTTAAGCCTATCTTCTGTTCGTAATTATCTGATCTTATCTTCTCCTTATTATAATCAAAATGATAATTTGTAATTCATCAGGATCAAAGGCTTCAAAATGATAGACTCAAAAAAATGGTAAGGATCACATTGCTCAGCCCACAACATTTTATATCACTTGAAAAATAGCAGCCCCCTCCCCCCAATTCCTAAAAATGAACAAATAGCCTCCTCTTTTTACCACTACTGTTAAAGGTGGGAAATATAACACTTGTCTCTATATTTTCTCAGCCAAATCTCAAATGGTGTGTGGGAGAGAGAGAGGGGGGCTGACTTTTCTGCCTTTTGCATATCAATTGTTAGGGCTGTTTGAACAAGGGAAATATGTTTTCTAGGTGAAATGCTGCAACACTTAACAACACACACTTTTGAAAACCATAGCTGACATTCACTTTTTGTAGAGGAAATATTGATTTCCACGCTATGTTGATATTTCAGCCCCCTATGCCACTTGAGAAAGCCTTGATGTTGGGAAAAGTGGAGGGCAAAGAAGGGGCGGCCAAACATGAGATGGCTAGATGGTATTATAGATGCAATGGGCACAGAGCTGGGCGGGTTGAGGAGGATGGTGGAGGACAGAGGAGCCAGGAGGACAATGGTCCATAGGGTCACAAAGGGTCGGAATCGACTGTGCGACTGAACAACAACAATGCCAATGAAGGGTACTAACCAGGAACAAGCAAATCCCATGCACTCCCATGCACTCCACTTGACCTCTCCCCACCTCCTTCCCTGACAAGTTTTCTCCGTCAATGGGGACCCACACCCACCGCAATCTTCTCTTCTCACAAACAAGACCCTCTGCCAAGTTTAAGCCATGAGAGGTCCTTCTGCAGTGGGAGATGCGGAACTGCACAGAAGAGAGGAACTAATCCAAAGGGGTTCCAGTAACCACCTCACCATTAGAGGAAACAATGGGGGTGGGGATGGGGGTGGGTGGAGCACTCTGACTTTACATGTTTCAGGCCAAAAATAGTGCTTGCAGAAACGAGGCAGACTCTTCGTGGCATCTCCCGGTTGCTTTCGTCCTCTTTCCTCCACCCCCACCCCTTCCCAGCGTCTGACTCTGCAAGGCAACGGCACGTGCCTCACCGGGGGAATTCGGGTCCTGAGGTCCTTCCCCCTCCCAGCGAATAAGTATGCGGACATCTTTTTATAGACACCCCCCCCCCCCCCCCACTTTCTGATCAGACGCAAGATGAAATCCTTTCTGGTCCTCTGCTTCCAACCAGCCTTTGTTCCACTCCAGGCACCGTCCAAGAAGGAGTTTAATTTAAAAGTCATCCTTCTCGCTAAGAACGATTTAAAAAAGCAAAAATTCCCCTCTTCGTGGATTTGCGTTCTTTTTCCGTTCCTGGTCCCTCGTAGAGAGAGAGAGAGAGAGAATGAGAGAGAGAGAGAGAGAGAGAATGAGAGAGAGAGAATGAGAGAGAGAGAGAGAATGAGAGAGAGAGAGAGAGAGAATGAGAGAGAGAATGAGAAAGAAAGAGAATGAGAGAGAGAATGAGAGAGAGAGAGAATGAGAGAGAGAGAGAATGAGAGAGAAAGAGAATGAGAGAGAGAATGAGAGAGAGAGAGAGAGAGAGAGAGAGAAAGAGGCTTCCAGTAGGCAAGTGATGGGGAATGGGCTAGAATAAGAAGACAGTTGCTCCACGACTTGCCGTCACCTGATCCGTGAATCAACCTGGCTGTCTTTTCCCTTTCTCGCTTTTTCTTTCTTTTTTTTCTTCAATGAAGGAAAGAATGAATGAACGAATGAATGGGGAGAAAAGCATGGCAAAAAAAATTGAATGAGGCGGGCGGGAACGGCTGGCACGCGCGGCCGCTTCACAACTCTCGGTGAATGGGGAAAGCGCGGGTTTATTCCGATCCAGGCCGGGGGGTGGCGCTGTGGCTTCGCCGCGCTCCGCGGCGGCGGAGGCAGCTGGAATCCCCTCGCCGCGCACGTGTCCAGGGAGGGGGAGGCCAGGCGCCGGCGCTAGATGTCACCTGGAGGCAACAGTGGCGGCTGGGAGGGAGGAGGGGTGGGGTGGATGTGTGGGGGTGCCGATGTTTGGGGAGGTGGGGGTTGGCTTTATGTGGATGGCGGCGGCGGCGGCTGCAGCAGCTGTAGCGACGGGGCGGGCGGACTGCGAGGAGAAGAGCAAAGGAGGAGGAAGAGGCGGTGGTGGTGGGCAGGCTATAAAAGTAACTCGCCTTGGCACATGCATACTTGGGCGAAAACTTCCCCGTCGGGGCAAGAGGGGAGCGGGGCGATGGCTTGGCGAGTGCCGAGGGTGCGCAGAGGATACCAGCACTGGCGGCGGTCTTAGGAGCAAGCAAGGCACCCGTCCTTTGGCACCGCGCGCGGCGGGCAATCCTCGGGGTGTACTGTTGGGGGCGCCTGCTCCCCTTCCCCGGCGTCCGCCCGAGAGCCCAGCCGCCGCCACCCGCGCGTCTCTTCCCGGCTCCCTTGGAACCAACTTTGCCCCGGGATGGCTGCGAAGTAAAAGCGCGCCTAATCGGGACGGCGTCGCCGCCACCACCGCCATGCCCGTCGACAACGCGAGCGGGCCGAGCAACGGCTCCGAGCCGGACGACCAGCTGCCCTTGGAGCGGCCCCCTTGGGTGGCTTCCACTTTGGCCGCCGTCCTCATCTTCACCATCGTGGTCGATATCCTGGGCAACTTGCTGGTTATCCTGTCCGTGTACAGGAACAAGAAGCTGAGGAACGCGGGTGAGGAGCGCAGCGCTGCAGGCGAAGGCGCACGAGTCGGGGAGCGAGAGGGCGGGAAAAGAAATAATAATAATAATAACAATAATAATAATAATAGGAAGAGGAGGAGGAGGAAGGCGACTGGGAATGTGACACGACCGAGAATCCCCCTCAGAGGAAGCTGAGGAAGGAGAGGGTCCCGCGGCGGGTGGGGGGGGGGCGGGGGACCTGAAAGGCGAACGGGGTCACACTCACGCGGGACTCTCCGTCGTCCGTCCCCGTCCCCCCCCCACTCCGACTCCCCACCAACCCCGTCCGCGCGCATTTCCCTGAGGCGAAGTTATCCGTCCATTTGGACGAGAGGGGGGGTGGCGGTGGTCGAGGAGGTTCGCGGGCGGGCGGGCTCCCCCGAAAGAGCCGCGTGCGTCGAGAGAGTACTGCGAGCGAGCGCCTTCGTGCCTTTAAAAATTATTATTATTATTATTATTATTATTATTATTATTATTATTATTATTATTATTATTATTATTATTATTATTATTATTATTATTATTATTATTATTATTATTCCACTTGCCTCAAGTCGAATTGTGCGGGGCAAGGAGGCAAGTGGGATTGTGGGAAAGGCGAGCGCGCGGGGTGGGCAAGCGCAGAGAGAGAGAGAGGATGGGGGACGGGGAAGGGGGAGCGAACCATGGAAGAGCGCTTGCCGGAGACGGACTAGGATAGAATGGCTCGTGGCGCCCGCGCGCGGAGCTCCCACGTCCCCCTTCCCCCCCCCCTTCCCGCGCTTTCCCTACAGCGCGCGCTCTCGCTCGGTTAAGAACTTTGCGCGGCTGCCCGCCCAAGTAAGTGCCCAGCAATTAAGGAGCGCTCGCGCTCTCTCTCTGGCGCACGCGCGCTCGCTCGCCTCGTGCCCCCTCCCTTCCCTTCCCTTCTCCCTTCTCTCTCTCTGGCGCCTGTCATCGCAAGGCAACGATTCCAGGTTGTGACAGACGCCGCCGAGGGCTGTATGTTTTCTCTCCCCCCCTCCTCCTCCCCCACCTCAGAGCAGTGATCAAAAGGCAACGCGCATATTTTGAGGCAGCAGCTATTGAAGCCTCGGGCTCGGGGAGGCGGGAGGAGACCGAGCACACACACGCAAGGCATGGCAAAGCGACGCTGGAAGGGGTGGTGGTGGTGGTGGTAGTAGTAGTGATTCCCCCCCCCTCTCAATCAGATCCAAGGAGAGTCTTTTAGATGAGGGGGGTTTAAGATGAGGCGACCCAGGAATCCTAGGAAGCTGGAGGGTGAAACCGGTTTGGGAAAAGCAGCCCGTGGTTTGGATGTCGAATCGTGAGAAGCTGTTGCAGACATGCAAACTGTGCGAAGTGGAGGAAATGGCTTGGGTGCAAGAAGAGGAAGAAGAAGAAGGATTCTTGGGTGAAGAATGCAGTGTAGATAAACGGCCTTCATCTCTCTCTTTGCTATTTAATCTTAGTTGTTTTAAAGCTCTGAGACAAATTTCGGACGTTGTGGGGTTTGGGGGGTGCGCACTTGTGTTTTGGACAGCATTAGCTCAGAGATGTTGTTGAGGAAATCTGCTTCAGTTTTGTGGATTGCATTGATTTGACAGGCAGGGAACCTCTCCCTTCAGAATCATTCTGCTTTTTATCATGTCAGACCAGCTGGTGCGCACATGCACTGAATCTGTGCACTCAACCTCCCCCTCCTTTTAAACTTTCATTGAAAAAAGAAACCCAACCATCACCAGCGTGCCTCCCCCCCCCCACACACACATTCATACTCACACACTGAGAGCAAACACGTGCAAGGGAATTGCGTCAGCAAAGCGGACACAAATTTGCTTCCACCCCCTTCCAGCGCGCTCTGGTTCATGCACTTAATGAAATGGCTTGCAGAATTTTCTTGCAATTGCATCCCGGAATGTTACTCATCTTCATTATACTTGTGCTGTTTGCAGAAATCTGGTAAGAAAACAGAATTGCAGAATCTGAGGAAAGTGTGTGTGTGTGTGTGTGGGGGGGGGGGTTGTATTTGCATGCCAATTTAGCAATAGACATGGACCAGGATAGGATGTAATAATTGTTTGAGAGATCATAGTTAATAATAATAATATTTGCAAATTAAAGTAGAGTGTTTATGGAGGAAGAAATCTGCTGTTGTACCCATAGTGATCAGAGCCCATGGAGCAATTCCTAAAGGACTCCCTAGATACTTAGAAATTTTGGACTTGTCGGACTTGAACATCCTACTCTCCAAAAAACAACTCTACTAGGAACTGCATATATACTCAAATGTTACCATAACAGTTCTTAGGTTCTTGGTTAAGGCTTGAACTGTTAATTTTATTCCAGTCCTCGACTGTGAATCAAATGGTTGGTTTGTATCCAATAATAATAAAAACACATAGTACATAGCTTAAGTTTTTTTATATAAAAAAGGGATCTCTGTTATTAAAAGTGTTACTGTATTGCGCTTGGTTCTTTTTAGTTGGAGAGATTTATTTATTTGATGGTGAATAGATGCAAAGTTACAAAAGCTGATTGACGGATACTGTGGCGAGCACCAGTGGAGGCAATTGGTTTTTCTAAACAAATTCAGTCATTAATTACAAAAGTAAGGATGTTGCATAAATCTTCTTCCATGTCTAGGCCAGACATGAAACTGTCAAAATGAAGCCACCTTTTGGTGAGTTCATTCTGCAGTTCCTTTCGCCTGACCTAGTGTGAAAAAGATTAGCCTGCACGACAAGATAGATGTTGCCTGGACCTTGCAGAGAGGTGACTCACACTGCTTCAGTGTGAAAAGTCACACTATTCTAGTTGTGATTTACCAGAAGAAACAATGAGATTTCAGCCATTGGCTTTCATTTATCCAGTGAAACTCCCACCGCCATCACTGCTGAAACCGTGGGCAAAGGGAACCTGGACAGTGCAACGGAAAATCTAGTCCGCTGGTGAATGGCATTCATGCCATATGAATCTAACATAGGAAAGCTTCTTTATATCAGTGGATGCGTGCCATGATTACAACTAGTTATTTTCTTCTGTATTTAAAATATCACAGAAATTGTATATGGATTTGTATGTGTGGTTCAGTATTTTGTGCACACACTGAGAAACTGGTTGGTTATAACTTCTTAAAACATATAAACCCCATAAAATGCAGGGAAGAAACTCCTACCCATGGTATCATCAAGTGTGATGTGTGTATATCATGTATAACATGTGTTGTGTAGATAACAATGTGGTCCACATGATACCCTATGTGGAAACACTTTATAAGATGAATCTAACATATGAAGCTGGCTTGTATATAAAATAGATGCACAAAAATGGTAGTTCAGGACTTATTTGTATTTCTGATGACAGAGACAATTATTTACCCCTTTTAATGTACCACTATATTTTTCTGGACCCACCAGTTCCAACTGTGCTGGAGGGCTGAGGCTTTGCAAGTAGAATACAGTGGAACCTTGATTAACAAATGGCTCGGTTAACATAAAAATCGCATAACAAAAGGAAATCTATAGAAAATAGTGGCTCGGTTTACAGAATTTTTTAAAGGAATGGATTAATTGGTTTTCAATGCATTCCTATGGGAAACCACATTTTAGTTAAAGTATTTTGGTTTTCAATGCATTCCTATTGGAAATTGCATTCCAATGCATTCAGTTAAAGTAATTTTCGCTGTAAGAAACGTCCCGTAGAACGCATTTATTATGTTAGCCGAGGTTCCACTATGCCACTTTTTATGCCTGGGATTTTCATCTGAAGTATTGGAGAAGCTTGGGAACACTGGGAAACTTTTGGCAATATTGTTAAGATACTGTACTGATGAGCCACTACTACTCCATACTTCACCACTAGCTGTGCTGGCAAAAACTGATGGGAATTGGAGTACAACAGCATTTGAATGTGCACAGGTCCAACAGGATTGGAGTAAAGAATAGCAGGCTATATGTGTTCATGGTGTGAGAGGTGACCCATCTACCCAACAGAATACACTTTCCTTGATGGAGCTTGATCTATTCTGTCTCATTTCTGGAAGGAAAAGTTCAAAGGTTCAGCGGGTGAGATCCTGTTCAACAATTTCAGAACAAAAAGTTACTCTAGAATGGTCATAAAAGATGCAAGGAACATGGAGGAGAGAATAGAGGTGCTGGGAGGCAGCCAATTTAGGAAGTGTCTGTTCCAATATAGCAGAGCCAAGTGGGAGTTTCCATTGCCCTTTCAGGACAATCAGGGACCATCTCAGTTTGCAGGGGGAGAAACTATGCCTCATCAACAAGCAAACAATGGAAAACGTCTTTTGCAAGGAATGATTGTATGCTAACTTGTGCAAACTTCAAAAAGGCACAATTACCTGTACTTGTGCAACCAACATTTCATGAAGTTACTGAGTTAGCCATGGTACATGTATACAATGAGCGTAAGTGAATAATTCTTTGGGCTGGGTTCTTTAGGACTGACCCAGACTCACCAGAGTTGTGTCAAGAAGTTGAATTTATCTGGTGGGTAGTGGAATCAGACAAATAATAAGAGCGAAAATGCTGCTGGTTTTTTTGTGATATAATTGGATTACAGAGATGAACAGTGCGTTAATGTTTTCTTACACTTGAGAGACATCGGGGATACTTCACATATTACATTTGTCAGCTACAGTATATACACAATTGTGTTCTAAGTATGCATCTAAAAGTACAACATACAAGTACAACAAACTTTCCCCCAAACATGTATATAGCTTGGGTCTGCTCACTGGAATGCTGGGTTAACAACAGCTCTCAGGGGCACAGGTATTCTCTGTACTGAGTGAACTTTTGTAATAAAAAATGTATTTTTATTAGAAACCTTGCTACTAAGACCTACTATCTTAATTATATACAGTGTGGAAAGATAGAATTGTGTTTTTGAATAATAGTTTTGTGGAAAAATTACCCCTATAGTTGGAAAATGGTGAAGTTCTATGAATGTCTGCTCAGAAGTGAGTCCTGGTGAGTTCAGTAAAAGTTAGTACTACAAGATAAATGCATGTATTGGACTCTAGACTAGGTTAGCAGAAACGGTCTGGTTCCCTTGTATGTTTCATTGGACCAGTATCTGAAATAATAATTCCATTTTTTGGTAAGTATATGAATTTTGAAATGGCTTTTGAAAATTTCCAAGTTATTTAAGCTTTCTAAAAGAATAAAGCTCTTTTCATTACTAAAACACTATTAATTTCTAGCTTATGGAAAAATGGGAAACATTTAAAATGTGGACCCCCTCTGTTCTGAAGAATGAGAGATTTGCTGTTTATTTAAGTGTAGAAATAGTCTATAACTATAATAAACACTGACTTCATATAGACTCAATATTTACGCACACATAAATATTGTATGTGACTCTTAGACACAAGACCAGCATCTTGTAAGATCACCACAAAAATTTCACAGTTAGAATTCTCTGCATGTAAATATTGCACAGCACACTGCTTAAAGTCTTCAGTTATATTTACACATATCGCCTTTATGCTTGAGAAAATGTTACTCAGGACCAGCAACGCAACAAAGGAATTATCAGTGAAATTATGTGACATAGAAGGATACACACATGATGGTAGCATAATTTTGTGTGTGTGAAACCAAGTGAGAGTGAGCTCAAGGAGTTTCATTTGGATTTTGTTGCTTTTATGCCTTTATAAATCATAAATGTGTACATAACGTATATATCCTTTCTATTTGTAGTTTGTTAATTATAAAGACAACACAGATATTTGCAGAGTCAAAATGGAAGCTTGCATATTAACATGGCTATTTGCTGAATTTGTGTGTGTGAAAATCTTGGCCACCATCTGGAATTCTCACCTGGTGAGGGATGAACTGAAGAGACCTTCTGAAGACAGTGTGGACCACTTTTGCTTCTCTACAAAGAAAACAGTTTAAGGCAACTTGGATGTGGTTGGTGGTGGTTTGGGGAACTTTTGAGTGTCTCATTCTTTCCATCACATTACAATATGACTGAAGAAAACTTCACAGTGACGATCTGGACTTATATAAAGAGAAAGAGAGAGATGAACAGTAAGAAAGGCCATAAAAGGATCTTGAGAAGAACTAATCTCTCCTGCCCAGCAGTCAGGACATTAGGAAGAGCCCATAAGCTCAAAACAGGAGTCAGTATCCTAAAGGAATTTTGTCCAAGCAAGCAAGGCGTGTCTGATACAAAAGGCTCCTTCCTAGTCACAGGCATGGCTTCAGTAGATGTTCTTCTAGACACAGAAGCTGATGATGCAACTGGTAGGACCCTCTTTTATTTAATGTACTTGACTGTAATAAGTTTCATCTGATCTATTTTTGAATTCAACAGACTTCTGGAGAAAAGTCGAGTCCCTGATATAGCAGCTATGATTCAAGCTGTAATTGTATTTACACCAGCACCCTTGACTTTATGCGTTTAGAATGCAGTGATGGGCTATCCCATGCCTTTGTTTGACTTTAAGCAGATTTGTACATACCTCTAGACCAGTGTTTCCCAACTTTTGGTTTTTGGACTTCAATTCCCAGAAGCCCAAGTCAGTACTTTGGCTGATCAGTGCTTTGGGGAATTGTCTTAGGCTTCTGGGAATTGAAATCCAAAAACCAAATGTTGGGAAACACTGCTCTAGACACAGTGACCAGCTGTGGATTTAAACATGTTATTTATTTAATTATTGAAGGACTGGGGCAGTTCTCAGTGACAGGAAGTGATGTACTGTATGTAATTGAATTTCACATTTTCAAAAGGAAGGAATTGTTTAGGGTGAAGGACTCAGCTTTGTCCTGTTTGCCTGTTGGGCATTAACTTTTCTATAAGTTGCAGAGGATACATAGAAGGCATAAGGATTTTGACACATTAATAATTCTGAGTGTAAAAACTTTCACTTGATTGACCAGCATTAAATCATTGGGTTAGGGCAGGTGCAAGCACAGAATAGCCTTTTGGATGTTATGAGACTGACCTCAAATCAATGTTAACCAGCACAATAAAGTTGGGATTTGCAATTCAGTGATATCAGGAGAGCCACATTTTGCTCATTTCTGAATGAGAAAGGATGATTCAGTATTACAGACCATTATTACTCGGTATGGCATAATTATTTTATCTGGTGGTATGGCAGAAGAATTTCCTTTGATTGCAGAGGATACTTCTTAATTTCAAAGCCATAGACCCTTTAAAAAGTACATATCATTATTACTTTTGTTTGGGCAAATCTGTTAAAAAGGACAGCCTTAGTATTTATTGATAACAATCTATTTGAAAGTATCAAATCATCCCTTCTGATACTATGTCACTCTGAAGCCACCAACAGGAATAAATGCAGCTATTAACATGACCAGAAATATATATATAATCAAGTGATATTCATTCCATGAAGTATCTTGGCCTCTGGCAGCTCTGCCCTACCAAATTATAATCAAGAATAAGAAATGGTTGCCCCACCACCACCACAAATGTTGTATGTGAGACATTCTATAAAACAAATCTCATGCTTCAATCTTCTACCTCTGTTAGGAATTTGTGCGCCATACTCTAAGAATATTCTAACACACCTGTGCCATTGCTTAAGTGCTTGCTTCCTTCTGATGGACCAACTCTGTGATACAGCCCATGTAACCCATGAATAGATTTAGTTGCACATAATAATCTAGTTCTGTCATACAGAGCATCTTCTTGAAAACAATGGCTCACCCAACACTACTCATCCTTGTCCTAGCTTACCACTGTATCTGTGGCTCCATGACTGCCTCCTTCCCTCTTGTATGTGGAATTCATCCAGTATCCTTGGTTTCATAGAGAGGTGATGACCACACAAGAGAGAACATGTTATCTGTTCCCCTACACACACACAACAAAATGTTTCAAAGTAGAAAATTATGTATGCACAGCATATACAGTATGTGTTAAAGTATGATTGATGAGCAAAGAGCCTGTTTGTCTGAGCAGATATTTACCTGCCAGATGTAGTGAAATAGACATTTGTGCATTCGTTGCATGTTATGGGGTGCATGTGCTTGTAACTCAGGAATGAAATTTGGAGTGGTAGGACATTGTCTCGTATGGTAACTCTGCATACTTTTGTGTGCTATTCACGGTACAGGAATAAGTCTGAAGGTAAAACCAAGATATTACACCTGTCCTTTAAATTGCATCGGTGAGCTGTTTTGTTGGGTGAGTCCAGGTCAGGAAGATGTTAAAGAAGAATGTGTGACAGACCTTTGCTTCTCCCCTACCAGAAAAAGAAACTCTGAGTGTTGTTCTTTCAAAATATCTGCCATTTGAGGGGTGGGGGCATAAACAAACAAATACCCATAATTAAGCATGTGCTAATTTAACCCTTTTTATTTATTTTTAATAAAAGTTTAACATTCATAGGAGGGTTTTCCCCTCACTTCCCCCTTTCTTTTCTCCTTTGGAGATTGACTACTGTTCTAACAGGCCCGTTCTGGACCGTCCAAAAACAAATGACCTTAGGACGAAGATATGAAACAGTTATATTTTTAGTCTGTAATTGTTCAGAATTCCCAGTCAGTGTAGCTACTGGGAGAGCCTATGAGGTGTAGTCTAAATAAAAAAATTCTTCAGGCTCTGCAAAGAAGTTGGAATAAATAGTGCTTGTCAAACTGAACAGGTGGATGGTTTGCTTTATGGCCTGCTGGGAGCATGATGGATTTCCCATGCTTAGCTGGTTGCTTGAGACTGCACAATTGGGAATGTGGTTAAGAACATAGAAGACCACAGAGAGGGCAGGCGAGGAAGAACTTGGCAGACTGCAGTTGTGGGACTGAGTTTACTTTGGTGGGTAACAAATCGCCCATACCTTTGTTAGGGCTATCCCACATGTGTTATTCTTAGAAATTAAACATTAGAGGTCTGTGAAAATCAACAAAGAATCCAAACCTTCTGTTTGCCTAATTCTCTGATTATTTATATCCTTATGCCTTCATTGTTATTCATGCAAAGTAAGCAAATACATAAAGAACAAGGAAATGGTGTCGTTATAAGTCTCATTCTATGGAAGAAATATTCAGTTAGTAGCTTAAAATACATGTGCAGGCACATACCAAGCAGGAGTGACTTGTGGTTCAGTGGCAAGAATATTAACCTACTGCTCAGTTCAAGACTTGCCTGTTCTACTAGAATTGTCTACTACAATCTGCAGAATACTCAGAGGAATATCCTCTTTTTTATGTAATTAGTTCCCCTCTCCTAGTTTCTATGTTTTCCATAGTTCAAATCTGAGTGTTGAAATGTTTAGAGTAAAGTATCAGTGTGGCGCAAATATCTTTCTTGTGGACTCAACCACACGCGCAAAATATATTATTTGAAAAATGATTTCAACTTAGGTTTTATTTTAAAAAGAAAATAGTTTAGATATCCTCATTAATTCCATTTTAAGATAGGTTGTCAGGTTGGAACCACAAAACAAACTAAGATTTTAAAGCTATTTAAGTATTATTTTATCTAGTGTTGTCACCATGTTAGAATGGAGTACTTAGACCCACCACATTCATTGTTTTTTTCACATGCGTAGTGATGATACTGATAGGGACTGCAGTGGCTCAAGTGACTAAGATGCTGACTGGGAGGCGGAAGGTTAGCAGTTCGCTTCCCAAGTACTGCAGGACGGAATGAGCTCCCATCTTTGTCCCAGCTCCTGCCAACCTAGCAGTTTGAAAGCAAGAAATTGCAAGTAGATAATTAGGGACCACTTTGGTGGGAAGGTTACAGCATTCAGTGTGCTCCGGTGTCTAGTCATGCCTGCCACATGACCATGGAAATTTCTGCTGGCTCTTTGGCTTTGAGACAGATGAGCACTGAACCCAAGAGTTGGATACGACTGGCTTTCGGGCAAGGGAAACCTTTACCTAGTGATGATACTGAAGATGAAAGGTTTCTGCTCACATGCAGAGCATACAAACAAGTAGGAACTTTTCTTCAGACTCCGACAGTTATGCAAATGGTGTAACATTTAGATGCATAATACCAAAAGTTACAGCATCTCTGTAGCCATTATCTGTTGCATGCAGTCACACCTCAACATGCAATAGATAATATCTGGAGATTTCTTAATTTACGGTAGTTCACTTCCAACAGTTATGTCATTTGGGTACCTACACAACAGGATTTCAGCCATTGTTGCTTGTGTAAGAAAAAGGATTGTAGAGGCATGGGGTTGTGCAGTCAATTGTAACTTTCTTGATGATAGAGTAAAATAATTCCTGATGAGGTCTAGTGTTATGCAACCTCTTCATTTTAGTTGCCTTGGAAATAAATACATTGGATCTTGATACACATCAGTCCATTTCACCATAGCTTGCCAAATTGTTTTTTTTTAAGAACCTGTACCATCCAAAGTGCAGAATTAAACCTGCACTTCAACATATGTAACAGTAACTAATGTCCTCTCTTTACTAGTTTACAAAATTTTGTACACTCTGGTTAATGTTGTCAGATATAATGCCAAACATACTTAAATCTGATTAAGATAAGATAAAGTCAGTTATCAAATTGAAAACCACTGTTTCTTAAGAAACAGAGTTATGTGTGTATCCAGCCACTGCATACATTGTATAAAGCAGTATAAAGCAAAATGCAGCCAATCAATGTGATCAGTAGGATCATATAGTACAGTTTTTCTGGATGGAATCATTTCAGAGTGTGAGAGGCTGATTATTTGAATGATCTCATATTTAATATATTTTATCTCCTTGATAGCAAGTATGTGTGGTGGTAGGGCATTCCTTTTTTAGTCTGCCATTTCCATTTTTTTACAGTTTTGTTCCAGAAAGAGCTGACAGTGAAGCTTGGTTTTCACTTAATTTTAATGAACTATTAGTATCAGTAAGGGAGCAACCAAAACCTAAATATATATCTGAATGTTATATTACAGTCAAACTGTTATAATACTCTTGATCCTCTTGACTTGCAGAATTGGATCTTGTTTTCTCCAATACAGATACGATTGTTTGGGTAGCTACATACATTTACTGGTTGACATGGAGGTTTGTGCTGGTATTTATTCAAAGACAAATACCAGATGCAGGGGTTGAATCCTCTTGAAATAATCAAACTGACACTCACCCTTATTCTTGATGTTCTTTTTTTTAATAAAAGAAAATGTGTTACATTTCCTGTAGAATTCTATGACTAAATTTTATAATGATACAACATATATTTTCTTGTCTTGAATTTTGAAGTAAGAAGGTCCTTGTCCTTATTCCAGATGTCTTTAGAACTACGTCTGGATATTCTGGGGGAAATGGAGCATTGAAGAAATATCCGGATCATTAGAAGCAGGCTTCTTCCTATAGAAGACCACCTACTAACATGTGAACTCAAGATCAGAATGGAAGCTGAAGGATGACAATGAACATTTGTATTTCAGGCTTGTCTAACATCTAGATTAAATGGTAAGCTTATTGTGTGTGTTGTGGGGGTCCTCTACCTGAGATTGCAATCCTCTATCCATTTATTTGGGAATAAGCCCAGTGAACTCAGTGGGATCTCTGTCTGAGTGAATTTATATAAGATTATGGTATAAATTGTTAAATTTTCTCTGAGGATGGATAAAATATAATAAAATGTCCTTTCAAATATGGAGCTACTATTCATTCTAAAGCTTTAAATATCAAGTAATATGTTAGCACAAAAGGAATGAAATTTGTAACTACTATTTTCAAAAATGTATATGGCATGTGGGTACATTCCCTTGCTTCTCTTGATACCTTGGGTTTTGAGCTAATAACTAGATTAAATATTTGATATATGTTGGTTTCTCCATCGTTCTTTTATGGTCAGCTTCACTTCTGTAACCCTTTTAACTCCTTGCCATTTTCTCTTTCTTCTAACATTGAGCAATGAAAACCATGGAACTTTCCAACTGAAGAAGTAGCATAAATGTTTGTTGGATGATGCCTTGGCTTTCCTTCTCATGAGCTTAGCTGTATCAATAGTACAGTAGCTAGTACTATTTTCCAGTTCAGAGAAGAAAGATCAATAGATACAGTACCTTTGGCAGATAGTGTTTTTTGTTTGACCCATTTCCCCCCTTTACATTATTGATTTATTGTCAATGCTAATCAAAGCATCAATTTTAATATTCCATTACACAATAGGATATACTAGAATCTCTTCAGGAAAAAGGAAATTGATTCAATGTTCATAGCTAGACAGTGTTATATTATATAGGTTTTTAAAATAAACACAATGGTGCAACATGGTCCTTCAGAAATAAACTTGGAAGCAAGTCCTGTTTAGTTCAATAGGGCTGGCTCCTAAGTATTTGTACAGGATTGCAGTCTCAGGCTTACCCACTTATCCTGGGGCCATACCCAATTGAATTCAGAAAAATGTACTACTGAATTGGTGAGTTTGTATTATGCACATTTTGAAAGAATTTCTGTAATATAAATATAAACTCCGGGCAGACAACCATCACCAGCTAACCCTTTTGATGTCTCATTCTACAATTTAAGCTTTACTTTTTAGGAGGCAATTTCAGAACGCTTGTTCTCACACTTCAAACTAAATTTTAAATGGATAGCCTACTACACAAAAGAAATTTGTAGGGCATGGCTGGAGTGGGTGCCATACCTTACAATTTTGCAGGGAGGCACCTCCCCTGCTGCAGTCATATGTAACCCTGGCTACCAAATAGAAAGCATCTACTGTATTTTCTAATACAGTTTCAATCAGAATACTGTCTTCTGTAAAGAACAATGCATGGCCATTCTGTATGAAAGGCAACTGGAGAAGAAAATTGGAAAGCAACTTTGATGAATACTGTGGAGATGTGTTCAGATAGATAGATAGATAGATAGATAAATCTTTATTGTCATTGTCCTGCACAGAACGAGATTGAAAAACCACTTATCAACCCAACAAAACCGAAACAAAATACAACTATACAAAATTATCAACATTCTCCCACCCCACATATACACATTTAACCTCTAAAAAGCTCTAAAACTTTTAAGACTTTAAAACTCTAAAAACTATATACAGAAGCTCCCTCATAGACTGCATTTCACTCTCCTGTTCAGTGTGTAGTGCCTGATATACCAGTCCCCTGGATCTGATAAAGTAGAAAACATTATCTGTTTTAGTGATTAGGTTGGAGCCTACCAAAGATAGTCCTTTTTTCATGGTGGCATCCCTACTATATGCCCTTATGTCTCTTTTCAAAATATATCTTTTTTGGCACCAAAGTTTGCACTGTTTTATTGTATCTAATATGATTTAATACTTTTTGAACGTCCTTTAAATGTTTTGCTACTGTTTTATTCCTTTTTTTGGTTTCAATTTTTAACATACCTGTCATGTTGTTTTTATCTACATCTTTTATGATGTTTTACAATGTTGTTTTGTATTTGTATATTCTTATTCATTTTTAAGCTTAATTTAAGTCATTTTGAAACCAGGATGTAAATGACACAAATTATAATATAGCCACACAAACTCTCTCTTGTTTCTTCCTCCCATGAGTGACTGCATCATTCCTCTCCTGATGTTCCCCTTGTATTCTTCTATGGTAGGAAAACCTTTACCTTTACCTTAGGACCTAGTAAGAGAACCATCCAGCAAGGGAAAGTGAGGACAAATCATGGGAGTGGAACTACCAAAGCACCACTAGGCTCATGTTGGCAAGTCACAAGTCAATGGTTGAATAAGAATGACAATTCCAAAGCTGATATAGTTTTCTGTGCACACTCAAGGTGTGTCAGTCAGTCCAATACTTTCTTTAACTTGTCCTGACACACTCCACCCCCTCCACCACCAGTTATCATTATAGCATCAATGAGAAGGGCTGCAAATATTTTCATCAGGGATGTGCTTTTTTTCCTTTTTGACTCCCAACTCCCAGAATTTTCTATGAATTCCCCAGATATTTCAGCCCACAGACCAGTGATGGGATTCAGCAGGTTCACCTTAGTTTGCCAGAACTGGTAGCAGAAATTCCGGCTGGACCCACCCACCCAAGTTTTGAAATAAAGTACTGTAGTCATAATTCGGGTGCAACACAGGGCTTTCTCCCTATCCACGCCCAACATACCATGCCCACAGAGTAGGTAGTAATTTTTTTTTGAATCCCACTACTGCTGCAGACCCATATTTACAGACACCTACAATTTCTTCACTTGGACCTCAGAGGCTGTGCAACCTAGTTCTCACATTGCATTCCTCTGGGTAATGTACAAATAGAATTCTTCTGTGAAACTTCCTGGGACTTGCAGAAAACAGGCGATACCTTTATTGGATCACTAAGGTATCGCCTGTTTCTTGCATCTTTTGCATCTTTACAATTTGAATATGGATCACATGGCTAATCTTCCTTGTTTTCCTGGGAGTTGTAGTTCTTTGGAAGTTATCTCTTACAGCCTAAAAGGAAATATGTTTCCCCTTTTCTGTATATTATATACAGGAAGCAAGACCAGGGCTAGGCCATGCATCATGAAAATTAGGCCCTGCTGAAAGACATGTAGGTATTTATGGGTGTTTGTAAGTGTGAGTCTGTTGGTTCAATTCCCAGAATTCTGCCTGGGGAAATCCTGGAGAAATTTAGCAGCTACAATAAAAAAAAAACCAAAAACAAAAACATCCCTATTTTCTGTGCCTGCAATAAGCTGGCTTGTGAGGGTGGATTTCCATCTCTAAATGTGGACTTCTCAATTTCATCCTGAGAATACTGGAATGCCCTCTCGAGAGATCATTGTATTGCAGTCAACACAACCTTTAATAGAAGACCATTAGAAGATTAGGCTGAGAGAATGACTGTTGAAAGATCACTCAAGGAATTTCATGTGTGCTGCAGAACACTGTTCTACCAGTACTTTTGTCCTTTGATTTAAGCCAATGTATTTAAGAAGAATACGCAATCTGTTTAAGAGGAATATAAAAGGGACTGTGGTGGCTTAGTGGTTAAGTTGCTAAACTTGATGACTGGACAGTTTTCCATGCCTGCCACATGTCCATGAAAGCATCTGCAAATGCAGACAGCACCGGCTCTTTGGCTATAAACAGAGATGATCACTGAACCCTAGAGTTAGATATGACTGACTTTCAAGCAAGGGTGAACTATTTAAGAGAAAAACTTAAAACAAAGTGTTTTTAATGCCCTACTGCATTATGATAGATGGGGTAATAGGCCTGTGCTCCGCCTAAAGCATACGTGCTTCTTCAGCATGAAAAGTAGGGCTCTGAGTACCTAAAAGGGGTGCTCTGAGTGTCTGTAGATCCAAAGGATGCAAACGCCTGCAGTCCTCAGGCTGACAGATCACTGTGGAGAATGGAGACAGAGTGACTCCAACAATGAATTGTGTATTCTGGCATATTGCAAAAATAGTAAGCATGGCATCACTTACTGTTGAGGAATTATGGTGTTTACAAACCAGCCATTCTATACTGGTGATAAAGGACTCCAACATGTGATTTGTATAATTACCAAGCCATGGCCAGAAGTGATCATGATAGTTGGGAATTTTGGAATTCAGATAACTAACTTTTGTTATCTCTGGCTTTGTTCATGCAGTTCAGGTAGGTTGTTACCACAGTTAAAAATTCTGTTTCATATTCTCAAGCACAATGGAACCTCTTTTATCTGTGTATCCCTTATCACTGCAGATTTATAGAAAGAGCATTGCAGTTCATATAGGCTTCTGAGTAGTGGTGGGTTAAAAAAAATTTGCTACTACACTGTGGGCATGGTATGGTGGGCATGGCCAGGGGAAAAGCCCTGCGTTGCATCTGAATTAGGACTACTTTATTTCAAAATTTGGATGAGCGGGGCCAGCCAGAATTTCTGCTACCCGTTCTGGTGAACTGGTGCGAATCTGCTGATGCCCACCACTGCTTCTGAGTATAGAAATGTTTTGTATATCCTAAGGCCTTGAATGACATTTGAATAAATAATAGGTTTTAATATTTGATTCACAATTATTTAAACCACTTTTTAAAAACAGTCTGTGGCTTTGTTGTTGTTTTTGCCATTCCAGAACACCGCATGCTTAATTTGTTTTTAACAGCTGAGTGCCTGGCATAATTTTTTGGGTTTATTTGCTACTTGTCTGGAAGATTTCTGTATATGTATGAAGTACTTTGCAGATACAACTGTCTGTTATTAAAGATTATTTTCACAAAGGCAGAAAATAATTCATGCTGACTCTATTTCTCCTGATCCGTCTTGTTAGGATTATATGTGGAGTTACTAGAAGACTATAGAGATTGATGTTACTATACCCATGTTGCTATGGCTTCAATTGGATGGTGAATCCTTAAGTTAGAAAAACAACTAATGGTGGCCTCACAAAGTTTATCAGACTAACTGGGATGAGATTACCCTGGGATAATCTGGTCTTTCACATTATGTTAAGTGGTAAGACATGTAAGTGCAGATCTCTGGTCTTATATGTGATAAGGGGCTGTGGTGGCTCAGTGCTTAAGAAGCTCACCTTAGCTGGAAGGCTGTCAAGTGGGCAGTTCAAGACCTGGGTACTGCATGACAGAATGAGTGCCCGTCTCGGTCCCAGCCCTTGGGGACATGAAAGGAGCCTCATTTGGGTGTTTCCTGAGCACAGCTTCTTCTGCAAAAATCCTTTCAACCCAGAATAATTTCTGACACAAAATTATTTTATGTGATAAAATCCTCTCTTCATTTCATACATTTAGATCTACTTAGGTATAACTGAGGGCCAGTTTAAATAAAGCATTAGAGGTGTGAGGAGACTGGTATTGTAGTGGGAGCTTGGAAATCCAGGTTAAATCTCCACACAAATATAAACCTCGTGGGGTGATTTGGGTCCCTCTGCTTTCTTTCAGGCTGACCTACCTCAAATGGTTGTTGTGAGGATAAAGTGAGAGGCAGAGAGACATGTGCACTCCCTTGAGTGCTTAGGAAATAGCTGAGATGTAAATGCAAGTATAAACATATATTAATAATAATTTCCGTACCCAGGTCATATGACCATAGCTCTGATGAAAGTATGGTGTTACCATGAGAATGCCTATTTGATATAGGTAATCTATTGGGTATGAGGTCATAATACTGAAGAAATGTAGAAGTGACTGCAGTTAATTGTTATTTGATGTGAGACAGACATAAAGCTTTGTGAAAATTTGTTCTGAGACAGTATCTTTACTTAGCAGATTAAAGTGTCAAGAAATGCTCAGACACTGGCAGCATGATTTAAAGCAGCCTTCTCGGTTTGGTATGCTGCAGCTCTGTTGAACTACATCTCCCATGATTTGCTATGAATTATATCTGTTGAAGTCCAGCACAGCTGAAAGGCACAAGGCTGCCTCAAAATATCCAGTCAACTTGGATGTCTCTTCTTTATTCCTTTCCCTTGATCTCTGGGTAAGAAGGAGGGTTGCTTTAATATTAATTATATAGTTTTATGCTGCAAATGTAAGTGACAGGAATCTTGGTCAAACACATGTAGGGGAAAACAGCCCAGAAAGCTTTAATTTTAATTGTTTTGGATGTTAGATTAGCAAGGTTAGAGTCTCGTTATGCAAAATTGTGTTAAAAGACTAAGGACTATATTGATGCATAGATTTAACATATGAACATTATAATAAAGTTTGCTCAATAATTCAGTCTTGGCTTTCCACTTTTTCAAATTAAGTTGAAAGTGTGGAACAATTCAGAATGTCCTTGTATCTCCAAAGAAGGTGATGTGATCAATCCTGTTATTAATTGGAAAAATGCTTAATAAAGTAAACTCCTATTTTGAAATAGATCTATAATTTTCCATCATTTGCAGTATTTCTAATGTTTTGGTTGAAGCAAACTGTTTTGTTCAGTGAGCCAGCACAATCTCTTACAAGTTTGCCGGCATAAATTGTTCCATATATGAACATGAGAATAAATGTATTTGGTTAGATAGCTCAGAGGTTGAAGAGAATGGTAAACCACTTCTGTGCACTATATGTGTACTGCAGGGGTGGCCAACCTTTGTGCCCCAGGTGTTCTGGAACTTCAATTCCCAGAAGCCCTGATCAGCAGGTGTGCTTACTCTGGCCTGTTAATTGAAGTCCAAGAACACCTGGGGCGCTATTAGGACTTATAATCTATGATTATTTGTAAAAAACAAAAACAAAAAACTATTGTATACTGCCTAGAGTAGGAGAACAGGCCAGATAAATAAATATCTAGAGAATCGTGAAAAGTGTTGCCGTTAAGTCAGAATTATTACTAGTCTTTTTAAATGATTAGGTGAACTGGAGGCAGTTCTTCCTGATCTTTACCTATAAGGAAGGACATTAACCATTGGAATGTAACAAAGGCTCCCGCACCCGGCCCAACCATCCCTAACCAAGCCGCCTGCACTCACCTTACCGCAGCCTCACCATTGCCGCAAGGGTCTGGAGGTCGCCAGTGGGTCAGACGCCCCATGAACGCAACCAAAAAAACACAACTACGAGTCCCAGAGTCCTCTGTGTTGCGCAACCCCTCAGCCAATCAGGCTGAGGGACGCAAGTGCAGAGGAGGCCGGGAACACGCGGCGTGCAGACTTAAAAAAAATAAAGCACCAGGAGGGAAAGACTTTGAAAGACTTAGCCAGAGCCAGGAAAAGGTAAGTGTGGTCGGTGGTGGTTAGGGAGTGGGGGGAGGCACGGCCCTGGTAACCACGCCCCCCACCCCACCACCTAGGCCCCACTCCCTAACCACCAACGACCACACTTACCTTTTGCCGGCTCCGGATGGGTCTTTGAAAGTCTTTCCCTCCTGGCATGGCCTTCTGTGTAGGGAGAAGCACCGGCTTCTTTCATCCCTGCGGGTGTTGAGGCCACGTCGCTCGCAGGGATGAAGGAGAGGCCAGTACTTCTCCTTACGCAGAAGGCCACACTGAGAAGGAAAGACTTTCAGAGACCCATCCGGAGCCAGCAAAAGGTAAGTGCGGTCGGTGGGGGTTAGGAGGGGGGAAGCCACAGCTCCGGTAACCATGCCCCCCCACCTTACTCCCCCCCCACTCCATAACCCCCACTGACCGCACTTACCTTTTGCCAGCTCCGGATGGGTCTCTGAAAGTCTGTCACTCCCAGCACGGCCTTCTGCATAAGGAGAAGCACCAGCCTCTCCTTCGTCCCTGCGGGCGACGTGGCCTCAACACCCGCATAACCACCAACACACACATTAAAAATGCCTGGCTGGCTGGGCACAAATATGCTAGTTAATTAATAGGTACACAAACATGCACTGTTAGAAAAGGATCACAGGCCTTTGTTGTCTTACCTTCATCATAGGGTTTATTTCAGTTAACGTGGTGATTGAATTGCAACATATTTTTAAAGCAACATCCTTTAAGAAATTAAAAGTCAGTTTTAGAAAGAAGTCACTTCTAAAACCAAGACCACGCTCTTTAGTCAGAGTGCTGTGCCATGGAATGTAAGACAAGTGTTTTGACTTTTTCACTATTGTGCAAGGAAGTGTCCAGTACTGTCTTGCATAAGCTAGAGTCCTGTGTTTAAATGGTTGGTCTTTGCTTATGCAACAGTAAGCATAGAGACTAATTCCAGCAGAGCTTTCCACTCTTCCAGTGCTGAAAAGGATTCCACCCACAGCGTTCAGCAGCCTTAGCTTGGTGAATCAATCTTTTTTCCACTGGTTTTATAGTTATCCGCAACACCAGGCTGGTGCCTTTTTTCCATTGCCTATAAACCACAGTCAGCACAGACTCTCAAGGCACCAGGATGCTACAGACAAAACTCAAATGTGTGTTAAAAATATTCATGTTTCCAGTGTGGACAACCCACCTTATTTTTTTAGGCGTGAATGCATCTTCTGGCTAGAGAGCTTAACTGAATATTCTCTTAAAATTTTGCAATATAACATACTTGGAAAATTGTAAGACTATAGCATTCATCAACATGACAAAGGCAGAACAAAGTGTCTGATCATGAGCCTGAGCCACATAGATAATCTCGGCAGTTTTAATTCAGAAATTAAGCCATATTGTGTTTTATCTACTATCAACATTTTTATTTTTATTTATTCCTGTGATCATGCATTCTGTTTCACTCCTTTTTGTTTGTGTGGTTCACTTGGGAAAATATCTTTTGAATATTTTCTTCTGTATCCCATTCATATTGAATAGAATTATATTTGCGACACTGGTAGAGTTTTATAAACCTGTTAATCTGGCATACGGGTTCATTCAATGAAACTATATTATTTACTTCAGCAATGTTGATCATCTTAGGAATGTAATGGTCAACAATTAGGTATTTAAATGATTATAGCAACCTTCAACTTCATAATGTGTTTTTCTTTACTGATTAATACATTTAAAGAACACAGATGATGGTTTTACAACAGATTCTCCTGTAAATTCTAAATATACCATCTTTTTTGTTATTGCTGTCTAAGTGTTTTCTCCATTGAATAGCATTAAATAAAACTGTTTTAAGTATATTCTACTTTAGAGTGTGAGATATTATTTCATCTGCCTCTTTAAGTACTATAAGCTATGGCTGACTTTTCAGATAATCAAATTTGCATATTTTGTCTCAGCAAAATGAAGCTCAAAAACCTTGGTATAAACCAGAGAAAAGCTATTGTAACTTTTAAAGCTTATGCTTCCAATAAAGTACTGGCAGTTCCCGAAGAGTTCATTAAAGATACTGGCAATTCTCCATCATAGGTAGATTGTGATTTTGGGGTAGAGAAGCTCCTCACTCAGTGCTTTTTTTATCCTCTTTGCTCCAAATTCTTCCCACTTATTTGGTTAAATTAGTGGTGAACTTGTGGCCCTCCAGACATTGTTGGGCTCCATTAGTTTTATCTAATGATCAGAGATGATGGGAACTGCAATTCAGCAATATCTGGTAAACCATTAGTTCCCTATCTTGGAACACAGTTTAGCATCACTTATCTAACATTCTCAGGAATTCCTTCATCAGGATGTAAAACTAAAATTTCAAGCAGGTTTTAAAATGCTGAATTAGAAGAAACTTACTTGTATACTTATAACCACCAAGATATATGACCATGAATATATTTATGACTATGAATATATACTCCTAAAATCTTGGTTAAAGCCAGCAAAGGAATGAAGGAAGACAGGCAACAAGGATTGGAGAGCCATTGTCCTTGATCTGCCCACAGTTTAACTAGCTCTGGTCATATGATTGTCTCCCCCCGCCCACCCTCACTGCAAATTATTCATTTTCTGCTTTAAATTTGAATGATGTTCAAGGGGAATTTCAGAAAGAAACAAAAGCTTACCAAATAAAACATTAAGGCACAATTGGCAATATTTTACATTGCCAGAAAAGCATAGATGTGCTGATTGTTGGCTGCAGTACGGGCCTGTATCGAGAGTCAGACAAACAAATTATCTTAGAAATTAATCAAGAATGTTTGTCTTGTTGAATCTGAACCCCCATTTCATTGGATACAGATGTGGCAAAACATCTTGTAACCAATGTATTAAAAAAATTCTTTTTTATATAAGATTAAAAATGTAAACATATGTGAAGATTGGTGATCTCATAAATGTGGGCAGATCTCCGTAAGTACAAGATGGCAAGCTAATTCACCAAGCGGTCAACATTCTGGTGATAAACCACTCTACACTTTGCTTGGTGGGTTCATACTTGAAACCTTACAAGCTTGATGGAATCTGCCAGAAATGTCTTCTAGCAAAGTTTTAGAGAGCTGAGGTCCACCCAATGCCATGATGAAAAGTAGAACTTTAAAAATTAGAATCATTTCCAAACAATGAGGGAATGGAGTAGCATAGTTCTAGTGACAAAATTCCAATAGTGTAAGCACAATGAAATGCATGGAATTTACCTACGTATTGACCATGTAAGTAAAATCTATTGTATTTGGAGCTAACTTTTGGACTTAGTCCTTTGGTTCTGCACTGCATCTGGAACATCCTCTTCTGGGTCTTTAAGAATTCTGCTGTCTATGGAAGTATCAACAGAACTTTTCATATACCACCACCACTTTTATTTTTGGCAAGTGAAACTGGGCCATTAACATCTTCCAGTCACTTCTCTGGTCAGATATGAATATGGCCAGGTTGGTATTCTTTATGGTTATTCTTGATGGCAGAAGCTAGAATATATTGGGGTTTTTTTCCAACCTAAGTGCAACTTTGTAAAATTTTGGGCATGTCCATGCAGTAGAACCATGCCAGAATCTAAGAATAATAACAGCTATTGAACAATCATTTTGTACATACAAAATTTGTTGATCAAGGGTAATAATTGAGCATAAATTACTTCTGGAACAATTTGTCATGTAAACCAATAAACCAACAAAAGGTGCTAAGTTTCTCTAGGTTTTTAGCATTATGTGAGTGATGTATAACTGAGGGAAACTAGCTTTGTTTCTTAGGCTTAATATCAAAATTTGTCAAATCTCTCGTGTATTGCTGAACTATTGCTACCAAAATGTCTAAGCACAACTTTCTTCTATAGAGATAACTTCATAGGCTACCAGCAGAGCTGTGAATTGATTTGCTGTTCTCTCATCAGCAGAACTGTTCCATTATTGAGTCTCAGAAACAATCTTAAACATCAATGTAAAAAGATTGCTTATCCCTGATATTTGGAACACTGATGGAGGAACAACACTTGAGCCTGGTTTTTATTTACTTCATATAAGAATGGGAAAATTTTCTTGGTAGTTGTTTTACATGTAATTAATTGTTTGTACCTGTTACCTATGTGGACATACATTGTGTGTGTGTGTGTGTGGGGTGTCTATAATCCTGGCTCAGAGATGTGCTTATATAGCATTGAGTTATATAGCAGTGCATATGTACACCATGATCTCTGTTGGACAGTTGTAAGAAAGTGAGAGATCCAGGTTACAATTCCACTTTAATCACAGACTTCACTGTTGCCTGAAGCATCTCAAGGGTTTCTCAGGCTCATCTATAACCTGCAATAATCAAATATTATTTAAACAAACATGCTGTACTTCTCCAAGAATATTTAGTCTGCCTATGATCAGCTCTATCTTTACTTACAGCATGGCAGGAGATGTTTGGGACAGCAATGGCAGTTGGCTGACATTTCTTCTTGACTGCCTTGGCTGTTCCTTCTGTTGCAGGCAGTGTGATAATCTGTCTTGTTTCAAACAATTTTGACAATGCTAGCCTGCTGTCCCTTTACTTGTCCTGCAGTGATTGAAAACTAATAAAGCTGCTTGGTTCTTTACATAGAAGGGGAAGGAGTGCCATCCTGCCCTTCACTAAAATGTCTTGACCTGGCCCTAGTGGCACAAAAACACATTAAAATTTATAGGATTTGTCCAAATATGTGACCATGTTCTAAGAACTGTGCTTGAAAAATCCTCATCATTATGAACCATTTGTCATGATGGACTGCAATTTGGAATGACATTTCACAGTCCGCTAAAGAAAGATTTCTGGTGACATGGATCCAGCGATCCTGGAGAAAATCAGAATAATAATTAATTGAAGTTAGTATTTAGATTTTCATTACTGTATGGCATCAACATTTCCCAGAGCAGGTTAAATTGGATGTGTTTGTGTGTGTGTAAAAATAAATAAGAAAGAATGCTTGTCTAAGATTGAAGTAAGGCCAGCACAGGTCAATACACTTAAATAACATTCTGGGCAACTAAGGAAGCATCTCTCTTCATTCTTCCCCATGCAAAGATATGTATTTTTATGAGTGCAAGTTGATTTGAAGAGAATCATCTCCAAAATGACCTGAACTCATGAAGAAAGCAAACATGCCAACCATGCCCCTTTTCTTATCTGTGTGTGGAGAGCAGTAATCAGAACAGGAGCGTCTTGTTTACTTGTGAGAGGAGACTGACTGGTGAATCTTGTTTTTCACTTGGGTAGAGCATATTTAGACTACCCACTGCTTTGCTCTTTTCTTTTTTTGAATCCTGAGCAGACCATACATGTCTTAACCTTACACCTCAGTTAACTGCAGAAAACAAGTCTGTCCTTTTTGCAAGACTGCAGGACAGGGCATGGTCTGGCATAGGATAGCCATTTAAATGAGTAGTGAAAAAAGGTGGATTGAACATTTTTGCAAATTTTCACCTGAGATGACTTATATATCAAATTGCTTCAAAGAATGGGCCATCCAACCCTTCCCCACCTCCCTAATTGCTTCCTTCTCTTTAGTTCTAATAAGCATTACACTTAAGAATTAACAATAATTACTGCAAAGGAAATAGAGCAAGAATCCATGTTTTCCTTAGATAAAATATTATCTGAGAATTTTTTTTTTTTAGCCATATGTCTTTTTGTGGCCTGTGTTCACGAAGCAGTAGAAAAGAAATGGCCAGAAATTCTTAGATTAAATGAGCATTTTCCAAATTTGCCTGTTTAATAAAGCAATGCTAAGTCCTGCAGTGGCTCAAGTGGCTAAGATGCTGTCTGGGAGGCGGAAGGTCAGCAGTTCAATTCCCGAGTACTGCAGGACATAATGAGCTCCTGTCTTTGTCCCAGCTCCTGCCAACCTAGCAGTTTGAAAGCAAGACATTGCAAGTAGATAAATAGGGACCACTTCGCTGGGAAGGTAAGAGCATTCCATGCTCTCCGGTGTGTAGTCATGCCTGCCAAATGATCACATAAATGTCTGCAGAAGCAGATAGCGCTGGCTCTTTGGCTTTGAAACAGAGATGAGCACTGAACCGTAGAGTCGGGTACGACTGGCTTTCGAGCAAGGGAAACCTTTACCTTTACCTAGGTTTAACTAATATTTCTTACACTTGTCATTCAATAAATCAAACAAACAAACACAGCAACATATCTTGGCTGAATGAAATGTGGGTGTATATATGTGTATTTTTATAGTCTAATAATCTGCATTTTATCCTGAGTGCTCCCAGGATTTCAGAACAATATACAATTCACACAAGGTCTATTCAGCTGTTACATATTAGGATGGAGAAACAGTGTATAGAGGACAAGCACCTGATTCTTTGATGGAATGCAAATTAATCAGACAAGAGAGAGTTATTCCCCCACTGATTCAGACGAATTTCCCATTATCACTAATCCTATGTTATCTGGATCACACCAAGCCTTTTTGGTATTTCTCCCAACCATTAAGTGTTTGACTACACTGTGAGGGAAATGAAAATTCATTTGCACTGATTCACTGGGAAGTTGCACCAGGAAATTTAGGTTTGTGTGATTTATGTGGTCACACTGAAAAGAGAGCCTTTTGCCCTGTTTCTTTGCAATTAAATACGTAGTCACTCAAAATAAATGGAAATGTCTTTTAGGGAAGTGTGTGTAGGTTCCAGCTCTGCGAAGCATCCAGTTTTTTTTTGTGAAGACACTGAAGTGGTACCACTAATCTTCAGATTGAAATACTGTCGTACTTTCTGTACTTCAGCTTGTAAGACTTGATTTTGCATTTTGGATAGGACATATTTTGGGTATCAAGACTTCTAGATGAACCTGCTTTTGTCTTCAGTCATCTGGTTGTCTTTGGCATCTAAACTCTGAGAAATGGCTACGATGCAAAACTTGTAGTAGTAATGGTGTTAGGAGGCGAAAGGATGAGTCTTCTTATACAACACTTTTCAAAGTGTGTGATCTCTACTTGTGGGAAGCCTGGAACCTTTCATTACTTTTCAAAAGAAACTTTTCAAGTACAGTGGAACCTCATACAACAATCGCGCCCCGTATAGCAACGAAATCACATAACAATTAGGTTTTGGGGGGGAAATGGTGTCCCGCATAACAATTTTCCCTATGGAAAAAATCGTATAACAATTTTTCAATGGGAAAAACCACTTAGCGAAAAAAATCATTGTATGATGCATTCCATAGGGAAAATCGCTATACGATGCAATTGCTATATGATGCAATTGTTTCGTATAACAACGAGCCCTGTGGAATGGATTAAAATCGTTGTATGAGGTACCACTGTATTCTTATTAGTAATCTTATATTATTAATTTATTATTATTATTAGCATATTTATCCTAAGAAGAAGGCGGAGGCCAAAGATGAGATGGCTAGATGGTATTGCAGACACAATAGGCACAGAACTGGGAGGGCTGAGGGGGATGGTGGAGGACAGAGGCGCCTGGAGGAAAATGGTCCATAGGGTCGCAAAGGGTCGGAATCGATTGTGCGACTGAACAACAACAATTTATCCTATATTTTCCTCCAGTGAGCTCAAGTCAGTGTACATGTTTTTTCCTTCTCTCTACTTTATCTTTATAACCATACTGTGATGTATGCCAAGCTCAGAAAATATTACTGTCCCAATTAATCTGGTCAGATTCATGGTTCAGTGGAGACTAGCATCCCTATCTCCCATGTTAGTTCATCATTTTTGAGTATGACATATAGCTCTAGACTCATGTGACAGAGGATAGGAAAGATATACATAGTACCACTGTTCCTATGGTCAACATCTTCATCTTCTTCTCTTCTAGATATTGAAGAATGACTATCTGCTCTGGGGTACCTATCTTACTTGTGCAGAGTCTTTATGTAACCAAGAAGCCCAGAGAGGTCAATAAGGATAGTAATGCAGGAAAGTAGTGTCCATTTTACCTTATCATTTGGGAGATTTTGAAATTCTAAATAGGGCTATCATGCTTTGTACAAGATACCGCTCCTGGGAATATGACAGCATGCTATGCTATGCGTCACTGTGATGACTTGCTTTCCTCAGGCTTAGTGTTGTAATTTGATTTTAACATTAAATGGCAGTTGGATATATTTATATAGAGAGATATTGCAAAGTTAACTCTGTTCACCATCAGTTGTGGGCAGTCGGATAACAACTGGTGATCAACAGCACAAAATTTTATTGTGTTAATGATATTGCATATCTCCAGTGGTGAATCAGGAAGTGGATTACAAGAATTTTGTGTTTATATCACATATGCTGGGAGTTTCTGAAATTCTTTGTTTAGTATTTCATAGTAGAGACTCTAAGATTTGTTCTATGCTGAGATGGCAATCCATAAAATGATCAGTATTTGAAGAATGTTCAGCAGCATCTCTTCTGTTTTCTTCTGATATTACGGGAGGTGATTCTCAATACCTTGAGTACATTACATATTATTAAGGGAGATAAACTGTTATTAAGCTTCTCAGCTGTGGGACCTCAGCTATGGAATAACCCATCTCAGAGAGATACAAGCAAAGTCAATAAAACAGTGTCAGCGCAATTTTTTTTTGCCAGATTCAATCTTTTGTTGTTCATTTTTTTGCTTTCTGTTTTAATGAATTGTTTAAGAATTTCTATTGAAAATAGAAACATTTGAAAATATTTTAACTCTTTTAGCAATATTTGTACTCTGTCCTGGTGTAAAAGTGAAGAACAATTTAAACATACTTTATATAAATAATAATTAAAAAGTCATTCATGTACAGTATAAAGTACAGTAAGATTCTGGCTCATTCGAATACTATTTTAGTCTTGTACAAATGAGTTACATTTTCCTCAATCTCTGGATAATTGTCCAACTTCTTTTAACAATTTTTGTTAATTTATATGGAGTTGAACAAAGTGTGAGGACATATACTGTCCAGCTGAAGGCACTAATTTAGAATGAGTGTTGGAAACAGGATTTCTGCCCGTCATCTATATCAAATTAGTTTTTTCTTCTACACAGCCTCCATTGTTGATTTCAGTGGGAGGCGTTTAAGTAGGACAACTAGAGGAAATTGAGGACAGGGGCCTTGTGCCTTTAATAGTTGCTTACAAAAGGACATTTCAGCAGTTGCTGCTTTTAAAGCAACCTATACATGCTGAAATTTACTCCTCCACATAGCTATTAAAGATAGAGATTTCTTGTCCTCTTTTTCACATGATTATCCTCTGTTTGATTATTACATTGTTCTATACAGAACACCCCTGATAGCAGGACCCTATTGCGGGAGGCAGGCTTTAGTTGAACCTTAGGAGGTACTCTTATTGGTAAGAACAAATCAAGAGTGGAACCAATTGCCTGGAGTGGAAGTAGAAGCTTAAATAATTCCTATTGAATCATAGAATAATGGAGCTGGGAGGAGCCTATAAGCCCATGATGGTGAACCTTGGCACTCCAGATGTTCTTGGATTTCAATTCCCAGAAGCCCAAGCCCCCGTGAATCCACACGAAGGGGTTTGCTGCAATTCATCCGGCCTGCGCCGCCCTCGTTGCTCCTGGAAGCAGAAGTAAAATGCACCCGCATGGGGGCTTGGGCTTCTGGGAATTGAAGTCCAAGAACATCTGGAGTGCCAAGGTTTGACATCATGACTATAAGCCATTGTGTCCACTCCCTACTCAGTACAGGAAGCCAGATGAAAGTATATCTGACAGATCGCTGTATAATTTTCTCTTAAATGCCTGCAGCATTTGCTGCTGTATGGTTAGGAATGTTTCCTGATATACAACCAAAATCTGGCTACCCAGTTAAGACTGTTATTACACATCCAGCACTCTGGAAAGGTTTAGAACGTCCCCACCCCACCCCCGTGTGACAACGTTTCAAGTATTCTTCCTCAGTCTTCTTTTCTCAAGTTTAAACATGTTCAGTTCTTTTTGTATTTCCTGGTAGGATTGGGTTTCCAGTCCCCTGGTCATCCTTATTGCCTTTGTCTGAACTTGTTCCAGTTTGCTAACATCCTTCTTAAAGTATGGTGCTCCCAACTGATATCAGGATAATTGAAATCTCCCTTTCCTAACCTATCATGTCTCTTTGAATTTCTTGTAATTTGTTTTTCAAAGCTTTCATCTATATCTTCTCCTTGGGCAGTCTCCAACTGCCAAGCTCCTTTTATTTTTTGCTCCAGTAATATTAATCCAGATGCTCCGGATGGGAAAACAAAACATCCTCTTGTATTTCTGTGCATGAATGTGTGCTTTTGTCATATAATGTGACTCTACTTACTTTTCTATTCTTTCTGAGTTTATAAAAACAATTTACAGTAAAACTTCTAAATACGAATTTTTCCGTTCCATGAGATTATTTGTATGTCAAAAAAAATTGTATGCCGAAAACACATTGCATTACCAGAAGAGGCCGCTAGATGTCACTGTACTTTTTTGTATGTAGATTTTTCCCTATCAAAAATTTGCATGCCGATTTTTTTTTAAGCCAGTATTTCTATTTGCATGTCAATTTTTTTGCAAGTTGAACAGTTTGTATGTCGGGGTTCCACTGTATATCCTTCAATTGCTGTATTCCAGTCATAATAGTCATTCTACCAAGTTTCAGTTATCCCTATCGGGTCATATTTCCTCCTGAACTAAGATTTCCAAGTCTTCTTTTTGATTTCCCAAACTCCTGGCATTCATACATAGACACCAGATTTGTAGCTTGCTTTCATTTGTATCTATTTTTGAGAATCATTATTGGCCCCCATAAAGAGTTAGCAATAGCAATTATACTTATATACCACCCCATATGCCACATGACCACGAAAACGTCTGCAGAAGCAGACAGCACTGGCTCTTCGGCTTTGAAACAGAGATGAGGACTGAACCCTAGAGTCGGATATGACTGGCTTTCGAGCAAGGGAAGCTTTTACCTTTACCACCCCATAGCACTTAAGGAACTCTCTAGGTGGTGGTTGTTCCTCTTATTGTGCAGAATCCTTCATCTATTTATATTTTTCAGCTTGCATCTCTCTCTCTACCTTCCAGTTCAGTTTAAAGCCTTCCTGATATTATTCTTCATGCTGAAGCCAAAGACATTCTTTCAGTCATTAGGAGGTGCAGCCCACCACTTGCCAGAAGCCACCTTCCACAAAGTGTAGCTGGTAGTCCCAAAATCCAAATCTATCATTTCAGCACCACTTTAGTAATCAGTCATTTACTCTGGATATTTCTCTTCCCTTTTCTATTCTGTTCCTCTTTAGAATACAGGTAGGTACTCCTCCATTTGCATTTGGAGATGCTTTGGTTCTTTCTTTTTCTCTTGTATCATATACATATAAGACTACACGATTCTAAGCATACAATTGTAACTTTCCTGTTAAAATGAATATGAATTACATATTTTTAATTTTGACCAAGTCATAGCCGATTAGAGTTGCTTTCCTTTCTTCCAAAGTCTAAAAACTGCAATTAATTGCAGAAAAGGTTTTATATGCTAAGAACAAACAAATCAGATATCTTACTAAGGTTTTACTGAGGTTGTTGTATGCTGGCTCACAGGACACTGTGAGTAACAGCAAGACTAACTTCTCCACTTACATAAGTTCACCAATTAGGTTTAGATCGATTACATTACACACACACACATCCACACACAATAGGTGAGAGCCCTGTCAGGGTGCCGGGACTTGAGCGGTCTACTAGGCAGTGTTGCCCATCTCTTGTCAATGATGTTAGGCCAGGACTAAAACTCACCAAAGCATCCTCTATCGGATTCTTTGGGCAAGGTGAAAGCAGAGGGCACACATCATGGTCTGTCTAGCCAGCGGATGACGTGATATCCAAATGGATAAAAAGCTGCATGCAGATGGACTTGAAAAATCAAGTCCATTTGCATTTGTGGAATGTCATCACGGAGATGTCTACCAATATGTGGACTTCTCACTGATAACAACTCCAAGGTATTCTGTACATTACACCAGCAGGAGTAAGGAATATGATTGTGGCCACTTTTTTTTAAAGACATTTATTTTAGACCATCCTTCACTCTTCTTGTTTGAGAGATGGAGCACAAACAACTTGTTGCTTTGTGATCTTTGTTACACTAGAGAGAGAGAGAGAGAGAGAGAGAACTATCAAATTGTAATTAAGTGGTTATAATTTATATTAAAAAGAACCTTATCCATAAACGTATGTGTTTTTTATATTCAGTTTTATATAAAATATGCTCCCTTTGGACATAAAATGCCAGTTTCAGGCAGACATTCAGGTACATATAATCATGCTCAAATGCTAGGCTTATGGATTGCAGGAATGAAAACAGTTATGAATATACACTTGTATTTAACAATTTTAGAAAGTGCATTGATGGTAAGTATATTTCTGTTCAGAGTAATGTTAAGTATGTGCATCATATTGCCCACATATGGATTTTATTGTTCATTGTTTAGAAAAATCTTATCTTTTGACAGTAGTGAGGAGTCTGGCTAACCTGGCTAGTCTGGCCAGGTTATCCTGCTATGGTAATAGAGTAGACCATACTGCTAATGAGTGTCAGGCAGCAGTTAGCTAACTTCACCACCCTGAGGACTAATGGCTTGGGTGCCAAAGTCCACAGGAAAGGGTGATAGTCTCCAAATGGATTAAATCCCACTTGAATCCATCTTGATAGAGGGCAGCAGCTTCATCAATCCTGGCCTGGGGCCGATGAGGACTTTGTCTGCCAAAAGGGCTCAGGACCAGAAAATGATTTGTGGAACTGGATCAGTGGTACGGGTGTCATGCTGTGATGTGGAAGGCAGATGAAAGGCAACTACATTATGTTCTCAGGACAGTCTTCATGGCTGATCTCCATGAGGATTGCCAAGATTCAGATTCGGATATGGAAGAACAACAATAAGAGGATTCTGGTCTTTTGACTGACTTTTCCATGAAGCTACTAAAAGGTTTCTTATATAAAGTCATACAGCAGGTGATAAATATTCATTTTGCTCTTTCAAATAAATATAGGCTGCTAGCACACCTGAAGGTTAATAGGGAAGAAGCCAGATGGCTATGTCAGTGTTTTGATTCACTGTGCTGTGTTTGTATGGTTCCTCTTGAAATATAGAATCAGAATAAATTTTTATACCAGAGCTGGAGAATGTGGTGTGACTGTCTGCCTTGTATGTATTCATTCTTTGTCAATTTTAGAGACCAAAAGAAGAAAATATATTGGTCCTCTGGATGGAGTTATATTGACAACATCATGCTACATTTCAATATTCCACTTGTTGTTTGTAGAAGCTCTTTGTTAAATTTAGAGTTGGTTTTCTTTTGTGTCTGTGTTCATAAAGATTCCCTTTATTCTCTCATTTGCACAGTTACAAATCAATATCACCAGAAAAATCATCTTTCATTAATTTCCAAGGCACTCCCTAACTAGGGGAAACTAATTCACTAGGGCACATGGGGTGCCTCACCCTAATATTTTGTGGAAGTTCTCCCATTCTCTGGTCACAAGGCATCTATGATTCCAACATAACAGTATGTTGATGTTCAATAAACAAGATCTTTAAAATATTAAAAATAATTCTCAAATATGTAAACCACTTCTAAACAATGTCGTGGTTGAGAGAGGGTGGTTGGTGGGCCAATGGGGTCTCAAGTTTGAGAATCCCCTTTCACAGGGCTTCAGACTTGCTCCCTCCCTCCATCGCTCACAATCTTCTCAAACAGCAAAGCTGAGCCATGCCAGCTCCTGTTTCTCTCAATTGGAGATCTGTGTTTCTGGGAGTTCTGCCAAAGCCTTCTCCTTATCTGCCCTTCTACTGACTCCAGATAAGCACACAGACAGGCAGACTGAGAAGGTGCCTTTTTAATAATTTTTTTATTAACCTACTTCTACACTTAAAACACATTTCTAATAAAATAAAAACATATACAGTCAATCTAAGAAATAAGAGAATGGGGCTTCTGAGCCCTTCATAGGTCCCCTTCTAGCTGGGCATCTTGAGGACCAGAATGACAAAGTTTCACCCTCTCAAAGATGTTCGCTCTCCCTCTTTTTTCTTCCTTCTCCTTCCTTCTCTCCCGTATAGGGTTCCTGGGTAACCATGGTAATTTAGATGTGCGTCAAAGGTGTTTTCATTTCATTTTTTCATCTTATGTTTAATTTATATACCACTTTACTCTACCCAGTGGGTGACTCAAAGCGGTGACTCAAAGGTGTGATAGACAGTTAACTGTGCACCTTCTAGAGTCGCTCCCCCCCCCCTTCATGGGAAAGTACTCTTGCTGACTAGACTAGAAAGAAATCTTGCTGACCTACATGAGAAAAGCTAGCATGTACAGAGTGTTTTATATAGCAGAGAAACATGTTCCCTACTGGACATGTTGATAAGAGGTGGAATATGGGTTCTGCCTAACATGTAAGTGAAGATATACATTTGGCAAGCTCTGCAAACTCACAGCATTCCTGTGGTTTAGCAAGCTTACAGGGCAGAAGCCCAGACTGACTTCCCAGGCCCCCTTCCTCAGGTTATTCAGCTTGCCTTTGCTTTAGGCAAGCCTGGACATGCATGAAAACAGGGCAAAGCCCTTAACTAAGCTGGTATCCATGGGTCTTTATAGGAGACCCACTTATTGGGATAATTGTGGTGGGTCATTATAGGTCTTACCCACTTATTTCAGATGTAAAGTCTACACTGTCAGACCTTTATGGGGAGGTCTGCTCATTGAATTAGTGCTGTTACAAGCCCTCATGTGAAGCTTGCCTATTGGAAAGCATGGTGGCTTCATGAGGTATGTACTGGCCTCCTCCCACATGGACTAGGCCCCAAGTGAATATCATGACAAACAAAAGTTCAGAATATTATTTTCTCTCCCACTGACACAGATAATACATTTTGAATTAGAGATTTCTGAGCTGACAGTGCATACATATGCGATAGTACTACCATTCTTCTTTCACTGGTAACGTCATTGGCCAGTTTTATCAGCAAGGGAAATAACTTCAAATTTGTACTTGGTAAAAATTAGGTTATTCTTTACACAGAGAATCCAATTTGAGCAGTGTTCAAATGTTCTATTCTTGGACTGGATCTCCATCTGTGTATTCTAACTAGAAATTACATTTTTGTTATATTTGGGATATGGCAGAAACCAACTGCAGTGGGGCTTTTATTTTATTTTTTTGAAGATGTGTTAAATCAAACATTCAGAACAGACATGTGATAGTTAATTAACACATGCCTATTTTAATTATGGGTTTTTGGAACAAACGTCCACACAACATGTGCAGCCCTGCTGGTATATTTATCTTTAGACAGGTTTTGGAAGGGATTCCTGCTGAGTTCTTCAATCTGCTCTTTCTCTTCTGTGTACTTTTTTCACCCTATATGACTGAAATTAACAACAGCCTGCCAAAGTCTTCATGACTGTTTTTGGTTCTTCTTTATGTAAGTGATAGATTTTTCTTATTGTAACAGTTATAATAATAGGGTTTCAAGTAATAGTGACACAGATACCTGGAACTTTACTATCCAATGTTGAATGTTTCTTTATTCTTTTTGTTCAGATTGTGCTTCAGAATGAGGTTTCTTTTGAGAAATATCATGGCTTTGGGTTCTGACTAGGGTTTGTATTAAACACAAAATAGTGGAATTTCTACTCCCTCACACGTTGTGAGAGCCTTGGAGAGCTGTGCATTCAGCTGCCAAAAGGAGTCCTCAAGAATGAGATACTATGGACCAAATTACCTGGAAAATATTGGAAAAAATATTGGGTCGTCTGTTAGACGAGGAAAGCGGTATATAAAAATAAATTCAAATCAAATCAAAATGACCTGTGTTGAGGCACAGGTGATTTTCTAGGTCAACCTGCCTGTTGCACCTCTGAGGAAATAGTTGGCTCTGGGCAACTATAGAAATCAACAGTGTCTTTTCAAAATGGCATCAGCCCTTCCAGCCTACAACTTTTCAACAAAAGGAATCTATCATCTGCTGCTCATGATAATCTGCTAGTCTAAATCTCCTTAATGGTAGGACTGAATGAGTAGGACTGCTGGCTTTTGAATACATCCTGAGCAGGGCTACGGGCAGAATAGAGGCAAGCCACTGAACATAAACAAATCAAGTAAAGGGTGGATTTTAAGCGAAGTTGTCAAGTAATGCAGAATGTAAAGAGAATAACTTGATAAATCACTGGGACACTTGAGTTAAAAATAAAATAAAATCATTGCTACTGGTAAAGTATGATGGTCTGTAGAACACTTGCAGAGATGGAGAATATATTTTGTAAGAAAAGAAAAAAGTCCCAGGTTCAATATCTGCCATCTTTTCTGAAGCGAAAAACTACAGGTGACTTAACATGGTATATGACAAATATCTACATTCAAAGTGAATTCTGTTATCCTGCTAAAATGTATGTTTTGTTGGTTTGGAAATTAACATGAAGAGTTGATTGGCAAAACCAGTAAACTAGAAGCAACACTAGTTACCGTATTTTTCGGACCATAAGACACACTTTTCCCCTCCAAAAGTGTGTGTGTGTGTGTGTGGGGGGGGAATGAGGGTGAGGGTGTGACTTATAGTCCGAATGCTGTCCAGCAAGGCTGTTGTAAAAGGATATTTTACAACAGTTGTGGCTCGCCGAAGACCGCCACCACCACCACCACTGTGACAGCTGTTCTGGGGCTGGGGAAAGAAGAGCCGGGGAAAGAAAAACATGTTTGGCAGGCCATTAACACAGGTGGCCACAAGAGGGCGCAAATCACAATTTCCCATTTAAATGCATTGGAAATCAATTTCTTGTACAGTATTCTAAAGCTTTTCTGTTTGTATGTTCCCAATGTATTTCAGTGGGAAACCAAACATGTGCATAAAAAGAAAGGTTTTCATTTACCTTTCTTGCCTTTGTTCCTGCTCCATGCAGTCAAAATGTAGGGGGGAAGCCATGCCTCCTGGTTGCAGGGAGAGCAAGAGGCTAAGCTAGAGCATTGCTTCCTGCCTCAGTGCAATTGGCTTACCCACCCATTTCCCCTGCAGCTCCACCACTGGTTGGTGGTGCAAATACAGTACTATTTGGTTCAGAATATTTTTTCTTGTTTTCCTGCTTTAAAAACTGGGTGCGTCTTATGGTCAGGTGTGTCTTATGCTCCCAAAAATATGGTATATGGCTACAAGTGGCACAATAAGGGAGATTCTCCTTTTGTCAATAAAGAGAGGCAGAGAGCATTATGAATGTGGCAGTCAGTTTTCACCCTCCAGTGCAGGAAGTCAGTGCAGGAAGTCAGCAGTGAGGGCTGATGCTTAGCAACTAGTGCATGGTTGCCTTCTGCACTTAGTTCTGTGGATTGGGATATATGAGCATCTATCTGTACATAGCTAAAATACATGCACACAAATAGTCACCTTATACAGCTTCTGTTTTACAGTCAGTGGACAGCTGAGGATATTATTTTTGCACCATTCAACCTGTCAGATTGCATTAGTTTACTGTTTATAGATAACTCCCTCTACAACTTATTGCTTGTTAATTCATCTACAACAAACTATGGGATTTCCCTTCAAATAAAATACTCACAAATTTTAGGCAAAGAACTTGATTTTGACATTATGTAACCAAAACTTCAGCAATAGTTACAGTAGATGTTTGTAGTTGATCACAAAAGTATCATAAGATTATTATCAGAATATTAACTGGGGGGGGGAACTGTTCATGATGGTTTAGAGCAGGGGTTACACAGAATTTAGAATCTGTTTGTGCAGAATACCACATAGAACTCATGGTTTTAGACTGCTACAGATAATTCATGCATTGTCCCTATAATAGTGTGTAGAATTTTGGTGCATGGGTAAATTTATCTATTATTTCTCTCTTTTTTGATAAACAATAGGGTGGTGATGAGGTTTTTGTTTTGTTTTGCTTTTTTGTAAAAATTAGTGATTTTTTTTGGCAATTTTTAATATTAGCTCCATTTCTTGCATGGTCTAATAAAGTACTAGCATAGAATGGGTTGTTTGGGTCTTTGTGACAACACATTCTCTGTGTTAGTTTTCTCCAGAGATTTCTATCTCCCACCCCCATTTCAGAAAACATGAAGAGAAAAAGTGTAATTGATATTTTCATGCAATTGAAGACAAGTTGAGGTGTGAGACTTTTGTGAGAGGGATCTACGTTATTATTACAGTCCATTTTAAGTGAAATTGATACCGTGGGGAAATTTCTCTACATCCAAACTGCCCCTTGAAGATTTTTGAAGCATTGACTGCTGCCATTGCCACTAATAGAATCACACTCAGAAAATTTAGCAGCACTGCTCCAAAGCTCCTGTAGTGCTTCGAAGCTTACCAAGTTTTTGCTTAGTGTTAGAATTGTGGAATATATCACCCACACTGAAGAGTGAGAGAGAGGCCAAGCATCCCCCTGGTTATTAGATAGAAGGTTTGTCTCAGTCATTCCCTTCTGACACAGTATCACTTTTTAAAAATTGTGTCAGAAGCGCACAAAGGTGCTTTCTGGGTTGAAAGGATATTTGCTGGAAGAACTCCGTTCAGGGGATGCCCAAAAGAGAATCGTTTCATGTCCCCAAGATCTTTTCCCACTGAAGTGGTCCCTATATATCTACTTGCAATTTCTTGCTTTCGGACTGCTAGGTTGGCAGGAGCTGAGACAGAGATGGGTCCGTCATGTAGTACTCAGGTTTTGAACTGCTGACTTGAAAACCTTCCAGCTAACAAGGCGAGCTTCTTAACCACTGCAGTCCCACAGTATCACTGACTGCCCATAGAAAAGATCCTGATCATTATACAGTGGAACCTCAGTTAAGGTAATTAATGAGTTCTCCAGGACACTTCTTACAGTGAAAATTACGTTAACCAATTTTTTCACAGGAATGCATTGAATGCAATTTCCCATAGGTATTATTATTATTATTATTATTATTATTATTATTATTATTATTATTATTATTATTATTATTATTATTATTATTATTATTATTATTATTATTATTATTATTATTATTATTATTATTATTATTATTATTCAACTTGTATGCTGCCCCACTCACAATGTGACTCTGGGCAGCTAACAAAGAGAAAGAGTATCACAAAATTATAGTTACATTAACACAATATAAACATTTAAAGAGCAATACACATTTGAAGAGCAGTACACATTTCAACAGCAATACACATTTCAAATCAATAGTAAAGGTAAAGGTAAAGGTTTCCCTTGCTCAAAAGCCAGTCGTATCCGACTCTAGGGTGCAGTGCTCATCTCTGTTTGTAAGCTGAAGAGCCAGCGCTGTCTGCTTCTGCAGACGTTTCTGTGGTCATGTGGCAGGCATAACTAGACACCGGAGCGCACGGAACAATACTCAGGGAAAAAATAAAAAATACATTGCAAAAACTCAGACTTATCCACTTCCCTCCAGGCTAAATGGCAGAGGGGAAAAGTCTGGCAGTGGTGGCATTCTTCTGGATGGATGGCCGCACCGCACAGCTGTTCCTGTTTACCCCAAGGCCAGGTCAGACGAGGGAAGAGTCCGCTGGCGGCATCAGCATCCTTATGGCCAGCTGGCTGCGCCGCTCAGCTGTTCTTCATTCCCTCAGGCCGGACCGGCTAAGGGGAAGAGTCTAGTGGTGGTGGCAGCGGCAGCGGCATCCTTATGGCTGGCCATGCAGCTCAGCTGTTTTTCATTCCCTCAGGCCGGACTGGACAAGGGAAGAGTCCAGTGGTGGTGGCGGTGGCGTCAGCGGCTTCCTTCTCGTCGTCTGGCCGCGCCACTCAGTTGTTCTTCATTCCCTCAGGCCGAGGAATACATTGAAAACCAAAATACATTAACCAAAACACAGTTTCTCATAGGAATGCATTGAAAACCAATTAATCCATTCCAGAAAAAAAATATGTAAACCGAGTCACTATTTTCTATGTATTTCCTTTTGTTGTGTGATTTTTATATTAACTGAGCCATTTGCTAACCGAGGTTCCATTGTATTTATATGTGGTTTTCATTTTTGACTATTCATTATGCTCATTAGCTTCCTTGGGAGATTTGTAATTATAAAAAGTAAAAGAGTTGCAATAAATATTCAGTATAATGGCTATAAAATATAATGGCTAAATTATTATAAAGTATAAAGGCGGGCTAGATAGTTCAGTGGTTTAAGTATCTGGCTGCAGAGCCAGAAATTGGGAGTTAGATTGTCTGCTATAAAAATAGCCCAGCCAATGTGGCCATTGGCAAGATACACAGCACAATGGCACGCCCAGACTATTTCAGTGTGTTTTCTTAATAGGAAACTCTGGGATTGCACATCCTCCTCTTCCTCAATGTTATTATTGTTGCCACTGGCCTATAGCCAAAGTTATTCTGCCGTGGTTCCAATTAGTAGTGTAAACTAGAGGAGATCTGTTGATTCAGTGGGATTTATGTAAGTATTAATTAAACATTTGGCTCCCAGGCTCCTACCTGGTGAGTCTGGAAGGATTGATTCAACATTGCTAGAGGCACAATTTAAAAGCAGCACTCCTGGCTTGATTTTGCAGCCCTTGTTTGCCCTTGTTTTGAAACTGGGGTTGATAGGTATCTAGCCATGATTTTTTTAACACGCCCACCCTGGACCATCCACAGCATACTTGTCAAGTATCCCGTATTGGCCGGGATTTCCCATATTTTGGCGCTCGTTCCTCCCCTTTCCCGCCGCTGTCCCGTATTTTGAATGGCGGGGAAAGGGGTTACTGTGCATGCGTGCATTGCAAACATGTTCTGTGCATGCGCAAACATGTTCTGCACATGCATAAATGAGTTCTGCCCATGCACAAATGGGTTCTGTGCATGCATGCCTGCGCATGCACAGTAATTTCCCGTATTTTCAGGAGCCACACTTTACAGGTATGATCCACAGTTGTGCTGACCTGTTGAAGACTTATATGGGCTGAATGCTAGCATTTGTGTGTGATTTTTAGTCATCTAATAGAAGTATCATCTACCATTGTCTTTGGAGGTGTGTGTTTGTACTGTATATCTATGATTCAAGGAGCTTGTGTATTAAAAAATGGCAAAAAGCAAAACACTTTCCCAGTTTTTCTCAACAAGGGAACTGAGAACATTGAAATAGTTGTTGTTCCTGGATGTGTACTGGTATGAGTCCGGGATTTGTACTGTATGGCTATTTTTCCTCCTCGCATTAACAGTGAAACTCCAGTATCTATGCAGATAATCTGCTTCTCTACAATCCTCTTCCAAACTTTTCAAACTATTTTATTGATGATCCACTCTAAAATATATATTTTCAAACTAGTGTTCCCCTCTGCTGTTGCTGGATTTAGGTAATGACTTTTCATAACAATTCAAGGGGCTGCAGTGGCTCAGTGGTTAAGAAGCTCACCTTGTTAGCAGGAAGGCTGGCAAGTCGGCATTTCAAGACCTAAGTACTGCATGATGGATTGAGCACCCATCTCTGTCCCAGCTCTTGGGGACATGAAAGGAGCCTCATTTGGGCATTTCCCGAGCACAGTTTCTTCCGCAAAAATCCTTTCAACCCAGAATAATTTCTGACACATTATTATTATTATTATTATTATTATTATTATTATTATTATTATTATTATTATTATTATTATTATTATTATTATTATTATTATTATTATTATTATTATTATTATTATTATTATTATTATTATTATTATTCAAACATCAGCAAATTATTTTTTCCTGATCTATGAGATAATAATATTTTATTTGTGGTACTGGAATGAGGGGATACTATGGATAGCAACAAGTAATATCTTGGGCCAGATGGTGCTTTTATTTGAGTTCTATTTTTTTATATATATATATATATATATATATATATATATATATATATATATATATATATATATATATATATATATATATATATATATATATATATATATATATATATATATATATATATATATATATATATATATATATATATATATATATATATATATATATATATATATATATATATATATATATATATATATATATTACCAGAGAATAGTAAATAAACCACCACTTGGACTTTGGACATTTCTAGCTCATTCAATCTGCTCATTTGTCTCTAGGCACTGTTAGAATAATGTAAAAGAGAAGGCAGGTAGAACATAAGGAGAGTCTATCAGAATGATAACTAAGATACTGCCTGATCGCGAATGCACTGATCCTGTTTGTTTTTGGAAGTTGAACAGGGTTATGCATTATTATACATGGGTGGAAATCCATTAGGGATAGGATGTTCAAATTTCTTAGATCAAATATTCAACCGTTCCCCATACTGGGGGTTCTACCAGACAGATACCTAAATGTGGCACACCTGAGAGAAGAGTTTCAGCTGGAAGGCTTGGAGGCTTAGCTAGGACTAGTGTCACCCCAGCTTCCTCTTCCTGTCCCAGTGTTAACTGAGAGCTTTCTTTTTGAACTGGAAACTAGATGGACTTAGTCATAACTAAGTTTCAAGGCAGAGATTGATTTTCAGAAAAGCCACATTTAGGTGTGTGCAAGGTGTTTGTGTGTCAGGTTGTTTTGTATATTAACTGTGCTTAACTGTAAAGGTGATTCAAACCGCCATGTTCCCATGCTTTCCTAGCTGTCAAAACAGCGTCCCTGTTTGACAGCTACAAAATCTCGCCAGACATCGTAGTCTCGTGAGATTTTGATATGGCGCGCAAATTAGAATCTGAAAGGAGCGGAATGTATCTTTTCTCATGTATCTATTATGCAAATAAGTGGATCGAAAAATGTGCACACTCTGTTAGCCAATGGGCTTGTTGTGTTATTGTTACTGTTACTGTTACTGTTTATAGTGTATATAAGTGCGAGTTTTGCCCCATCCAAACTGTGTTCAAACCCCACTAATAAAGAACTGAATTTTACTACTTCACTCGTCTGCTTCTTCATTCCCTGAACATGAAACTGGCGACGAAGGTGGGATGGCGTCCCCACATGGCAGCGACATCGGCCCATTTGACCCAGCACATCCAGAGAAATGGGCAACATGCGAACGCTGATTCCGCCACGCAATGGCCTCGAAGAAGATCACTGACAAAGACCAGAAGCGCTTCTGCTTCCTCGCTCAGTGCAGTGCTGAGACACTTGAGCTGGCAACCCACCTCATTCTTCCATGGGACATGGATGTGGTGCCGCTCGCGGAGATCATGTCCACACTGAGGAGGCACCTGCAGCCAGAGGTCTCGATCTTCCCGGCCAGGGTGGCCCTCCACAGAAGGGAGCAGAGACCCGGTGAATCCATTGCAGACTACGCCGCCACTCTGTGTATTGTTACCGCAAAGTGCAAGTGGGACAACATCGAAGAAGTGCTCCGGGACCATCTGCTGGCCGGCATGAGGGACGAAGATGCTCAATGTCGCCTCATGATCAGAAAGATGCTAACCTTCAAGGCTGTCCTAGAAGAGGCAGTACGTCTGAGGCCGCATGGTCCGGGATAAAGCTCTTCCTGCATCATCACTCCACCATCAGTGCCACCGACTCAGCTGTGCAAGCTCAGCAAGGTTCATCTTCATCTTCCTCAGCATCACCTGGTTCCACCTCTTCATCAGAGTCCAGCGACGCAGAGGGAAAAGTCCGAGTGGTCTGACGAAAGCACCGTGAACACCATGACAAGAAATTCCTTCGCAAGTGTGATGGCTGCAGGACCTGGCAAGACCGGAAGTAGTGCCCATTCCGCACCACAGAATGCCACAACTGCGGGCGAAGAGGGCACATTGCTCAGGTATGCCAGCAGCGAAAGCGAAGTATTCCAGAACCTGAGCTCAAGAAGAGTCATCACCACAACATGTCCATCACCAAAGTGTCACCTGAGCCTGAGCCGTGCGAAGTGGGCATCGTCAGCGAGCGTTTCTTTGCAGACATGAGCCTGCAGGACGTCCCCTTCAAGATGGAGGTGGATTCAGGTACTACCTATTCCATAATCCCACAGTGGGAGTTTTTGAGAATTCCCCCTGTCTCTCGGCCCAAACTTAAATCCTTTAAATCTTCCCTCCGAGATGTGCAAGGTTGCCAGATTCCGGTTCTGGGGGTGGGTAATTTCTTGGTTAAATTCAAAAACATTCACGTTTCCTTGCCATTGGTTGTAGTTAAGCAGAGCACTAACTGTCTTATTGGGACTCAATGGTTTAGGCCCCTGGGAATCCCGGCTTTCTGGCATTCACGCAATAGACTCTGACCCAATCTGGGATGTTCGTGCTGCACATCCTGAGGTATTAAAAAAGGGTTTAGGTTTATACAAAGGACCCCCTGTTGACTGAGCTTGACCCAACCATCCTAGTGCCGGTGGACTACGCAGTGTGGGAGACACCAATAGTGACTGCTTTGAAAAGTAACGGGGAGGTCAGGATATGCCCTGACTACAAGTGTACCATCAATAAAGCTATTTGCCCGAATGCATATCCTGTGCCCGTGGTAAGTCACCTTCTTGCCTCCTTGCATGGAGGAAATTGCTTCACAAAACTTGACCTTGTCCAGGCTTACCAACAATTAACTGTTTCTCGTGCTGCTGCTATAGCCCAGACCATAGTAATGCATAGGGGAGCATTTAAGGTAACTAGACTACAATTCGGGGTGAATGCGGCCCCCGGAATATTTCAATCTCTTGTAGAACGTATTTTGAAAGGGTTGCTGGGTGTCCTGCCATATTTTGATGATGTCCTGATCACTGCTAAGGACACCGTCGAACTAGCGGCCATAAATGAGTCCTCTCATGTTTCGAGAGGGCCAGTCTACATCTCAGAAGAGACAAATGTGTGTTTTTGGCATGGGAAGTGAAGTTCCTGGGGTACCAAATTACACCCCAAGGTATCATACCCTCTGACTCCAAGGTGACGGCCATGCGGAATGCACCCAGGCCGAAATGTAAAGCCAAATTGCAATCATTTCTAGGATTGTTAAACTTCTATTATGCTTTTCTCCATCGCAACACTCCCAAACGCGAAATGCCGATAGTGTATGTTTCTCTTTAATATACAGTAGGATACATGAGATGAACTTGTGTAGAGGTAAGGAAAAACGTAAATGCAATATTCCGCTTCACAACGTAAGACTAGTGTGTTGCTAAAGAAAAACATCAGTGGCCAACGCCAAAGTTCACTGCAAGCTGGGCTGAGTATAATATTACTTCATAACCTCAAACACAAGAACCGCACGTGTGAAAACCCGCACAGCTGTAACGCAAATATATATATATATATATATATATATATATATATATATATATATATATATATATATATATATATATATATATATATATATATATATATATATATATATATATATACATATCATATATATATATATATATATAATATATATATATATATATATATATATATATATATATATATATATGCGATGTCCCCGAAGCCCGAAGTGTTGTATGATATATATCCTGGTTTATTCTTGGGCAACAACGAGTCACTGATAGAATTACATATCTCTCTCGCTTGCGGGGAATCCAATAACCATAATATCATCAGCGGCGGGTGTCCGTGCGAGGAACAGTCTCAGAAAGTTGTAGACAACTAGGCGATGCCCTTCCGGTAATGGGTCATTTCGGATAACTTTTTCAAGCGTCTACAAGCATGATACAAAAACATAAAACACGTGATACAATGGTGCATAATGGCTACAATATAACATTAAACATGTGATACGTGTATATCCAGTATATAAACCAAATGAATAACAATTATTAAGAGAAAATGGACAGGCTACATACCTACGACGAATTGTCTCGCGTGTATCGCACCTCTACAAAAATCTTCTAGTGTGTGCACGCGTTAATTGCTATAGAGGAGCACTCCATATAACACAAGCAAAATCACCCATATAATTACAAACAGATGTAATTGTTTAAACGAGTTCCATTTGACTTCAAATCCAACCTATGATCTGCTTAAAGGGGCAAATACGGATATGTCAGTTAACGAGGCAAAAGCGAAACTACAAAAATGCAGACAATTCCCATTCACTATTTAATCCGTGTGGCATGAGGGTATTGAAACGGTGGATGTAAAATGCCTCCCTTTGCAAGAGAAATCGTTCCACATCCACGTTCCACATCCATGTTATTCATTTGGTTTATATACTGGATATACACGTATCACATGTTTAATGTTATATTGTAGCCATTATGCACCATTGTATCACGTGTTTTATGTTTTTGTATCATGCTTGTAGACGCTTGAAAAAGTTATCCGAAATGACCCATTACCGGAAGGGCATCGCCTAGTTGTCTACAACTTTCTGAGACTGTTCCTCGCACGGACACCCGCCGCTGATGATATTATGGTTATTGGATTCCCCGCAAGCGAGAGAGATATGTAATTCTATCAGTGACTCGTTGTTGCCCAAGAATAAACCAGGATATATATCATACAACACTTCGGGCTTCGGGGACATCGCACATACACACATATATATATATATATATATATATATATATATATATATATATATATATATATATATATATATATATATATATATATATATATATATATATATATATATATATATATATATATATATATATATATATATATATATATATATATATATATATATATATATATATATATATATATATATATATATATTTGCGTTACAGCTGTGCGGGTTTTCACACGTGCGGTTCTTGTGTTTGAGGTTATGAAGTAATATTATACTCAGCCCAGCTTGCAGTGAACTTTGGCGTTGGCCACTGATGTTTTTCTTTAGCAACACACTAGTCTTACGTTGTGAAGCGGAATATTGCATTTACGTTTTTCCTTACCTCTACACAAGTTCATCTCATGTATCCTACTGTATATTAAAGAGAAACATACACTATCGGCATTTCGCGTTTGGGAGTGTTCCTGTTCCACCTGCGGCTTTTGCTACACCCCAGCCATCCTACTTGAGTTTCTCCATCGCAAAGCCTCAGTTGCCGAACTATTACATCAGCTTCTTAAGAAAGATACTGTTTGGCACTGGGGCCATTGCCAGGAGAAGGCGTTCCTAGAACTTAAAAGGCTGCTATCTTCGGATGCTGTATGCATTTTGATCCTAACTAGGAAGTTGTACTTGTGTGTAATGCATCCCCTGTGGGGGTGGGAGCTGTGTTATGCCATGTACTAAATGATGGGAGGGAAGCCCCCATAGCATTCTATTCCCATTTGCTCTCAAAACCTGAGAAAAATTATGTCCAGACAGTCAGGGAGGCATTGGCAATCGCGGCAGGCACTAAGAAATTCCACGATTACCTTCACGGAAGGCCTTTTACCATCGTAACTGACCACAAGCCCCTCCTTGGAATCTTTGTGAATGGAAAGCCCACGCCTCAAATTCTGTCCCCAAGGATGATGCGTTGGGCAATTGTCCTAAATGCATATGATTTTACTTTGGTGCACAGGCCTGGCCAGGACATAAGCCACAGTGATGCCCTGTCACGTTCTCCACTGCCAGGGGCCAGTCGATTGCGAGATTGAAAGCGACCACCAGGTCCTCATGATTGAGGCATTCGACTCGCCCCCAATCGTCCCCTCAGATATAGCCAAAGCTACGGCCAAGGATGCAACATTAACTAAAGTAATGTCTTGGGTACAAAAAGGCTGGCCTGTCTCCCCTCTAGCTGAGAAATTCAGAACTTTCCACCGCAAGCATTTGGAATTGTCAGTGGAACAAGGTTGCCTTCTATGGGGCCAGCAGGTGGTCATTCCTGTCACTCTCAGGGAAAAGGTTTTACATTTACTTCACACAAGTCACCCGGGAATTGTACATTCCAAAGTCCTTGCCCGTAGCTACTTCTGGTGGCCTCAGAACAGATAGACATAGAACAGATGGTCGGCACTTGTGCCAGCTGTCAATCCTCTTGCCCAGAGCAATCCCACCTTCCCTCTCAGGAATGGGATTCTGCCAGGGGCCCGTGGTCCAGGTTGCACATAGATTTTTCAGGTTCATTTAGGGGTATCCTGTTTTTGTTAGTTGTAGACTCATTCTCTAAGTGGCTGGAAGTAATTAGAGTGCCTAATACCACTTTAGCCACCACAATAATGCACCTGAGAAGGCTGTTCGCAGCATTTGGACTTCCAGATGTGCTGATGTCCAACAACATGTCTACGTTCACATCTGCAGAATTCCAATCCTTCATGGAAAGGAATGCAATTAGGCACATCACTGCCGCCCCTTTCCACCAAGCCACCAATGGCCAGGTGGAGCGACAGGTGCGCACAACTAAAGACGTGCTTCGGCGTATGGGTGAAGGGGATTTGGAGCTCCACTTATGCCAGTTTCTTTTCACGTATAGGTTCACCCCCCTTGCTAGAAACTAGACGGCCATCCTGGTTAAAGGATTTCGGTTTTACCTAGGGGGGAAGAATGTTATGTATGTTAACTGTGCTTAACTGTCAAGGTGATTCAAAACACCATGTTCCCGTGCTTTCCTAGCTGTCAAAACAGTGTCCCTGTTTGACAGCTACGAAATCTCGCCAGACAGCGTAGTCTCACGAGATTTCGATATGGCGCACAAATTAGAATCTGACAGGAGCAGAATGTATCTTTTCTCATGTATCTATTCTTATGCAAATAAGTGAATCGAAAAATGTGCACACTCTGTTAGCCAATGGGCTTGTTGTATTATTGTTACTGTTATTGTTTATAGTGTATATAAGTCCAGGTTTTGCCCCATCCAAACTGTGTTCAAACCCCACTAATAAAGAGCTGAATTTCACTACTTCATTCATCTGCTTCTTCATTCCTTGGACACTAAACAGGTGCAACTTCCAGAATGGAGAATTATGGGATTTGTAGCCAAGAAATCTGAAAATCCACCCCTAGAGTTCACTAGAAAATACAGAGGAAGAGCCATAATGGAAAGGTCCAGCAAACTTTCAGGTTCAGTTCTCAGTGTCTAGGATAGAATCTTGTATGAAATACTGGAATGTTGTTGCAAGTCAGAGTAAACATGGGATAGATGAATTTACCATATATTCTCGATTTAAATTAGGTGTTTTAGCCCTCAACATGAGGTCCAAAAATGGGAGTCGACTTATACTCAGGTCAAGGTAAAGACTCAAAAACATACCCATATAAATGTTGCCCACTCCACCCCTGACTTTGTTGGGCCCCGCCCTCCCCCCTCGGACTTAAAAGGTGGGGGGGATGCTGGGAGAGTTGCCGCCACCGCCATGCTTTCTGGCCCTGGTGTGGATGAAGAGGCCCTTCCGGCCACTCCACCACCAGCTTTATTGGGCCCTGCCCTCCTCCCTCAGACTTAAAAGCTGGGGTTGAGATGTCATTGCTGCTAACATGTTATAATGTATCTGTTATTATTTGTGGATTTTGTGGGTGGTCTTGGTTAATTTTTGTTATTTATTATTATGAATCTATACCTATAAAATGGTGCGTTAACTGTTGGAATGTGACAAAGGATGTTGCACCAGGCCCCACTAGCCCATAATGGGCCTCCGTTCACTCACCCGAACCCGGTTCGCAGGTAACTGTCGGGTTGAAACTTTTGACCCGGGGGCAGGAGCCCCCCAGTCGCAAACAAAAAAAGGGAACTTCAATTCCCAATGTTCCTGGCACCGCGCCGGAGCCAATCAGGTTGAGCGGCGCAGCAAAAGGAACATTCAGAAACGCGCCGCGGCCAATCAAAAAAGCCGCAAGGGAAAAACCGCTGCAGTAAGCAAACACACGCAGCCAAAACTACAAGCCGCAGCGTCCTGCGCGCCATTAGCACGCAGAACGCTGAGGCAGCCGGCGCGCAAAAAATAAAAGTTTTTAAAAAACGCCCGCCGCCGCTGCCATTCTTCCCCACGGGCCAGCCAGCATGGCCCGTGGGGGGAAAAAAACTCCCTGCCGCCGATGCCCTTCCATTCGAAGGGCCAGCAGGTGCGCGAAAAATACAAGTAACACCCCCCCCCGCAACTGCCCTTCTTCCCCACGGGCCAGCCAGTATGACCCGCGGGGAAAAAAAGGAAACCCCCCCCCCACCGCCGCTGCCCTTCCTTCCCACGGGCCAGCCAGCATGGCCCATGGGAAAGAAAGCCTCCCCATCATTGCCCTTCCTTCCCACGGGCCAGCCAGCATGGCCCGCAGGAAAGAAAGCCAACACCCCTGAAAAAATAAACACAAAAACACAAACCAAAAATCACTTTTCACTCCAAAAAACCAAAATAAAAATGCGTAAAAATAAACATTTTAAAAACCAAAAATTAAATTTTAAACTAAATAATATTAAATTAAATTAAAATAAAATTTGCATAAACATAAATATATGGTACTCAATTTAAGGCAGTTTCCCTGTCTAGGTCAGTCTTCCAAGTCCACGTCAGACCTGAAACTGCCAAAATGAAGGAACCATTTGGAGAGTTCATTCTGCAGTTCCTTCCACCTGACCTAGTGTGAGAAAGATTAGCTGGCAACACAAGGTTGCCATTACCAGGATATGCCCAATTGTGGTTCAAAAATACCACAATCTTTGAGGAGGCTCTTTCTGTATACCCCTTCTTAGAGATGACATAATCATATTTACTGGATGGCAAGAATCCAAGACATAATCATGTCTTCCATTGTGTATGACAAGAGACCTGGTGAATGTAAGTAATTATAGTGTGTTTGGCCTAAAGCAGTATGGCTTGCACCATGAATCTGGAACACACTAAAGCTAAGGACATGTTCTAGAGACATAAAGAATCTTAGGGAATGCATGCAGAGTGAATATGAAAGCAACCTGGCAAAATTATAAGAATCTTAGTCAGTATAATTAGTTGTTTAGTAGAATTGCAGAACTGGGCTAAATCTCACAGTCTAAGGAACAAAATACATAAGACCAAGGTATTGGAAGGAAAATATGGAATCTCTTTTATTTTAGGGAGGGCTTTACCTTGAGAGGTCTGGGGCTGCAATGGCCATTGTTTAGAGGGCCACAATCCCATTCCTCAAAATTTTATTTGAAAATGTATTTTTTATATATAGTGAACTCTATGAGGACTTTTAGTTTAGCCTGAAGCTAGCTGTATATTAGCTGCTGGGACTCATCTCCTTTCTTGATGAGCACTTCATTTCCAGTTTTTCAAGAGATATTTCACACTATGCAGTTCTCCCCTTAGTTATCTAAGCACCCACCCACCCCTGTCATTCATCAGGCCATATTTATGAGGTCAATTACAAGAGAGATTACATTACAGATATAATGTATGATAATCCCAGTGATTGTAGGGAATGAAAAAAGTGATACTGTGATGATAGGCTGCTGCTGACAATTATCTGCAATGTCATAGGGACAGACATACTTTTTCACAGCAATGCTTGTGCAGTGGAAATTACAGCACTGCTAAAAGCACAGCACTGCTGATTAAAGGTGTGTGTGTTGGGGGGGTTGTGATTTTTGGGTGCATATGACTTGTATAAGGGACTGTGGTGGCTTAGTGGTTAAGTCACTGAACTTGATAACTGGAAGATCAGCAGTTCAAGATGTGAGTGCTGCATGACAGTGCAATTTTTTCTCTCTCTCAGCTCCTGCCAACCTAGCAGTTTGAAAGCAAGAAATTACAAGTAGATAGATAAATAGGTACGACTTCGGCAGGAAAGCTAACAGTGTTCTTTGTGCTCTGGAGTCTAGTCATGCCTGCCACATGATCATGGAAAGGTCTGCAGATGCAGAGAAGAAGATGGCCTTGTGATACTGGAAAATCCACCAAAACCTCCTTGCTACTACTGGTACTTCTTTTTCTTCTGCTTAGATGTGGTTAGGCTTATTGCTCTACATGCATATCTAGAATCTTGTTTTACAAAAGAACTTTTCTAAGGTCAAAGTGAAGTTCAATTATTCAGGACATGTAACTTTCTAGGACCATGCCACATGTTGGATTGAAAAATAAAACATAGGAAACATGCCTTCTTCCTTACTCCGTTTCACTGTATCCAATACTCCTTCTTGCTGTTTCTCCTTCTCTCTCTCACCTTTCCATCTCACTCCTTCAGTCAAACAAAACAATCTCATACATAGTTAATGCCACAATGATATTCTTTCCATCTTGATTTCTTTGAGGTCAGCAGCTGCATTCTTGTCAACTGTAGCAGGAGGATGATTGTGCCTCTGCTTGTACTTAAATCATGCCTTCTGACCTGTAGCAAAATTTTGGTCTTTAGAAATCATTAAAATAATTGCTGAGGGTTGCATTCAAGCAGCTGCAATTTGCAGTATCTGTCACTAGAGGGGAAAATGGTCCACAGTTTTCAAATTGTGAAAAGCAAAGCAAATACAGACACTGCTATCTTCCCCATTATGTATTTGAGTGACAATCAATGTGTTTTAAATTGGACATGTGAATATTTTCAATCAGGGTTATCTAGTGAGCATTCAAATAGTTTCGAATATAATTTCAAATGATTACATTTTGAATTACCACCGTGCAAGTCTTTTGTCACTAACAGTGCTGCCATTTTGGTCCTTTGTAGATCTCAGCCCGGTTAAAATACAGGAAATGAGCAATGATATCACAACGTACTTCCTACTGCTGGTTGCTGAATTTCCTGGCAACTGCTTTCTCTCTTTTCATTGTTGTTGGTTTTATGCCACTTTTTAGCATAGCTTTTAAAAAATGGGTAGGAAGTGTAGTATAAAACTCAAAGCACTGGATGAGATACTGAAGACCAAGCTTCAGATCTTCTGCCAGTCATGAAACTCACTGGATAAACTTTGGTCAATAACACTTTCAGTCTAACCTGTCCAAAGTGCAGAAGATGAGAGTTACACATGCTGTTTTGAGTGAAAGTAAAGCATGATATAAATGTTACCCATAAATAATTGAGTTCAAATTTGAGAAGCATATTGGCCTCAAGGTTGTTAATGAATGCAACAAGATTATCATCTCAGTCTCTTTGAGTGTGCCACAAATTAGCCCCTGTTAATTTCTGCCTCAAAGCCTTGCACACTCTAGGTTTCCACCCACATAGTTTGGCCCGATAGAACATGAAGCTTGAAAATGTTTTTGAGGCAGAAATTTACAGGGGGTAATTTTCAATAATATTTTTGCTTAAGAGGACAAAATAGAAAGAAATATACGTTTTAAATTCTGCCCCCCAAAGAAGTACTCTGTTCAGAGGACACATTAAGAAATTTTGATAAGGATTCCATTCAGTGCTATTTCTGCAGATAGAGCAAATAATTTCTATGTAACCTGTAAAATACTGGGAACATATAGTTTGTTAATCTAGTAATAAAGATTATGAGCAATTAAAGACGAATTAACTCGCATCCCACAAAATTGAATCCTACGGTACACAGTGTCAACCTCATAGTTTCACTCTAATGAAAATAATCCCCAGTAAGCAAAAATGTCATTAAAAGCACCAGAGAATCTCCTGCTGCTGCTGCTGTGTTTTTTTTTTTTTAAGTTAAATGTTGTTAGCAAAAATTGTAGTACTGTACTGGTTTGCATCCATTCAGATAGGATTAGTTTAGCACCATTTTTCTTTTGGCAATATGATCTTCTCTACAACTAAGTACATTCCAAAAAGCATTCCAAAAATCTCTTGTTAGAAATTAGAACAGTAACATTTTGAACCACAATTTCTGGAATCGCACCATATTCATTGCCTAGATTCTGAATTCCGCAGGTTGAAAAAATATATGTAATTTTTCCATTTCTATCTGGAAAAAGTAATTTCTATTTAAAATTTAGGTGTAAATCCAAGATAATCTGGGTTCTTTTTCCAATATCTCCCCTTCAGTTATATTGTGAGCTGCAGACACCAGTGGCGATCCCTTAAATAGTTTATCCATGGCTGGTATTTCCCATCGTAATAGAAAAGTAACTTGAGAAGCATGGAGCAGACTAAATGCCTAGAAAGTGAATTGCATGTCCTCACTGGTAGAGGTTGGAGAATTTGTAGCTTTTAATTTTAATCAAACACAGAAAGAAAATAGGCGAAGTATATTTCATCATATAATTCCAAGAAAAGAAAAATGTGATTTGATGTATGCTTACTTAGAGTCAAGTTTTGTTGGGTCCTGTATAGCCACAGATCAGTATCTATTGGACTGAAGTCCTGCTTACTCAGTTGCTAGTTTAGGAACTACTCCTGGGCTTACTTATCTGGCACTCAACTCTTCCAAACGTGCATAGGATTGCTTTTTACAATCTTGGCATGGAGGAGAATGAAGTGGGGAGCAGAATTAAGAGGCAATGCTTGGGAATCCACAATTCTTTACCTAGGAGAGTGACTTCTGCAAGACTCTATTAATGTATGTTAAGTCCTACATAGCAATACTATAGCTTTCACTTACACTGACTCACCAGTACCTTTGTAACATGAGAAGCCTCATCCAACCTCAACTGTTATATGTTTCTATTGTAGAAACTGACACAACATATTTTAAAATAAATGCTAATTTGTTTTCTACATTACTAGAATGTTTGTAGTATGATATTTTGCTCTTTACATTTATTTATTTTTAAAACACCCATCTTTTATGTTAAAACACCTCGTTCCTATTCTTTGTGCCTTTCAGATTAGCCTTGCAAGAGATGGTGGCTGGTTAAGGTATTTATTCTGCATATAATTTGAAATTTTCTTCTGACAGAGTCTATCATGGCATAATCAATCAGTATTAAACTTCGGATTTTTGAATTAGTTCTTTTTTTCTTTCAAATTCTTTACTGTTTTCAAACATATAGAGGGGGGCAAAATGTATAAACATTGACCAAAATGTCCACTTGTATTGCAGTACATGCCATTTCAATTTCTTTCCGAAGTATTGCCAATGTAACCAGTTTTGAGCAAATGTCATACTACACATTTAGGGATGCCATACTTACCGGAAAACCAGGAATTTCACGGATTAAACCTGTCCCGGCCCGGTTCCAATTTTTTTTTTGAAAATTCCCGCTTTTCAGACCAAGGGGCGTGCTTGGTTTTAAGGAAAAGAATTGCGCCTTTTGCTTGCAATAGAGTGACACCTCTATTGAAGCACCAGCAGATGGTGCAGCAGTGACAGCTTTGGTGACCAAGGAAGTCAGAGAAAAAAAATCATGCGCCATTTTATTGCTCTTAGAGCGGAGCCTCTATTGAAGTCATGGCAGCAGCAGCTTGCAGAATGAGCTCCCGTCTTTGTCCCAGCTCCTGCAAACCTAGCAGTTTGAAGGCAAGAAATTGCAAGTAGATAAATAGGGACCACTTTGGGGGGGAAGGTAAAAAGCGTTCTTTGCACTCCGGTGTCATTCTTGCCACATGACCATGGAATACGTCTGTAGAAGCAGACAGCGCTGGCTCTTCGGCTTTGAAACAGAGATGAGCACTGAACCCTAGAGTCGGATACGACTGGCTTTTGAACAAGGGTGACTTTTATTTCTGTCCCGGTTTTGTGGGAGGAAATTATGGCATCCCTATACACATCACTATCATTATTCAATTCAACTGTGAAAAAAGTAATACATAGATAACATCTCTTAAACCATATATATACTTTTTGCACCCTCTGTATATAACCTACATTTTCATTGGGTTGTTAACAATTTTATCAACAATTGGCAAAAAGAAAAGCAAAATAGAAAGATGTGTCCATCTGAAGTGATCATCATCTGAAGGGAAATAACAGTAGCTCACACTTTGTTTTATAAAGAAGACAAGAAAAAATAAGCTGTGAAATTGACAGGTGAACTTTCTTAGGTCCTCTACAGTTTAGGTGGCACAGTTGTGAAAGTCCTGCCATTCACCCCCATCTACTATACCTTCAGAGTATTTTTTTAGCAGAATTCATAAGTAGCTTCACATTGAAGATTGTCATTCTTGAGAAAGACCTATACCATTTATGACCTGTGAAGTCAAGAACAGTATCTTGAATGGGCTCTTTAACCAATGTGTCAACCAGTAAAGGCTGTAACTTTAGGTGTACAATATTTGTATATTTCATGTGCAAACCTATGTAGAGTCTGGTACAGTAATTTGATATACAAACTAAATTCAATTGGTAGTCCTAACTAGAGTTGATTCATTGAATTTATTACCAAACAGGAATCAACAATTATGTACAGTAAATCGTTGAAATAAATTAAGTCTACTCTACTTTGGACTATCACCGGAACTCAGACAAGGATATAAATGATTGTGCTTTCTTCATGACATAGTAATTATGAGAAATGCAGGAGCATATTGGAGAGATTATGAAAATAAATAGACTATCATAGAAGAAGCTTAGCTTAGTGTTAGTTTAGTTTTAGATGAGGTCTGGGAAGACCCAACTTCAAATTTCCAGTCAGTTCTCAACCTTGCTGATGACCTTGAGTCAGACACTGTCTCTCAATTGATCTCCTTTACAGGATTCTTTTGAGGACAACATGAGCAAGTGGGAAGAAATATTTATCACCCTGTATTCCTCAGAGGAAGGGTGGAAGATGAATGTTATCAGTTAATTTTAATGAATGAAACAATAGACAGATTTTTTTAAATGATTAGAGCCCTATTGGTGTCTAGATAAGGTTTTCATAACTTACTGAAGGTCATTGACACTGTGCTGGAATATATATTAGTCATGGGCCCAGTTATGCCTAATTGAACAACTCAGATGTACCCCAGCACGCAGTATATTTTCAATTAAATTAATCAAACACCATAGTATTTATTTATTTATTTGCTTGCTTATATCTTTATCTGCTTGCTTATAATGATATTTACATCATGCCTTTCCTCCAAACAGTACAAGGCAGAGTACCTGTCTCTCCTGCCCCAACTTTATACTCACAACAGTCTTATAGAGTAGTGTGGTTATAGACTAACTCAAGGATTCTCAACCTGCGGCCCATGGGCCAGATGCAGCCCGCGGCACAATTCCACCACACCAGGAAATGTCATGTGGTGAAGGAAGGGCAAAATGGCCATCCAGCCCCTGAAGATGTCAGAGGGAGCATGACCTGGCCCTCAGCTTTAAAAGGTTGATAATGCCCGGACTAACCCAACTTGCCCAATGGGTTTCAAGGCTGAGAGGGAGTTTGAACCTGGAACACCTCTCCCCAAATTACTTTTGCAATATTTTACATGGGGACAATGTGGGAATTTTTGCCCAGGTCAAGCAT